>VXAZ01002923.1:0-100172 GCA_013399875.1 Gymnorhina tibicen | reverse complement strand
GCTGGGGGTCCCTGTGCACAGGGTGTCCCACTAATGCCGCTCCTGGCACTGGGCACTGCTCGTGTTCCTGGGCTGCTGCAGAGCGGTGTCCCCAAGAGCAAAGCCGTCACCAGCAGAGAGGGGGCTCTGACAGGAGCGGCCCCTGCAGCAATGCCACCAAAGCAGGCAGGAAACTTTCTGCCACCCTTCCTGCTGGAGCCACCAGGACTCCTGGGCCAAGAGCTGGCATCAGGCCACAGGGATGCAAAATCCCCAGGCATGCTCTGAAGGCTGTGTGACAGCCTTGGGAATTGCTGGAGCCAGGATCTGGGGAGCAGCTTTTGCAGCTGCAAGGGCTGATATTTAAGGCTTGGGGCCTCCAAAAGCTCCAGCCTTTCCTTCCCCCTCTGCTTTGCATCGCCCTGTGCCCAGATTGTCCAAGAGACAAAAGCCAAGAGAGGGGATCCTCGCCCTGCCCAGATTCCTGCTGCTGGCAGCGACCACTGGGCCCTGAGCCCCACTTGGGTGACGCCTGGAGGGGGCAGCGCAGGCTGTGCTGGGCAGGGGGCGGGGGGCTTTGGGCCCCGTGGGTGCCGGTGCCTGGAGGTGGCGGCAGGGTCGGTGTGGAGAGCGCTGGGTGCTGGCACAGTCCCGGCGGGATGCGATGCTGGCAGGGGCAGGGCTGCGAGATCCCGGCGCTGCGGCTGCAGGGACGGGGGTATGGATGCCGGGCACGGGGGTGTCCCCAGGGTCTCGTGCCTTTTTTTGCCTGCAGCTGACTTTCTCCTACCCTGTCTTCAGTAAAGGCTTCTGCACCGTGCCAGGTCCTGATGCTGTAATGGTACCATCCCTTCCCACCACAAACTGCCCAACAGAGGGCAGAGAGAGCCTTCGTTTGGCTTCCCTGGGAATGAGGACGAACAACATTCAAGACTTGGGTATGATCGAGCTGGTGCCTTTTGGGAGGAGCGCAGTTAGTCCAAGGGTTAAAAGATGGCTGTGTTTTTGTTTCAAGAACACTAGAAATTATTTACTCATGAACATGCTGTGTGTGCACCCGGTGCAGGCAGAAACTGAAGCAAGACCCAGAAGATAACAAATGAACTGGTGTGAAGGGAAGCTTGGACTAATTTGATTACCTCTGGCCTCTTATTTTCCTTATACCCTCAACGAGAGGAAAAAACAGAACATTTTGTTCCTTACGGGAACCCTGAGGCCAGCCTGTTACACAAGAGGCTGGTTCAGTCCCTGAGAGCCCCAGGCTCTGGGTTGGTGGTAAGTCAAGTGCATCATCTTCTCCTCCCTCTCCAGTCGTAGCAAGCATGCGCAGAACATCAGCTGAGGACCAAACCCTGGGCCTCGCAGAGCAAGTTTAACCGAGTAAATTCTCCCTTAATCCAGTCCGGGAAATCATGAGCACTGTACCTGGTATGTTAATGGCATGTGATGGGACTGGTACAGCAACCTTCCCGCCTCTGCTGTTACTCACCCTCAGGTTGCAATTCAGTGCCCAGTTGCTCACTGCACACTGAGCATAAGAAAGTCCGGATAAAAGAAATCAAGTGAATGAGCAAGATTTCCGCTCAGCCAGGGATCTTCTAAACCTGGACTGTCAGTCCAAGACCAGAGGCTTTGTTCAGAGTTCACAAGTGTAATGCTGCAGCTCCAAGGGACAGAGGAACGTAGTGAAATGCACAACTCCACCTCTCACGCATCAGGATTGATAGCTTGTGTGGGGTTTCAATTTTTAGCGAAGGACATTCAGGTATCCTGTTATGAGGTGCTACATAAGGTAAGGAAGGTACAGACCCCTAAAGCTAATAAAGACTGTTAAAGAGTTATTAATGGAAACCAGTTCATTAGCTTTATTTGGCTTTGGATCAAGCTCCATGTATTTAAATACCTCCTCCCTTTGTATTAGTTTTGACGTTACATGGCTTTTTATCAGCACCTGTTCTCTGAAACACAAGCTGATTTCTACCAGAGCAATTTGCAAGGAGGCAAACCACTCAGGGGATGAGTCAGCCTTTCAGACGTAGATAATTCACAACTGTATAAATGAGGGAGGTGATCAGGGTGGAACGGAAATAAACTTGGGTCTAAACAAAAAGTTCTGTCTCTACTAACATCTGCATGTCGAAAACTCTTCTCAAAGAGCCTGGCAGAAGCAGGCATCCAACTCACACTGACACTGAGCATCTGCTCCCATCCTGAGTCCTCAATGCATCATCCAGAGGGCAAAGCTGTAACTGGGATCCAAGTGGTACCTGTGGACACCCTGCAGACCTGCTGTGGTGCCTCACCACTGCAGGCCCAGCTGACCCTGCTTGCAAGGCCTCTGTGGACACAAGAGCTGGACAGAGCCATCAGTTAAGCACTGCCTGGTGTGTTTTACCTTTCCCAGCACCAACATCTGGTGTCTGCTTCTGAAAACCCCCCAGGACATTTACAGTGTCATGTTCTTCACTCCCAGGGAAAAATAATCTTCAGCCTTTTGCATGGGGAAGAGAGGCACAATTTTCCCAGTAGCTTCTCCTTCCTTTAAAACATCTACATATCTTGGTTGTGTCATTTCTGTTCTCAGGACACCTAATCACTCCCTCCCACTTCTCTGATTATGCACTGTAGAGCAATTGAGTAATAAAACACTTAATTAAATAGCCACATGTCTTTGTTATACCCTTTAATTAGATTACTTGGAAATAATAATAGTTTCTCGCCAACCTGAAGGGTTCATTAATTTCCTCTGCAGATAACAGGAAGTAATCTATCTTTTCCTACTGGTATTTTTCTAAATACTAAATCAAATGAATCAATTCTGATTTTAAAGTCAATTAGAAATAGATACACTCTGACACTACACCATTATCTTAATGAGTGAAATGAGTTCAGACTCTCCTTACAAGGCAGCTCAACAAAATTTCTCCTTCTAGGGATGACAATTTCAAGACAAGAAGTCAGATTTTAAAATATCAAGCACTACCTGGAATAATTACCCAACAAATAAAATGCTCCAGAAGAATAAGAAGATTGACTTTATAGTACTTACAAAGTGCTTTAACACCAGTAAAGGAAAATGATGTGAAAACAAAGTACTCCTGCATTTATAAATCACCAATTTTACACAGCTTTAAGTCAGACAGCAGCATTAAGCCATAGTTAAAGACTGACAATTGCTTAGGAGCTAATGGGTGCTGATGACACCTGATGACTGTTCCACAGTCATTGTGTGACACTTGCTTGGGGCTGTGTCTATCCCAAAGCAGATAAACATCCACACTACCAAACTGCCTCCATACATGGTCACTGTGGTCTCCCCATGAACAGCTTCATGTTGTCAAGTTATATAGTGATAGGGACTGAGGTCCTGCAGGAAGGTGGACAAAACCCTCGGGAAACTCAGCAAAGACAAATGTGGGTGGTCAAAGATAGTTCTGGGTCTGGGAGGAAGTAACTCCAATCCAGCAGGACATGGGGTGCTGCCTTGAAAGCAATTTGGTGGGAGAGGTGCTGCGGTCCTGATACATTGAGTAGGACCCCAACCGAGTGACAAAAAAGAACATTCTGTGTCACTAAGAGTGCAGCCAGTGGGGTGAGGAACCTCACCTTTTACTCTGCAGTGATAAAAACCCACCTGTGAGTGCTGGGACCACTCTGAATTCCCTGGTGCCTGTCCTATACAGACACTGATGTACCGGAGTCCAGAGGAGGCCACCAAGTTATCAGAGATGGAGCACAGGACACAGGAGGAGCTGCTGAGAGCTGGAGAAGGTGAAGGGGTACCTTACTGCTGCCTGCAACTGCCTGATGGGAAGGTGTGAAGAGGGCGAGCTGTACTCTTTGCAGAGCTGCAGAGCCACAGGATGAGGGGTAAAAAGGAAAAGCTTCTACAAGTGAAATTCCAATATATATATAAGGAAATAAAATGGACTATGTGGGTCATCAAACACTTGATCAGGGCACGAAGAGGCTGGGGGATCTCCAACCTTGAAGGTATTTACCTCTTACCTATTCAGCATTACCTAAATTGATTCTGGTTCAAGCATGGGGTGCATCTAGAGGCCTCCAGAGCTTCCTTCCTATCTGAATTATTTTGTTATTTAAGTGATTTTGTCAGGATTTTTGTGTGCTTCACTAAAAAAAATTACTAAAAAATCATTAAACACTTGTCAAGGAGCTAAGAAACCCAGCCTTGTTTCCAAGTCTGACAAGAGACTTGCTGTGCAACCTTTAGGAAATTATGTAATGTTGGAAAGAAGAGGTGTGTCATGTATGAGGTCAATGGAGTTGGTTGAGAGTGGAAAGAGGGAGGGAATGAAGGCAGGGTCTATTTCAGGAGAGGGAATTCCATACTCTAGGGATAGCAGAATAAGTGTTCAGTGCTTCTGTTAGTTACACAGTCTCGTCCCAGCCCTTTAGCTGAAGGAGCCCAGGGCCCAGAGGTATCAGGCAGCAATCTCCATTTGCAGACTTCTGCTCAAAAATCAAACAGAATCCCAGTATTTTAATGATCTTGCAGGATTTTTTAATTACCACACGGAAGGTTCAAACATGGAAATCATTTGCACCACTCTGCCACACAGACCCTAATCCTCAGTGGCTTCCCAGGCAGCTCCCAGCACCAACAGCACTCACTAAATGTGACAATTCCGGCTGTTACAACAGGATAAGATTTCATTAGGGATGTGACTATTATTACTTATCATAGCCCAACCAAGAATAAATGCTACACGTATTTTTCCACAAGCACCAATATCTGTCCCACAGACCAGTCTGGATAGGGCTGAGAAATATAGGAAAAATATTATGAAAATGATTAAATATTATCTGTCAGAAATGATCTCCCAGAAGCACAGCTTCACCATATCAAACCCAGCAAATCTGGAAAGTTACAAAGCATTCCGTTTTCCTGAAAAGCCTTTGCACAAGATCATCCTGCACCATTGTGGGAAACTTTCCTATCTGTTGGGGTTTGTACTCGTAAAAAAAAAAGTTATGACAGGGAATAGCAAGAAAATTCCATCCTGCATGAGTATCTTGTAGTTATAAAAAGCATAGGGAAAAAAGACAATAATCAAGCATTCTCCTCCTTTCCCCTAAGGTAAAATCTTGGACACATAGTTCTTCTGCCACTCAATTATATTCATCTTTACTTGCCACGTGTTCTGTGTTAATTATTTATTGTTTTTCCAGTTCACTGACAGGCCATGATTTTTACCAGGGAAAATGATATCTGAAAGAGTGTGAATGTGGGGATTGCTCTGCATTCCTCCTATCCTGGCAAGCTCAAACTGATCAGTAGTCTGTGCACTTGGAATACATTCTTTTTGTCATTAATTTTACAGAGCAGATGGAACCAGTGGAACTTGACCAGAGGCATCAGAAGCTGGAAAACAAAAAGATTAGGGCTCCTGAGGTTGAAAAACAAGCACTTTGTCCAAAATGCCAGTAGGAGAAAGGAGGGAAAAATGGTAACACAGAGAACAACTGATGTGATGATCTTAGATACTGAGTGTTATTCACATCTGCTTTAGCAACCTTTACCTACCAAAAACCAGTAAGACAAAAAGAGATTGCAAATGGCCACACTGCCCTAGGGATGGGTATAGGCACATCTGCTGGACTCCACAGGAGCTACAGGGATGTGTCCTTGGGGCAGCATCCAGCTTCTTCCTGCAAACACTCAAGTCTGCTAAAGGTAAAATTAATCCAGGTAGCTGGGGAGAAGGGTACAGTACAATGTTTCTACCTTGGGAATCAAACCTCAGGTGATCTGCAAAACCAAACAGTGTTATGGACCAGCTGGGAGACAACAAATCCACTGCAAAGGATGCCCAGCTGTGCAGATGTGGAACTCCAGGTGCAGTCAGCCAGAGCTTCACTGGCCAGGACAGGAACTGGACAAGAGACAACTGTTTATGTAAGTGATGCATGAGGCAGAAATCCCTGTTAAGCAAGGCTTGTAGAACTCATTTTTATCATTATTAATTTGAATATACCATTATCTATGGAACTGTAAATGTATGTGGTCAAGTATCTCTAAAGGAACGTAAAGACTTAAAGATGCATAGAAAAGGTTTAGAGAAAATAAAAAACCCTCCAGACCTCATTTCAGCTGATCAATTTTTTTTGTCCTTATACTGGGCTGTAAACTTGGCTCCAAACTTGCTTCCCAGGGATTCCCACCTTTCCGACAAAGCCGCACACCCCTGACTTTTCCATACTCAGCCTCTGGCTGAGCGGCACGCATTGTTCTGTGCTGGAATTAAAGTGATTTCTGTGCCTGAAGTGATGTGCACATGTACCTTGGTCAGTCGGAACCACAGATGGCTGATTGGCATCGAAACGTGCATGTTGGTCTGCCAGGGAAATAGTTGGAGCTGTTTTCTTGCTTAAGCCTTATCAACAGAAACACTCACTTAATTGTGGCTGTGAGATCTTGTTGGAGTTTATGCGTGGAGGACAAGATGGATTTTCACATCCCCACCAGTTGTAAGAAAATGCTAAACTTCGCACTTGCAACATATGTAATTTTTCTGAAGAATTATTGAGGATATTCTCCCACTCTCTGAAAATTGGGGAGTCTTTCCTCTGATTTCAGTGTGGACTCTCTCATTCCTCACTGTCAAAAGACAAGGTGTATTGCAATTTCTATGCATTCACTTATGCAATAGTGCATTCAGGTTAAGAAAAAATACACTTGAAACAAGAAAGGTTTTATGTAAAGGCTAAATAGTATAAATGGCTTAAGTACCTGCAGCTGATACTTTAAAATCATAAAACCTTTATTGTGCATCCAAAAGCCCACAGTGAAAAGCAGTGATGTCCCAGCTGCTTGAGTGCTACAGACTCGTCTTACCCAGGACGTCCCTTTGTGCTCTCAGAGATTTCCTGTTACTGGTGTCACTGCAGTAGTGTGGGGCCAGGGATGGCCGTGGGCTCCTCAAGGTGTTCTTGTACCAGCCGAGCCCTCAGCTTTGATGATCGAAGATTTTTACTGTAGTGTGTGTATACATACACACACATACTCTCTGTTTGCAGAATCACAGATTTATGGAATGATTTGGGCTAGAAGGGACCTTAAAGATCATCCAGTCTCACCCCCTGCCATGGGCAGGGACACCTTCCACTACCCCAGGTTGCTCCAAGCCCCATCCAACCTGGCCTTGGACACTTCAGGGATGGGGCAGCCACAGCTTCTCTGGGCACCCTGTGCCAGGGCCTCCCCACCCTCACTGAGAAAAATTCCTTCCCAACATCCCATCTAACCCTGCCCTCAGGCAGTGAGAAGCCATTGCCCCTTGTCCTGTCACTGCAGGCCGTTGTTCAAAGTCCCTCTCCAGCTCCCTCGGAGCCCCTTTAGGCACTTGGAAGGCGCCCTAAGGTCTCCGTGGAGCCTCCCTTCCCCAGGTGAACAGCCCCAGCTTTCCCAGCCTGGCTCCGTAGGCTATCCACGCGTGGGATTTAACGTGGATCTCACGGCCCCTCACGACCCCGCCTCTCCCTTCCCGGCCGGGCGCCCCCGTGACGCGCACCGGGCACGCGCGGTGCCTGGCGCGGGGCACGCCGGCAGCTGTAGTCCTTGCGCGGCAGCGGGGGGGACTCGGCGCCTGCGCACGTCGCGCCCGACTTTGCCAAGTCGCTGCCGGAGGCCGGGCGGGCCGCGCTGCCATCTTGGACCTGAGGGACGGGGGAGTCGCGGCCGGTGAGCGGAGCGGGGCCGGGGGGCGAAAGGCGGACGCGGCGGTAGCGCTGGGGACGAGACCCTGCGGGCGGCGGGGAGACACGGGGGGCGCGGAAGCTCGCGGTCGGGCCCGGATCCGGAGGGGCCGCTCGCCCCGGGAGGGGCTCGCTGAGGGCGGACCCGCCGCTCTGCCCCCCAGGGCCCCGCGGGGCAGCTCCGGGAGCTGGGCAACAGCGGTCCCTCCCCGAGGCGCGGGCGGCAGTCCCGGGACCCCCGCGCTGCCCGGCCCCGCCGCCCCTCCGCGGCTGCCCCGGGGCACCTGCCCGCACCCCGGTGCCTCCAGTTCCGAGTCCCTTCCCCAGCCGTCCCCGGCAGTGTCGCGTCCCTGCCCGGCCGGATCCCGCCAGCCTCTCCGGCTCCTGGTCGCCAGGATCTGCCCCTAAACCTTCGCTCTCTCAGGGGCTCGCTCCCGTCAGGGCTGTGCTTTCTGCAGCCCTTCCAGCACAGCCTCCTTCCCCCGTGTGTGTTCCCCCTGTCCCGGGGCTCCTTCCAGGTGTACGGGGGTTTGGTGCCTTTGTCTCGGCCGGGTACAGCCGGACCTTGAAGGAGTGTTTCCTAGCCATAAAGCGTCACTACAGCCAGGGGTTTATCCCGAACTGTGTTCCCTCTTGTAAACACAGAAGAATGGCAACGCTGGTGCCACCGCTCTATTTTGGAAACACGGACAAGTTCTGGCTGTTAACTCTTCCGCTCCCATGCAGGTTGTCTTTGACCTTGTGTGCCAGTACTATCGAGATAAAAGCAGACAGAGGTGTTCGAGGATGGGTTTCTCTAATTTGCTCTGATATTCGAGAATTCAGCTTCTTTTAATAGCTGTAATTGGTGATGTTAAATTGGCAGAAGACCTTCTGATCTGTGCGTGATGCAGAGAAAGGGGCAGGTGTAGCATTTAGTGTATCTGTGTTGTGGCATCCTTTACCCTTGATGCTTCAGGAAATATTCCCAGCAAACTTATCTGTATAGCTTAGTTAGAATTGAAGAATTCAGAAGCCAGGGTATTTTAGACTATCTTTTCCCTGTATTTTGCTGCTTATTTTTGTGAATTTCTCATTGTTTTGCTTGGTCTCTGCTACCCTGCCAGTCAACCTTTTCCAAGAGAAGTGGAGAGAAATCTGGATTGGTATTTGAAAGAAGGCATTCTGTGCCGAGGGAGTGACAGCAGATCCAGCAATTGCTTGTATTTACCTGAGAAAAGGCACAGGCATTTAAGAATGAAACATGAATCACAGACCATCTTTGAGGATTTTAATGCTTAAAAATGTATTGTTTGAAAAAACAATAAATTCTGTTTTCTTGAAGTGAAAGTCCAAAGCAGTTCTAATTTAATTACAGTTACGTTGCTGTTCACTACAGCTGTTTAAATCCGAACTGTGTCTAGTGTGCATTCTTAGTTGTGATTTAGCTGACATTTAATCACTGCACTGAATGCATTCACCTCCAAGTGATCTTTGGAATTATATGTAGCATTCAGACCCAAAGTGAGTTTTCTTGTCTTTTAAACAAGAACTTATACAGTAGATGTGAAAGATAATGTTGGAGTGGAAAATAACTGAGACTTCTGAGTGCTAACTTTGAAAGCTTCTTACAGATTAAAGTTATTTTGGGGTTTAAGAGAGATTGAGAGAAGATTATTTATATGAATTTATTAGTTAAGCAGCATCACCTCTTTTTCTTCCCTCAATTTTCTCTCCCTTCTTAAAGTTCTGTTTCTTCTGTTATGAAACAGACCTAAAATATGAGTTACCTTATTTCTTTGTTTCTAAGTTTCAAAGTGGTTTGGGGAAAACTACAGCATAAATAAGGTAATAGGAAGAAAGGCAGAGCATGGTGTTTGTCTTGAGGAGTTTAATCATTTTTTTCTAAGAGAGCTTGTCGTAGACTGCTTGAAAAATGTTTCATGAGAGATTTACAAAGTCATTTTCTCCTATTTTACAACATATGCAGGAGATAAGATGCTTCTCAGCAGCATTATCAATATCAGTCAATGACAGCATCTAAATAAACATCTTTTGTGAGTTTAAGCTGTTTAAACAAAGTGGTAACTGTATTCAGCCACGGTGAAGTACTTTTCATGCAGCAAAACCAATTTAATTTCTTCCTAAAAGCAAGGAAAAGAGTCTGCAGGGCAAGAGCGGAAGAAAAACCTCTCGCACATGGTAATGGTGAAGCTTCTGGGAGTTTATTGTTAAGCTTTTCTTTTTGGATGTCCAGTTATGTTCATGTAATGTTCTAGTTTTTGTCATTCTGCTGTACTTACGGGTAATTGCAGGAACTACTTTGTGCCCTCACAACTGAGGAAAGCGAAGGTGTGTGCATAACCCAGAGGAGTGCTGGCCACAGTTCCTTACTGTAACTGTACTTTGCCCAGCTGCAGAAGCATTTTGAAGTAGTGCTCGCCTCAGAAGAGGAAGTAGACAAGCCATGATTATAGTCTAGTTTGGGAGTATCCTAGATACTTACTTTTACTGTCTCATTACTTGAGTGTTTCTGAAGAGTTTAGGCAGTTCTTCTTGGGTTTGGTTGGACTGTTAGCTGAGCTAATTCTGTGTACACATTTTGGTGAGAGAAGGGTAGTTGTTCTTCATCCTTCTCCTCTGAAGAATAAAGTAATAGACACCTGGTCATTTTCTGTAAGTGACTGACACTCAGGTTTTACTGTAGTGCAGAGCTGCTGCATTGATATTTTTCTTCGTAAGAATTGCAAATTACACTTAATAGAAATGAAAGTATTGCAACAAACTGGGAAAGAGTGTTTTGAAGAAGCCAAGGCCCTGTTTCATATGACCAGCTCTCAAGTTATGCTTGGAATTTCTACTTTTACTATACCAAAGCACAGCAGGTTTTTTTCTCCCCTCTGAGGAAACACGATACCAGATCTTGTTGCGCTGGTTGTTCAAATAATTTTTCAAACTTGGCAGTATGTTGATGTTCTTTTTTTTTTAAAAAAAGTTTTATTACAGTCCTCCCGTTTAGGAACTGATAATTCCTGCCTTCCACCCACCTGCCCGAGCTATTCTCAACTCTGCTGCTGGGAGAGGCCTATTGTTTCAGTCAGGCACAGAACTCCTGTCATGTTTGCATTTACATCATTGATTCTGAAGCTGAAGCTTGGACTCAAATGGTGTTGTTGCTCAGCAAGAAAAGGCCTATTCTCTTCAGGGGGATTGTTCAAATTTGATTGTGTGGAACCTTGTTTCTAATCAGGAAGTGGAAGTTAAGTGACTTACCATTACCTGAAATGTGCAGATCTCAGGTTCTGGATTTGTTAGCCCATGATACGGAAGCTGGAGCTTTCAAGAGGAGTGTGTTACTATCAGCCTCTATAAAATCTTCGTGCTCTCAGTTTTCTATTCTTTATAGGTCTATTTTTCTTTCAAGGGTAGCCTTTATACATATTTTTTCTTTTTTAAGTATTAGCTAGGTACCTAGTAATCTTTTTGAAGTTTATTACTAAGGAAAAGAAAGATCAGGTAAAAGATTAAGGTAATTTTGAAATAGAAAAAGATGTGGTAAGACAGGTCTGTAATCTGCTTCTGATTTATTTGTTAATTCGTCGAATGAATAGACATTGCAGTGAAGTATCCATCAGGAATATAAAATTTGTGACTGGAAGCATGTTCATTTACTGAAAAAAAAAAATAGGCTCTTTGATCCCTTCAGTTTCATGTGATTGAGGTGAAACTTTTGCCTGGGCAAGTCATTCATGACTTACTACCCTTTTTAGCTTTGCCTCATTCAGTGGAAAAAGTGAAGGAAAACTCAATGCTGAGCAAGCTGAAGAGATGGACTGAGACATAGAAGAGTGGGTTGTGTTAATTTTTAACATGCTTCTAGTTAGTATCCATCCTTAGTGCCCCCCCAGTCCCCAGTGCTAGATGACTTTTAATTATGTATCATAAACACTTGAATGGATTAAGACTTGTTGCTCTGAATACTCCTTTAGTACTTTTCTGACACCTTGAGGTTTTTGCTCTGTTAGTGCTGCTCTTTTCATCTATGTGCAGAGCAGCTAGATGGGGTGAGTTTGTTCTGTATAAGGATTCCTTATCTCTAAAGTTTTTTTTACTTTGTCTTGTCAGAGCCTGAATTAACTGATCTGTGGATCACTCTGATTGATTTCTCTTAATAAGGCTTGTCTCTACAAGTGTGTGTGCCTCGTATATGTACGCATGTATTTCCTACTGCTGTAAGTATACCATTCAGAGACTAGATAAGGAATGTGGTGACCAATATATAAAAATGCTCATAAAAGGGTAATGTATTTGGCCTAATCTTTAACCAGGCTTGCTAAGTTCTGTGAAAGTGATGAGCTGCATATTTTCACCAGATTTTACCTCAACACCCTTTCCTATCTATTCAGGTTAAGATTTCCTGGGTGATCCTGCATGTGAAGGGCACTTTATAAAGGAAATGAGAGAAAAGAAAATTTGTGAGCTTAGAAGATAAAAAGTGAGACTTGTGACACTGACTTGCTTTTTGTATCAGGATCATAGCATGGTTTGGGTTGGAAGGAACATTAAAGACGCCAGTTCAAAGATCACAAAGCTGCTTTGGTTCTTGAATGTCTGTGATTGACCCGGTGCATGTGTTGTCTTCAATGATGAAGTCTTCAGAGCAGTTTCTTATTCCAGCTTTTTGAAAGGGTCTAATGTATATAATGGTAACAGGAAAGAGGAGGGAAATGCTGAAGGAAGATGCTTTGATCGCCTCACTCTACATGAAAGAAGTTTCTATAGCTGCCCGAACAGCTATCACCTGTGTTTTCAGGTGGATACTCACCATGTGTAACATTTCTAATTCCATTTAAGTGCTCATCACCTAAAGATACAGAGGAAAACCTAGGATCCACAGGCAGTAATCCCACAGGTAATTGGCAAGTTCCACTTTGTGCATGTTAAACTGAGTTTACCAGTAAGATGTTCTAAAATCTTTTTTTTTGCCTTATACCAATGAGGCATTTGGTGAATATTAAAAAGACCAATTTCTAGAGCAACGCTGCATTTATTAAACATTTGCCTGAACCAATCTAGTTCGGGTCAATGAATAAGCTATCGTGAGGCAGCGGTGTTCTCATTGTTCTTCCGTGCACCCACTGAATCAGGGTATTTAACTCCTGTTCTGAAATCTGGTTTGGGCAGGTGGATTTGCTCTGTGTGGAGACCTGTTGACATTGCTGGTGGTTTATTTGATATTCTCCATGGTTTAAAGGTTTTAAACATAGCCCTGTGAGGTGTGGCATGGCATACCATGACTTTTTTCTCCTTTCCCTTCTTTTCCACTCATCATCAGGCTCTCAGAACTGCAAGACTTAAGGCACTAGTGAAAGCTTGAGTTATTAAAGCAAAAAATAACATTTAAGCAACATCTTGGTTTCACATCTGTGATGTGAACAAAATAATACTGTCCTGAGGGGGGGATATTAGAGGTGAAAATATTTTCAGACTAATGCCTGTTCATTTTGAGGCTGGGAGCTGCCCAGTGTACTCCGTGTTTGAGTGGAGAAGACACCAAGAAAATGGAATTCATAGTTAAGAGTGGCTGACGTGGGAGGTGAGAGAGGAGGGGACTTATATAGACAGTAATAATAGGGATGAGATCTATTCTGAGAGAGCCTGTGTCACAGCTGGGATTTCTTTGCTTTTTGGAATTTCACTTCCTGTTTTAAAAATAGTAAACTGTATACTTCATATTTTGTATTTCTGCCTTCATGACTTCTAATCACACGCAGTAATGTTCTAATGTATTGCAAGCTAGATAAAGTGTCTGAACAGAATATAGAAAGAAACTGTCAGAACTCCTCACATGGTTCAGACTCAGGGTTTGTATCTGTAAGGATGTTTTGCTGATTAAGGTGGTCATTACACAGCATTATAACCCTATGGGCCTGTACTTTTGCTCCAGTGTGTGGGTTCCTTTTTGGTTTGCCACGTGATACATGGCCAGGGAAGCCATGAAGGGGTGGATATATGGTGTAGTGTGTTCACAATTAATTACTCTTCTTGCATAGAATATTTTACCAGGGCATGCAAAGTGTGCCTATTTTGTTTTTAAAAAAACACATACACTTTTTCACAGTTATCAGGGCCCTAGGCTTTTTTTCCTGAAGATTTCCTGGGTTAAACAGGTCAGTGAATGTCAGTTTATGACTAGAATTGACACAAAGATAGGGAAGGACTGTGAGACAGAGGAGTGTCAAGGGGAAGGGGGACCCACTCCTTGGGCAGTATCCAGGTGCAGGAGGGTAACTCCCTATCTGCACTGCCCCATAGCTGCAGCAGCTGCCCTGCTGACACGTGGGGGGTGGTGCAGTTACTTCTGGTTCACTTGTAAGTTTTGGTTTAGGAGCCGGTCCTAAGCTTCTTCACAGACCTGTGGGCTTCCAGTTGTATCCCATTTCAAGTGAGTCCCTTGAAATTGAAGGATGGAGTCAATGTTTGTTGTTAGCAGATGATCTTGTTCTTTTCTTTTTTTATTTAATGTGCAGTTGTCAATTTTTCACACAGAAGATGTAGGATGTAAAGACTGAAACTTTTGTTTAAGGATTTTACTTATTACTTTAGTTGGAAGAATTAAGATTTTGTAAGAATTAATATTTCTGATATCTGCTTTATCTTTTGATAAAGGTCAAAGGAATTTTAGGGCAGCCCCACAAAAACCAAGTTTAATGGAAGTGTTGAGAATATTGAAATAGTGGTACGGTTCTAGGCCACCTTTCTCCTATAGTTTCTGTTTTATTTTACAGAGAGGTGTGAGCTGGAATGTAGCAAGCAGTCAGATTTTGCAGGGTTGGGATGGTTGTGTTGTCCACCCATGGCTGTACTTTCATGTTGCCATCTGGTCACTTGTAAAAAATTCCTAGGAAGCAGGTAATGGACTTACGTTGAAACTAGAAAACATGAAGATGACTCCTCTGGAAGTCAAGTTTTGCTTGCAGCAGTTTGCAGTTTTGGAAAAGACGGTGACCCTTAGCAGACTTTCAGATACCTCAGGGTTGACTTAAATAATCTCAATACTTTCCCCCCTCCGAAACTGTAATTTCCATTACATCTTTTGGATTTACTTTAGTAATAAATAATTTAGCTCGGAAAAACGCAACCTTTGTTTTCGGCTGACACTGAATTTTGCACACAGGAATATTACTTCAGTTTGTTGCAAGTACTGGCTTTCCACTTCTAGTTTCTTTGATTCTACTGTTTAAGAATATTCAGAGAAGCACCTTATTTTTCTAAGGGGGCAGCGTAAGTGTAGTCATACCTTGCTAACGAGTTTCAGAATGTGTTAGAATTTCAGTGCATTGTCTACAGCAGTTCTTGTTCCCACAGCTGAGTCGATCAACAGGAACTGTCTTACACCATCTACTTTGCTAAAGCAGGTACAAGCAGCAAGTGACAAAGAGCTTTCTTTTTCGAGAGATTTCAAGTCATCAGCACATTTCAGATGTGTGGTTGTCACTGGCAGTAGGGAATGATTCATCGTTTCTTTGATGAGCCTTGCCAGGCTGAATTGCAGAGCTGTCTGTTCCGATTTTGTTTACTGCTCAGGTACCTACAGTGACAATCTGTTTAGCAAGTTTTCATAGGCAATATCTCCTGAAAGCTCCACGGGCCTTTTTGTCTGTGTTCTTGGGAGCAAAGGAGTGGAGGTGTGTCTGGGGCTCTCTTCATTGCTGTACTCAGAGAGGGAGGTAGTTTTGTACTCATTTAACTTTCACCGCTACTGTTGGACACTTAAAACAAGGTGCATTGTGTGCTGGACAGTCCTTCACAGAACATCCTGAAAAACCATGTTTAGGTTCATGTAGACACCAGCATTGTACTTTTGGAAATTGTATCTGCTCCATTTGAGGCTTCCAGGTGAGGTGATCAGGGTTTACATTTTGCTGGTAGGCAACAGTCTTTCCAAAAGCTACTTTTAAAAACATTACCACTGTACAATTTTACAAACATATAAAAACATGTACAACAACCGTAACGGCAGCTGAAGTTGTCATTCTTAGTAATGACTACAGGCAGTTGGGTAATTTAATGGTCAAGCTTTCTGGTTTTTTCATTCCCCAGGGTTAAAAGCTTTTTGCACGTTTGTTTAAGTGTGTGTACGAACCATTGATAATGAAATGTAGTTGTGAGAAAGGAATGATAAAATAATGTGGAGCAAGCACCGAGCTGTAAATAGGAAGTGAAACTAATGGCCGGAGATTATGAAATCCTCTGTAGATGCTGTCCTCTGTTAATAACTGAATGTGTAACTGCTGTTGAAGGGACTTGTTTCAAAGCTGCAAGGTGGGTGGTGAAACAGAAGGTGGTGGCCTCATATTTTGTTTTACTGTGCTGTTTTACAGTAGAGAAAGTGTTTCTTGTTGACACTTTGAAGTGCTTAGGCCTGAGCAGCAGGCCTCAGCCAGAGCTGACTTACAGGATGAATCCTAGGCATTATGTGACTAACACCATCAGTATTATTTAGCTAAAAATAAATGACACAGATGCTTATGCTAGCTCTATAACCTTGTGTAGTTATCTGCAAGGAATGTATCATTTCAAGAACTTTCCCAACTGACACGAATAGAGGCTTGTTTGTAGGATATTGCAGGGTAAACCCTCCCAGCTGAGGCCTGGGCTCTGGCCAAGCCGTGGCCCTTGCTGCTCAGGAAGCGTGCCATCAGATCCAGGTGTTTCTGCTCTAAAAATATAATCAGGTCACTTTGACTTGCTGATTTGGGCCTATAAAAGCTGGACCCACTTTTGGGGTGAATTTAGAGACCTCAGCTACGGGCGGACGCACCACGTGGGATTTCCCCAATTGCCAGGAAGGGTTCTCCAGGTCCTCGCTGTGAAATGGGGCTCCCCAGTGACTGTGGACTCTGATGATGGTAAAGTATTTAGGCAGTTAGTGATGTATCTTTCTCAACCACTATCTTGTCTCTCATATAGCAATTATTAGGTGCATTACCCTGCCTATTTTTGCTTGTTGCTAAAGCCAAGCGTTTAGTTTTATTGAATGTATCATTTTACTTTTGTGTTGCCTTAATATTCACAGTCAAATAAGACCATTCTTTCCATTGGTGTCTGTGTCCTTTAAATCGCCCCTGTCAATTGGCAGAACACACTTCAAAAGTAATGCCTTTGAAGTACATTTAAAAATAGCTATAATAGAAAAACCATGGATTTTCTTCCGATGATAAGTCACAAAATAACCTGTCAAATTAGTTATAGTTCCAGTGGTTCTCTTAACATATCTAGTCATAGCAGTCTGTTATCTCTTCCCATAAGCATCAAATTAAGTTCTGCAGTTTCTGAAATTTGCTCATGAAAGTTGACTATTTCTACCTTTTTAACTGGAAAATAACATAAAGCAGTAATGTGAGCTGTGATGCTGTGTGGGTATGTCTGTACTAATGAGATAGGGGAGATAAATATAGGCACTGGGAAATGAGGGAAAGTCAGTGGATATGTGAAAATCATCAGGCTAAAGTGGTAGAAGAGCACATTGATGGGAAAGGCAGCTATGTTATGGTATACAGCTGTATTATACCTCCAAAATCAAGTTACCTGTATAGACATCGTGGGGATTTTTGGCAACATCATTTTTGTTTGGTTTTAGTATCGTAAGTGAAAGTTCAATGCCAATCTTTCCCATTGAGATTTGGATTAAGTTCTATAGACACCTAGGAGAAGCTTCTAGAAACTGGTAGAGGATCAGCATCCTTTAAGTGACACTCCAGCCTAAATTTGTCACACATGGGATATTTTTTATGTTAAAGAGAATAATTAGTTTGGTTGAAAGTACCAGGACAGTGGCTTTAAAAAAGCATGGGAGAGATACGGAACAGCATACAGGTAACTGTCCAAATTTGCTTGGGTAAATAATAACCATATAAGTTAAAATGAAGGAAATATATGAAAGTATCAACAAATTATGGTATCTTTTTGAATAAACAGAGTATCACCCATGATATTTAATGACTTTCTCATCTCTGATGTTGTTCATACAATGATGGGATACCACAGGTTCCAAGGCAGTGATGTGTGAATATTTTACGAGGTTTCTTATTAGGGCAAAAGAAAATTGAAATAAACCAGGAGTGCATATGAAGTGTCCAGTAGCATCTTTATGTTGGGACAGTTGAACCAGTTGGCTTTTGCATGTTTTTCAGTTTCATGTTACCTGATTGTAATTAACTGGAGCTGGCTAACACTTGGGTCTGTATAGTGCTGGGCATGTAGGAGATTTACTCAAGCTATTTTGTTCCTTATAATACACAGCAGCAATAAGGGAAGTGGAAGTAGGTTTTTAAAAGTGAGAAGGAATTCCTGGCGTACACTTGTGCATTGAATGTTAGTAAAGGCTTTAGGAAAAGCTGTAGAAATGAAAGCAGGTGATGTTCAAGATGAACATTACTGAACCTGAAGAAAGTGCAATGCTTATTTATGCCATCTGTGCCTTTCCATTCAAACTTGTAAAACTTAAGCTGTATTGATAACCATGCACTGAAAGGGATCCTCAGTTTGGAAAAAAAGTAGCCTATATGACCAGTTTGATAGATGTCTCTTTAGAGGAGGAATCTGCTACAAGACAGAGACCCGAAGAGAACAAGAAGAGCAGGACAGGTACAACAGGAATTATTAAGGTTGTTTTAGGGAACTCAAAGAATCACAGAATACTTGAGGTTAGAGGAGACTTCTGGACATGGCCTGATCCAAATTCATCTGCTTAGAGCAAGGTCAGTTAGAGTGGTCAGTAACATGTTCAGTCAGGTTTGGTATGGCTCTGAGAATGGTGATTTAACCTCTCTTGACAATTTCTGTGCTGCTCAACCACCTCACAGGAAAATAAATAACTCCATTCCCTGTTCTTAAGTTGAATTTCCTGTATTTTAGTTTGTGCCCACTGCCTATTGTCCCATCCCTGAGTACTGCTAGGGACAGTCTGCCTTCAGCCTTTTAACCCTTCAGGTATTTATACACATTGATAAGATCCTCCCGATCATTCTCTTTTCCAGGCTTAACAACCCCAGCTTTCTCAGCCTCTTCCCAATCACTTTCTTATCTCTATAGCCCTTTGCTGGTGTCACATCAGTACATCTGTGTCACTCTTGATTTGGGGAGCCTAGAATTAGAGTGAAAGAGAAGGATCACCTTCCTCATCCTGCTAGTGATGCTTTTTCCTAGTCCAGGATGCTGCCAATCCTTTATTTTGTTGTTATTGTGAGGAAGCATTGCTAGTTCACGTACAACAGCACCAGTGTTTTCTGCAGAGTTGTTTTCTGTCCAGCTGCCCCCCAGCTTTTACTGGTGCATGGGTTTATTCCTCCCCAGTACAGAACTTTGCACTTCCTCTTGTGGAATTTTTGTTCCATCAGCATATTTGCTGAGGGTGAGCTGGGTCCTGTTGTCCAGGTCATAAATGGAGAAGTTAAACAGTGCTGGTCAGGTTTGTACCCCTGGGCTACAGCACTAATGCCTGGATTCCAACTGGGCAGTGCACTTCTGATCCCAGTCCCGAGAACCTTGCCCTTCATCCAGGCTTGCAGTCTACCCCCTAGTCCTGCCTGCTTCACCCCCATGTGTGTGAGGATGTTGTAGGACATGGTATTGTCCCAGCTACCAAGTCATCTCAGAGAAAGCTGTCAGGTCAGGCAGACATTATTTCCCCTTTGTAAATCCATGCTGACTAATACAAATGACTTTTCTTGTCCACATTATGTTTGGAAATGGCTCCTATGAGAATTTTCTCCCTGACCTCCCTGGGGTTGAGATGACATTGGTCAGCCTGTAGTTTCTTGGGTCATCCTTCTTTCTCTTTCAAAGAAAGGAGTGTCATTTGCTTTTTTCAGTACCGGGAATGTGGAGAGTCACTCACAGGAGTTGACTTTAATGTGACACAGAGTGGGCTTCACTGATTTTCTGTAATGCATAGAATGAACAGGAAAAGAAACTTCAGTTTTTCAGCATTTCTAGATCTTTAATACTTCTGGAAATTTATCCTCCTTGTGAAAAAAAATCATTTGTGCTTACACAGATCGTGGTACTCAGTTACTGCTCCTCCTTCCTCATGAAACAAGCAGTTCTGTGGTCTGGCTCATCACTTAGGCCTCAGGGAGACAATTTGATGGCACAAATACCTTGTGCTTTATGACAGACTTTTTTTACCTACAGCATTCATCATTTCTGTTAAATAGACATATACTCTAAATGTAATCTTAATCTATTTGACTAAAAATACTCTGATTTTTACTCAGGCAAGAGCACAGCAGTTAAAACCGTCTAGTAGTTTTGTAGAAACAATTTTCTAGCCTTGATTTTGCACAGAAGAAGGGAAAAAGCACATCTGTCCCACTGATGGAGAGTGAGAAACTTTGGGATTTCCATCTTTATAATTTCATAAAGGAAAATGTTCTGAAAAAGAATCTCCTCTGAAACTGTCGAAATTGAGTGAAAGGTGGCAGTCTTGAAACAAAGTGGCCAAGCAAGGTCACACATGAAAATCCTCATGTCCATATGCAGGGAATTAGAGGAGGAGAACAGAAGTAGTGCAAAAAGAGTGAGCTTGAGTCAGTGGATGTGAGAGAGACCTATGGAGGTTTTCCTCAGGGCCAGAATACATAGCAGAGAGAACAGGAAAGGAAACAATCTTCATTAGCAGTTTAATTGTTTTAATTTGGACAAGGAGAGCACTTTGGAAATTAATCCGCTGAATGTTCTCAGAGACTGCACTCGATTTGGCTTGTGAAATGAGCTTGGATCAAGGCAGCTGAGTTGCTTTTGGATGAAACTAAACTGGAAGCTGTGGTCCTGCTGGTGTGGGACTGTGGGATCCCAGCAGAGCTGTTCCAGACTAAAACTCCAGGGACATATTCCGTGTGGGTTTTGGGTCTGCGGACCTTCCTGTGTGGCCCCACTCCTGCTGCACTGCGCTGCTTGTGGGTGCAGGCACAGCAAATCCACACAGGGGAGTTCAGAGACTGTCAGCACTGGGAAAGGCTGTGCTGTTGTGAAAGGTGCTGTAACAAAAAAGAGACAGGTTGACTACAGTAATGGAAGATGTGGGCACAGAGTTTTTAGGAAGATTACAGTACAGGAGGTGAAAATGGGTCTGTAAGAAAATAGGAGTCTGATTTGACAAGTAATTCCCTCAGTGAAGCTTAGAAGCCATGTGACAATGCAATTAGCTGGTGCAAGCTGAAGGGTAGTAGTCTTATTTTTAAATGCAGCTTTTATTGGTTTATTTTGATTTTCTCTGAATATGTACAATATGAACAAGTTTTGAAAATGAAGAGCCAGTGAAAGTCTTCAAGGAGAAACAAACAAATAAAACCCCACCTAAATTGAGAATAAGGGAAGCATTTATATGGACTGTTATTAATAAAAGGCGCAGGGAAACACACATCCTAAGGTGTTAAAGGAGTAGCTAAAAAACTGAGCAGGAGAATGCTTCCAATGGAGTTAGCTTGGAAACTCTTCTCAGTCTTTGAATTGAAAGCCATCTGAAATGAATGTACGAACATACACTGAAAAAATGATTGCACTTCTAAGAATTAAATCATGTAACAAAATAAATATTGTCATATACAATGTTTGGTTTGTTTGTTAGACTTTTCCTGTGGTTTTAGTGAAGCTGTGTGATTTATGAAGTTCTGACAGAAGTAAGCAATCTTGACTGTGAGCAGTGTCTTACCGTATTATTGCCAATATCAGGAGGAATAAAATGTCTAAGGAATGCATTTTTTTGTAATTTCATATAAATATGTTTTAGTTTCCTTGATAGGTTTCAGCAGCAGTGTGGCAGAGAGATGTAAGGATGGAAGGCGTTGTGCACATTTATGCCCTAGTAAAATAGGATATGTTTGTGTAAAGCCTCAGAGCCACTCACTTGGTTGTCATTGTCTGGAAACGTGAATATCTATTAAGATGCCTTTATTATAACTTGTATTTTGCTCCTAGTTGAGTGTAGTGAACATTTTTACAACACACTGAACAGCTTGGTTTAACATTGATATTCCCTGTTTTGGAGGGTGTTGGACAGGATGACCCCCAGAGGCCCTTTCCAGCCCAAATTATTGTTTGTTTCTATTAAAAAAAGGAAATTAAAAGCAATTCCTAGAAGTGTTCTTGTTTTAAGATATCCTCATGTGCTCTTGCAGTAACACGTTTTCATTTATGTTATATTCAGATCATTCTCAGATTGTGTTTTACTAAAATGCACAGCATAGGGAAGAGCAGAAATACATGGAAAGGGTCTGAGAGAAAGATATAAATGTAGCTTGGCACTTATTTAAACTGTGTTCAAAAATGTCCAAGGGTTAAACCAAGCATACTTTTCTCATCCTCAGTGAAAATTTTCACAAGATTATGTACCCTGTCTTCCGAGTCAGTGCCTATTCTGTGTATTTCATCTCCTTGTCCTTAATTTTCTGGGCACTTCATAACAGGCAAAATTTTGGGGTTTTTTTCTGGTGTATTTTCATCTTTTCAAGTTTTGTTCATGTGTTTTATGTTTTTAATCCATGAATGGCTTTGTTTTAAATACATAAGTGTTAATTTGTGTTTTTCCTGACTGCTTCTACTAACTTCTTGCATTGCGGGAAAACTGTTAAAACTGCAAAAAGATGGCTAAAAGGAAGGTGATTTGAATTATATCTTCCAGGCAGTCATCAGTTAATAGACTATAAGTAAGAAAGTTTCCTAAAGAGGGAGAAATAACGTAAAATTTTGACTTAACGTTTTTGCTCTGGGTGATCACATTATTTCATTGCCCTAATTAAAAATTAATGGAATAACATGAATAAGTAGCTTATAGCTGGTGGATTTATGTGACTATCTCTTCTCAGTACTGTGTCATGCAGCTGAAGCAGTGATAAACAGAGACCTCCAGATAAATTCTTTCCTTCCCCTTCCCATAGCAACAGGCAGGAAGGGACTTGGGGTAAACTTCTTCAGAAGATCCCTTTGCATGCTGTCATGATAAGGTCTAAAATAACCTGTTGCCAGCACCACCATGTATATTTGACTGAGATGGTCAAGATTGGGATTTTTGCTTTGTAGAAGCCTCTCTACCTTTGAGCCAACTGAAGCTAAACATGGCTATAGGGCTAGATAAGCTTTTACAGGGCAGATGGAACAAAACATTATTGCTTTGGGGAATTTTGTTTTGTTCACTACCTTGTGCTACTTCTCTTCAGTGCTTCTTTGGGCTCAAAGTTGTCCTTTCAGATAAAATGTGAGTTGTGTTGGGACACCTGATCTCTGAGTTACAAACAACGTATTACATGTATTCCTGCAGTCAGGGTGGGATGTTACTTGGGTGAGCCATAACCGAGGCTGTGTGCTGTAGGATATTGTGTTTATCAAGCAGCTGCAGTTTATAGAAAGCACTAAATGTTTTCAGATACCTGGTCAGGTTAATGTCAGAGCAGTTTAACAGTGACTGCTTGGAAGTGTGTGGCCACACTGTGTGCTTTTCCCTGGAGAAAATTCTCTTGCAAGGTTACCACTGAAAAAATGCTGTTTATACTTTCTAGGTACTTTCTTTATAGAAACCTGGAAATGTAACAATTATTGCTTTTTTAAAAGTGAAATATAAAATGTTTTATTGCTTGTTAGGGAAATACATGCTGTCAATTACATTGCTTCAGTCTGCTTCCTCTCTGAGGAACGATATCCCTGAAGTTACAGCACAGAATATTTCTTTAACCTCTGTTTCCTCAAAGGTTCATATAGGACATGGTTCACAGTGCAAGGAAGTGGAAGAATTAAGAAGGAAAGCTGTAGTTAATTTCTACAAGATGTGAGAGTTCTGATTGCTAGAACTTGATGCCCTTTTTTGTTAGAGATCTGTAATAACGATCTAACAGTCCTAGTAACAGGAATATTTAAGGTCAGAGGAACCTTTGGAGATGCTAAAAGGGTATTTCCCTGTGGAAGAAGAAAATTGCTCATTCTGAGAAGTTGGTTCACTATATAATCAAATCATTCCCAGTTCTAGGACTTTCACCTTTTAAGGGCATAAATTCTCTGCTCGCGATACTGTCACCTGGTGGGTTTCAGATTGTGAGTTTGTGTTTTGAAAGCTGAACTTGCTTTAAACCATTCTGTAAGAAACAGGATGGTCACAGCAGAGCAATGGGGTTGGTTAACCATGGCTGTCTGCCACGTGCTCCCTCCTGAACCAAATGTGCTTAGATGTGTTTGATAAGTAAAACTCTTGTGTGCTCACACCTTTAGGGGTCTCCATCGAGAAAAGGCAGCCAACAGTCAGTTAAAACTCTTGACCGTCAAGCAGCTTCCAGAAAAGGGGACCTAGGAAAGAGTTTAGCCCATCATGAACTAGATAAAAGAGCACAGACCCCTATAAATGAGCTTTTACTTTGTGTGTTGCCGGCCCATGGTAACACCTGGGAACTCTCAGCCGTAAAGGAACAGGCTTGAATATCTGGTTTCTTGAATGAAAGCAATTTGTCTTGCCTTGCAGGTAGCAAGGTAACTGCTTACCTTCCACTCCACAGATTGTAACTTTGTTCTGGTGGTGCACTCCCATTGGGAAATTTTCCTGAAACCTCATCACAGAAGCATTAGAATGAAATATAGTTCTGAGTCAGTGCAGTATTGTGTTGAAACTATGTGATTACCAAAGATTTTTTGCAAAGAATTTTAAAGGCCAAAATGAATTTCTAAAAGCAGTGGTTTGTAAAACGCAGGAGTTAATCCAGTTAATGTCCAGTTAATACGGGTAAATCCAGTAATGTAAAAATCTGTTTAGGTTTGTGGTAGTTACAGCTATTCCCATTTTACTGCCTTCTCCTCTGTCATAATTAATACTAGTTTAATTCTCTGTACCGGGGGTTACCGTGCACGCCAAGTTTCATAGATGTTTTCCAATGGTGGTGTTTAAGAACCAGCCACTTTAAGTATTGCTCTATTTCAAAGATTACAGCAGTGAACCAGTTTTAGCTTAGTGGTTTGCATATATGAATTGTTGTCCTTTTTGAAATGATTGTACCATGAGAAGGAAATGGCTGAAATAAAAATAGACCATCTCTTTGTTTTCACAAATGGTTTTAATTATCCTGTGGAGCTCTCTGCAGTGGCTGCTCTTGCCAGGCTTTTGGAAATGAAGCAAAAGGCATATGATGTTCATGTAAGTTTTTCTTTTTTTCCCCTCTTTGAGCATTTCTTAAAAGTTAGTAAAAGCTAACATTCTCCTAGTTAGGAAGGAAATCAGTTGGGAAGTTGCCTGAGTTGGTGGCAATGCCAGTTTTACCCCTTTTGTCCTGCCTGCCACAGTTTTAATCTAAGAAGAGCTTGCTGGGGAGTTTCTGATGTACTACTGAAAGTGTGGAAAACCGTCAAATTCCAATTGTTTTTCTTTGAATTTTTAATATTGCAGTTGTATTTCTTTACGTGTCTTTTCCCCGTTATTTTATTCAGAATCAAATGCTACATGTGTGTAGAAAAAAGTCTTATGAGCTATTTCTGCTGAGGTGCAGGTTTTACAAGCAGGCTTCTCGTTGCAGAGAAATGCTAATGACTGAATTCTCTGTAATTTTGCTGTAAGTCTCCAGTTTGGAAGGCCTGAAGACAGTTTAATTTGGACTGCAAGCAGTGTTGGAAGCATTTTTCTCCTCAGGCTGAAGTTGATAGACCAGTTTTTCTAACCTGTGCCATTTGCACAAGGAATACTACCTGGTGATCCCAGGTTTTCAGGGAAAAGTTAAAGTGAGTATCACTGGGTGTCTGGCTACAACGTTTCCAGAGTTATTCTGCCTTTCTTTGGGCAATGTCTGCTTTGGTAGGCAGGGTGAATGTTTTTCAGCATTTCCAACTTAGAAACTTCAGATTCAGAAGAGTTTCCCATGCTCAGCTCTCTCTTGAAGTGGGAGATGTTTAGGAACAAGGAATCAGCACTGAGGATTACTGTTGCATAAATAATTGTTTCTAGAAAAGGTATTTAAGGCTGATAGTATGTAATCTCTTAGTCTTTGCTACTGTAATTTAAAATCTGATGGTGACAGTCATTTTTTGACGCCATTGTAGGATATCAATATAGTATCACACTCATTATCATTCATGTTGCATTGAGGTCGCAGGAAATTAGTAAAACAAAACTCAGTGTGAGACTTTACAGGGTAAAGAGTCTCACTGTCTTTATCGCAGATAATGTGGTATTTATCTGTAAAATCTCCCATTCCTTGTACCCTCTCACACATTTCATTAACTCGTCCTCTCACTTGTGTACTCGAAGACACGAGGACATGTCTACGTGTTGAGGTGGGCTAGCCAGTGTCTCTTGTGCTCCGTGGAGGATGGAACTAATGGTATCTGTCACTGTTTATTGTGCTTCGGGTTCCTGTTGGTGACAACAAACTACTTCATAGACAGGTATTTTATATCCTCTGGGAGTCAAGAGTTGCTTTTTGCTAGTCCTTTGCTTCAGAATTTGGCTTACTTCAGCTTCCATAAATCTTCGGTGAAGGCTAATGCTGCTTGGTTTTTTCCTTATTTGGAATATCCCTATCTTTAAAGCTACAGTATGTTTTCCTGTTGGGCTGACAGGAAATGGAATGACATATGTGGTGTGACATAACCCTGTTGGCACTCTCCTCTTTGAAGCACAGGCTGTTTTGCTGGTCAGGCATCTGTGCTGGAGTCTTATCAGAGTGAAGGCATCCTAGCCTTGACACAAACACTCCTCAGTTTTATTCCTGCAAGAAGTGCCCTTTGTTATCAATCAAAGCCATTTTAACTCTTGTTTAGCTGATTTATACATGCAGGTTTTCATCCCTACTTTGTTCATCTCAATTTAGCATCTCCATTACATTCTCTGCAAGGTATGTTGGCTCATAGCAGTAAAAGATTCAGTAGAAAAGTTCAGAATGGTGGGTCTAGAGAATAGATTCAGATAATTTCACTTGTAGAATTAGACCTGTTGATTTAGAGGAGATGTGACTTCTGACTCTGATATACCACTGTCCTTAGGGTACAGAAATGATCATCTGTAAGGAGATGTAACAAGAAAGTGATTGCTGTGTTGAGCCAGGAGTACAGTAGATCAGATATACTGTATACATGGATCAGATATGAAAAAAGTAAAATATAGCATTTTAAGACAGGATAGTAGATGAAGCTTCTACTTCAGCATCAAGGATTTCTCATTAGTAAGTCTACTATAGGGCCAGGACAGAAGTTGGGCACCTCTTTTCATTTGTTTTGTGGTTTATATATCTTGCTTGTCCCTCCTTGCAGCCTCTGAAGGTCATGGCACTTGGTTTGCTTCCCAAACTGATTAAATTGTATTCCCCACAAATATATTTTTAGTCTGTGTATTGAATTGGCTCCAGTCTTATCTTTCAGTTGGGATCTCTCTCGTTGCTCTCAGAGCAGCTGCTTGGATGTTGGCTGTGTACCTGGATAACCTGAGCATGGAGGCTGCAGGGAGCTGTGCCTGTGCTGGCTCTGATGGCAGGGGAGACAGGACCACACAGCTCAGTAATCCAACCCACAGCCTGTTTTCAGACCCAGCATGTATTTCACATTTGTTCAAAAACTAATTTGGGCATTTTAAATTCCAGCGGTTGTATTCTGGCACAGACTGCTTGGATTTTCCAGCCTTTGTGGTGAATGGATGTAGTGCTGCTCACAAAGTAATGGCCAAAGGGAGCCAAGCTGCATTCTGTGTTAAACCTCTCTGCTCCATTCCTTATATAAATATCCCTTGATGCAAACCTCCTAATTGCTTCCCTTTCCAACGTGTACTCAACACTCTTATAATCTGTGTCTATTCTTTTCTCCCTGGTTGATTACTCAGCAGTTTTTTCCTTTCTGTCTTTTGACTTGTTTCAGCAAACCTGACCATGTCCTTAAAACTTATTTTAGGGGAAAAAAAAGTGTAAACCACTAAAACCAGCTTTGTCAAACCACATTTTACTTTAAAGATGAAATCTGAACAGTTAAAGTAACTGCAAATTTGCTAAGGAAGTAAGTTGCCAAACTCCCTCTGTGTCTGCCTGGGCTCACTATGTAGTTACAGCTAACATTAAAGAGAAAAACCTTTCCCACAATATGCATGCCTTCAGTTAAAGAGAGGCCTCAGTGTTTTGGGGGAAGGAGAGGAAGCATTTCTGTAATTTCTCACATACCTGTTGATAAAAGGGACAGGTTACATTTTACATGCAGTTTTTAAAACAAAACTTTGTATATCTTATGCTTTTTCTGAAAGTCTGTATTCCTGTTACATAGTTCAAAACCATTGTTTGAGGTTCTCAAAACCATTGTTAAAATTACTAGGTATGTTAAAAGAATTTTTTTTCATTATGCAGGTTTTTTTCTCCATTATTGAAATTGCAAATGCACTTTGAATAGGAACACCTGCAAAGAGCAGCTTAGCCTATTCTTAAAATTAATTACTAAACATAAGACTTAGAGAAGCCAACAATGTGCAATTATTTCAGTATTTTTTAAATTATAAAGAGCATGTGCCAACATATTTCCAAAGTTATGCGTGTGTAACATAGTCACAGGGTTTCATTCTCACCTAGGTGTCTTTGTTCTTTCAAATAAATATGAAACAAAACTACCTTCTTCAGCAAGTTGATTCTTTACCAGATAAATTCCAGTGCTGATGAAAGTCACCCAAGTTAAATTGGTGTGACACTGAATGTCTCTCAGTCCGTTGATAGCATTTTCTTCTGTTTATACTCCCTGATTTTGTGGGGTGAGAAGCTATTCCCCAGCTCTTCCCTTCCTTTGCTTTAACCACGAAGCACTAAAAATGGTGGGGAGAAAAGCAGCTTTCTCTTGATTTCTTAGAAAAATAACTGAGGATCCTCCTTTGCTGCCTTCCTTTTTCCCAGTGTAGCATTTGGGCTGCATTCTCCTCCTTCTTTCACACCCCTCACACTGTAAACTGTGGTGGAAATTTGTTGTCTTGGATGAAAACGCCCCAGCAGCAGTGGGTCAGGCCAAAGGGGAAGCTGCTGGGAAAGCACTGCAGGTGGGATTCAGAGAACAGGACCAAAAGGAGGTGTGGTCCGAGTTTCCTGCTGTGAGGCAGATTTATTTTAAGCAGTGTTTGTTCAAACCTGCCTGAGTACCGACAATGGTGCACGCAATTATGAAGCTGAGTATAATTTATGTAATAATTTACATATTATGGTTGGATGTTATAGAACCAAACCTCCCTTGGAGTAGGTATGCAGCCACCAAAGGAATTCAGACAACCATTTCAATGGTTTCTTTTTAATGGCAAGAAGATACTCTTTCTGTATTCTATACATATTCATTCATATGCCAAAGAATTTGTGTTGTTCATTTCTGAGAAAATGATACTTACCTGATCATGCTCTGAACATCCATTACACTGCCCCAGTCATTCTGTCACAGCTCTCAAACCTTTCAGCTAATGTTCCTAAATTTCAGATTCTGACAGGTTTCTTGGAAGTGAGTTTGCAGCATCTGGGAGAAAAATGGCAATAGGAGTTTACTATAACTTAAAACAAAACCAAACCAGAACAACAAAACAAAACACCAACCAACCAAAAAAACCTCAAAACCCAACCCAAAACACACCAAATCCCTAAATATTCATGAAGATATGTTTAATTTTCTACTGCAGAAAAAAACCTGAACATGCATTCTCAGGTTTGGAATGACAGTTTCGACTCGTGAAAGTGCTTGTAGCATTACATTGAATTTATAAAGACATTTGCTTTTCACATTCCTAAGTATCATTTCTATTACAATAAAACTAGGTGGAAGTACTTTAACAATGATTGAGGAGTGTATGTTTTTTTATTTTGTGATTAGGCTTACAAGTAGCCCTAGGCTGGTTTTGAGTTTGAAATCATCTGCAGCTTTTAGTAGAGTAGTTTTTTTACACACAAACAAAATCTGTTTGGTGTATTTGTTACATAAATAAAGAGGAGTAAAATGTTAAAAATTAAATATAGAAATTAGCTGGATATGTGTGATTGACAGTGTTACTGCCTTTTGTATTCTCTTTTGCTTCTAAGTCTAGTTCATTAATCACCATGGATTCTTTTTTGTCTAATCAATACATTTTAGCTTTGTTTCCTAGCAAAATGAGGTGTATGTAATTCTACCTGCTCTCTTCCCATTTTCCTGTGTGTTGCACTACAGACTTTAACTACTGATCCATTCCAGCTAAAAACTGATGGAGATGGAGGTAGAGAAGTTGATTAAATTTCTATGAGTTGTGAAAAATCCAGATAAAGTATATACATGCATAGTAGGGAAGGGACTTAAATTAGTGCCCAGCTGAGAGAAAAGCTGCAATGTGTTTTCCATGATTATTCCTTGCTGGAAGCTTGGCATGGAACCAGCAAGGGCTCCGCTTGTGGAATCTTTCTAAGCGGGCACTTAAGGGGAGTAGAAGAGGCACTGGAGTCAAGGTATTGGAAAACATGGAAAAAGAGGTAGGGCTGTTGAAGTGCAGGGCAGAGGTAAATTTGTTGCTTCCTGCTTCTTCCTCTGGAACTCTGCTTTTCCTGGTTAATTAATGGAGCTTGCCGTAAGTGAACATCCTCTAGATTTTAGCAAGAGTACAGTAAAATAAGATTCTTCAGTTTTATTGTTCAGAAATAATTAGAAATTTTCTGGCAGCTGAGAGAACTAAACGATGTGTAGTATAGTTTCTTTTTTAGAAGCTTTGGCAGGCAATATGTCCCCTTAATTTATGGGAATTTTCCTAAAGCTGGTTGTTGGTGAAGGCTGTGTCTCCCAACACACACACTTACACATCCACATGTGTTAACTCAGCAGCTGTTTGCAGGACACTCATTTCAGATGTGGTTAAGCTGCTAGATTTTCTCTGCATATTCTCAATGAAAATGATCAAATGTTACTAAAATAATTTCAGTGAGTGTGTTTGCAGGGTTAGAAGTGAAAGTTGGCTTTAATACGTGCTTCTGAATGAGTGTTGCATGGTGTAAATGCTTAGTGTGGGAGTTGAGTTGAGAGCGAGGCCCTTCAGGGATCCCAGGTGTATTCTGTGCAGTGTTATTTCTCCAGGTGGGAACTGGCAGCTCTTTTGTAAATCCAAACTCCTTCAGACTATCTAATGTGTCTGTGTTGGTCTAGATCTAATCTGATTGCTTTCATACAGCATAAAGAATACCCAGGGAGTTTGGTACAACCATTCACAGGAGCAGGATTAAGAATTGCCCTCTAAATCATTTAAATTTAGGCTACTTTTTAAATACTTACATTACAATCTTTGTCACTCTTAACGTGATTTAAATTTGTGTGAGTCACATCTGAAATTTAGTAACAGCACTAAACTGTACTAATAACACCAAATACTATTTGAGGAAGTCATTAGTACCTTTTTTGGTTGTGTCACATTTTGCAATAGGCAACACTGGCACCAGCAAGCTGCAGGATGCAAGAACTTCCCATTTCACCACTTTCAAATACCTGTGGAATTACCAGTTTCCACGGTCACTGTCACAGACTTTTGCTTCAAATCGCAGCCTCCGAAAAGGAAGTTGCCATATTGAGACCTGGTCTCCTTGTACAAATTCTGGTTTGCTTGGCGTGGCCGAATATGTTTGGGGTTAGATAAACTGCTTGTGGTGTTATCAGCTGGAAGTTCATAAACTGAGTCTTTTGACTCATGATACAGATAGCAGCAGCCTAAGCTAACACTTTTCTTCCCTTGTTGGAAGTAATGTTGTGTGCTGAAAAGTGCTTGAGAGCTGGCACGTGATGTTTGCTCTGTGTTGGGATCCCGTTTGGCAGCTGCCCAAAGTGGAGCAGCAGTGGGGGCTCAGTGCTGATGAGCAACTCCTTGGCCACAGCAGCTGAGCCCCATGAGAGAGGGGTCACCCAGAGAGGTTCACAAATGGTTTGCAGTAGGTTCTGAGCAGGGAAGATGGTGTGGAAGTGGCACAAAGGAGGGAACGTGGCATGACAGGGATGCATTGAGTGGTCTGGAAGTTGTATCCAGCAGGCTGTTCATTTTGCAGTGGAGTTCAGTTGGTAAGAGATGCTGAGGTGAAATGTGTTTTAAAAATGAATAGGTGACAGGAGTATCAGGGTATTTCCAGAGTGATGTCTATATTTAATATAATAGTACACCGTTTAATTTCTCTGCAAGCTCTGTGATGCACATTGTCCACTTTGCCCCCCAAAACCAAATACTGCAAGTAGGAACCTGTGCTGCCTTGGGCTGGGAGGATCAGACCAGCCTTGGTGTGAGGGTTGGGGTGTGCTAAGAAGGAAAGCTGTCTTGCTCTTTCAAAAGTGATGTATTTCCTTTTTTAGTTAAGTGCTTTGTAGAGTTACAGCCCCTGTCTGTAGACTTGATCTGACAAGGTGAAAACAAAAAAAGATACGAAAACAGGTTCCTCTAAAATTGAAATTCACTTTTTAATTTAATAATTTATTTTCAGTCTTTTTGCTATGCTTGTGGATTGTGGTGTTTGTTTATTTTTTAAAACCAGGTATTACTTGACTCGGGAAGATAAATTTATCCAGGATTTAAGACACCAAGACAAGCAAGTGTTTTAGACATAAGAGGTACAGCAAACTTTGGAATTAGAACATCATTCACACATTAACTGGCAGATTGAAGTGACAAAATCAAAAGACCTCTTTTGCCTAGAACCTGAATAGTTACAGGTCATGTAATAGCGACTGAGCCCTTTGTAAAGGATTTTCTGTAGTTCGGGGAAATGGAAAGGAACTAGACAGAAGACAAGTGTGGTGGGTGTGTTTGCAGTATAATGTATCCAGATGTCAAAAACCAGATGAATTTTTGAGCTTCTGAGTATTGAAATGTTTGCATTCTCTCTTCATGCAGATTCAAGATCCAGCCCGTATTATGGCTGGCAGTGGGTCCAGATCAGGACCAGCCAGTGGGTTGTCCATGAAATCACAGCTTCAGATCACTGGTGAGCCTTCTGAAATTATCTGTCTTTTCTGGTTAGAAATGTGACAGTGTTTTTCCATAATTACGCAGAGTTTACTGTGTTGCATTTCAGGAAGTTTTGCATTGTCAAAAGCCCAAGAGAGCTCAAAATTGATGTTAGGCCATCATTACTTGGCAACTATTTTATTCTGGATTTTATCTAAAATGCATTTTGAAAGGATACATTTTTGTGTAAAAGGAAAAAGGAAGGAACAATTCTTTTTGGGTGCTGTTAAGTAAGTTGTACAGGCAGTCCTCCTGGAAATGTAATAGTGCATTATAATACTGCTTGCACTCACTGAAACTTGGCATAATATCAAATCTAACGCTTTTTCCTGACACTGCTGTTTGTCAAATTTTACTTACTGCTTCTCCCGTGTTACATGTTTTTATGGCCACCATTACAATGGATAAAAAAAAGGATTAAAAATTTAATAAAAGTGTTGGTGAGAATATCACTGTAATTGAACACCTCTGTATTGTTTGGAAATGGATTTACATGACAGGCTTTGCTTTTTGTAGTGCCTCACCAACAGAGCAGCTGTTGAAACTTAATTACCAAGGTTTCCTCACTTTTGCTCTCTGAAAATATAACTGAGGCATCAAAACTGAATGGGAGAGCTGGGGGTGCATGCAGGTCACTGTTTAGAAGCACCAGGAGTAAATTTTGCACCTGCAGTGTGAAGACCTGTGGGCATATGCAGAAGTTTCAGAAAAGGGATATTGTGGGGATGAAAAGAACTTTCAAAAATGGATGGCAAAGCTTTAGACTAGGAGGGAGGTTGGATCTCACTAAGTTACACAGGCTGTAGCTGGCTGTCCCTCTGAGGTCACAAGCTTGTGTTTCCTCGGTAGGCTGTGAGGCTGTAGAGAAATCTTGTTCCTACAGGTTGATACTGGAGTGAAATTGGAGAGGTTTTCACAGAAGTACCTCCTCCACGTGGGGATGGAGAGCAGAGCCAAGGATTGAAGTGGTGATTGCTGTCCAAGGCGTTCCCTGTTGAAGGCCTGGGACTCACACAAAGACAGTGAAGCTGAATAAATGCCTCAGTGTTTAGAATTGAGACTATTGAGATATTTGAATTTCAGGTCTGAATTTCTGTAGATGTTCAGCCATGATCTGCAGCAAACTGTTGCTGATGTTACCTCCCACCTGCCCTACCCTCAGTACCCCATTCTGCTGCCTTCATTAGTTTTAAATGAAATTTCAGGGTGTCTGGTGAAGAACAGACCTTGAAAGTAGGTACAAATCCGCTGATTTCTGCTGCTCCAAAGCAGGTCTGTGAGATAATTAGAGATGTTGAGGGATGAAGTGCTATAGCATAGAAGTACTGGAGACAGGAGGGAAAGGATGGGGAGATGTTTGTGAGAATTAATGAGTTAATTTCTGTGAGATGTCTGTAATACACAGAGAAGGAGTTTTCCTTGGGAGCAGTTCAGAGCAGTTTATACTAAGCTACTTCTCTAAATCTCTGAAGGAGCACAGACTATAAAGGGAATCTGGGGAGATTAGCCAGATGGGCCTGAATTAGTCATCTCTTTTTTGAGGATGTAGTGAGGCTGTGGTGGGTGACAAACACACAGAAGAGCAAGTTGTTCTTTGTTAGAACAGTGAATTTGGGAGCCAACTGGGAATGATAATATCTTTGTCATCAGTACTGTTTTGTGAGCTCAGTGTTGCCAGTGAATCCGAGAACACCGGGACTCCCAACCTCGGGGTAGATCCACACCTTAAAGGAGGCAGCATAACAGCGGTGTTTGGAAAGATGGGAATGCTGTAGTCAGTAACACTGAATGCTTAAAAAAAAACCCCAAACACCAAATCCCCAAACACCCCAATCAACATCCAGCACACCCCCTCCCCAACGAAAATTAAAGCTCTAGAGCTGCGAGTCCTGTCCAGATTTGTTGTTGCTGGAACAGGAGGTAGTTACTGGACCTCAGGGTTTGGATTCAGCTTTTCTGTAAGTTTGCTTAGCTACAGAAAACTTTACACAAAATTCATTTTCTCAGTGATACTCTGTTCATGAGAAGTTGTGGCAATTTTCCATGGTGCCTTGGGAGGCAGATCATGTTTTGAGCTTTTTAACAAGCAATGTAATTATTGGAGAATTCCAGGAATTCTCTTGGCTGGTGATAGACAGGAGAAGATTGCAGAGGGTATTTTCTGCTTTCAACACCTAAGCACTTCTGTGGATCTCGTACTGGTTATGATTAATTAGAGTGTCTGATGTTGCAAAAGTATTGTTGCATGATTTAGGGATTTGTGTGAGCTATGGCATTGTATAAATGAGCTGGAATGCAAGATGGTTTTTATCCATCTAATGTGGTTTTTTTCTTGAGTGTTATTGTCAGGCATCAATGACCTGACACTTGAATACTGAAGCACACAACTGAAAAATACTATTTGCAATTGAAATCTTCCTCAGTAAATTACTGGTTTTTTCCTCTTTCTTAACAGTTATTTCAGCAAAACTAAAAGAAAAGAATAAATGGTTTGGACCTAGTCCTTACGTGGAAGTCTCAGTAGATGGACAGTCAAAGAAGACAGAAAAATGCAACAATACAAATAGTCCAAAGTGGAAACAGCATCTTACAGTGTATGTTTGGTTTTATTTTCCAGTTTATTTGAGCTAAATTAATGCAATTGACAGTGGGCTTGAAGGTTGTGTTTTTATTTTAAGCAAGGAGTGGAATGTTGCATGAGATGGTAACATTTGTATAATTTTTGGAGTAAATATAGTACAGTCTGACATAGATATTTACAAACTATTACACTGCTCATGCTTATATTTTGTATTAATGTGTGTGGCATATCAAAGGAGCTCTAATTCTGTGACTAGTAAGGGCAGTAAGGTAATTTAATATTAAAACTGATGGTCCCATGCACATTTTTGTTGTCATATTTAAAGTTACAGTTTTCAGAAATTCTGTGGCTGAAAAGTTCTTTGTGTCCCACTGTGGTGTACCATGCCATAACACAGGTAGTTGGCTCTGTCTTGTGCACCTCTAAATTCAAGGACAAATCCAAAATGCCCAATTAATTTGTGCAACTTGTTAGTACAAAACTAACATCAGATTCAAGATGAATACAGCTGTTGATGTTTGCTTGGCCCAGTATTTGTGTTGTAAAATGCTAGAAGTGTAAAGCATGAATAAAAAAGATATACAAGTTCTATAAAATTTAGTTTTCTCTTAATGTCGCATGGAACTCTGGGATAAAGGTCAGTCTGTGCTTGCACACTGGACAGGGACTTTTCAGAAGGGCATGCCAGATGGGATATTAGGAAGAAATTCTTCCCCTGTGAGGGTGGGGAGGCCCTGGCACAGGGTGCCCAGAGCAGCTGTGGCTGCCCCTGGATCCCTGGAAGTGTCCAAGGCCAGGCTGGATGGGGCTTGGAGCAACCTGGGATAGTGGAAGGTGGGGTGGCACTGGATGGGCTTTAAGTCCCTTCAATGCAAACCATTCAGTGATTCTGTGATTAAATTGTAGATTATTCTTCTTGAAGCATCTGGAACGTTGCCTGATGAAAACCTTTTTAGTATCTGTACTTTTATTGTAATTTAGATTATTATGAAGTTTTAGTTACTACTATTTACTACCTCACTTTGCACTGAGATATATTAAGAAAAAGAAAGTCTTGCACTTTATATGCATAAAAGTCTAGAAGAGCAGAATTTTCTTTTAGCTTTTAAAGGTTGCCTTTTTCTCTTCCTTTTTTTAGTGAGAATGTTTGTGGTTTGTGCTGTACAAGTCCATACAATAATACATGGGCCATTTTTGCCTCTGTTGAGTAAGAGCTGGGCAGAGACACCCCATGTATATCAAACTTCACTGAAGGTTACACTAAAGCTACGTGGAGCTTAGTGAAGTGAATTGGTTTTTAGGAAATATTTTGGCACAGCTGCCTTTATTCAGATTCAGGATAAAAAAGGAAAAATGTAATGGCTTCTGCAAATGAGGGTGGACCTTCTTGGGGTTCCTCTCCTTGGAGAGAGTTTGTCAGGTGGAACTTTTGAAGGGATTGCTGACTGTGAAAGTCTGGACTTATCAACCATATGAAGCTGAAATTATCCACTGAGAAAATAAGCAGTCATTTGTACCTGTTTCTCACAGTGAAAATAATTTAAAACTATATAAATGTTAGAATGTTCCTTATAGAAAAAGAGTATCAGTATTAAAAATTACTTTGAAGTTGCTGTAATGGAACTTACTGTGTATTAGTATGGAGTTGCTGGTAGTTTTTCTATATTTCCCTTAAAATAGTAATAATAAAAAATGTACTCAGTCTATGAACAGTCTTGACTGACATGACATATGCAGGTGACATGAGAATGTGATAATTGGAAATGGTTTGATGTTACCACCATTATTTCTTTGATTTTAAATAACTTCAAGTGACAGTGGAAGCAGATGGCTCAGTTCATCCCCTTCCCCACCAGTGCTCAACGTTTTCTTTTCAGAATTGTGACTCCTGTAAGTAAATTAAACTTCCGAGTCTGGAGCCATCAAACGTTGAAGTCTGATGTCCTTCTGGGAAGTGCTGCTCTGGATATTCACGAGACTTTGAAATCCAACAGTATGAAATGTAAGTCCAGGAGGGAGGGTACCTCGGAATGCCAGAGAGTTCCTCAGGACCTGTCTGTTAGTGAACGTGAATGCTGTGTGCACTTCTGGAAATGGCCATTAAGGGTTCTTTTTGGTGCTACAGGTTGCTTTTATGAGCTTCCTCCTACTTCTTCAGAGTAATCTTTTTTTGTTATACACAGATGCCTTGGTGTTCCTGAAAACAAGATGTTTTTTCCTTTGCTAGTGTGTGCAAGAGTGAGTGAAAGGCTAATTAAAGAAAAGAGTTTCCTTTTACATAGCTTAAAAATTAAAACTATGGTTGGGATTCTGGTGCTAGACAGGAAATGTGTAAAGTTATTTTTGTTCTAAATAGTGCTGCAGGGATCTGTTGTATTATTTCGTTCATCTTAGAGCTAGTTAGGCTTTGGGCAGTGTGTGCATCCTGGGAAGCTTGAAGGAGAAATACAGGCTTCTACAGACCCATTGCAGCACTCCTGGGGCTGCAGCACAGAACTCTGTGCTGGCCTGCTTCTGTTCTGTCCTTCAGGGAAGTGTTGGCTTCCCAACTGTCACACATGGGTGTTGCAGATGGAGAATATTGACAGCAGTGAGAGTTGCTCTCCTGGCAGTGTCTGTGCTGCTGAATCTGGGTGAAAATCCCCTTGGGTCAGTGCATTTGCTGTCTGACACCAGGCACCTGTTGGAACTCACTGGGGGTTTTTTCAAACCCTTTCAGCAAGAATGTTTATTTACAATTCTGTTTCACTGAAAACCCTAAATATACCATTTGTCTTGGGGGTATGATGGAAAATGTTCACATCCTGAATGTGCATCTGGATGTCATTAGGTAAATGTGAAGCTGTTTAATCAGAAGACAGAAATTATATCTGCTCTTAATCACCAGAAAAGTGAATTACGCTTCCTAACTCTATATTGAGGGCAGGTGCTTTAATTGCTGCAGAACTGTGAGACTGAATCTCTGCTGTAATGATAATCCTTTCTAGACAGCAACAAGATTATGCTCCAGTTTTGCCCTTTTTGTAGAAACAATAACTTTCTAATGATACGTGAAAATAGTCAGTTTTACCACACAAAAAAATAATGGAGAGGCAGAGCTGTAGTTCTGGGGGGTGTTTGGGGTTTTTTTCCCCCTTGATCACTGAGATCTGCAATTGGCTTCTTGAATAAAAGGCCCTTTTTTATCATGTTGTAAGAGAAGCTCCCTTTGTTCTGTGTTCTTTTCCAGTGGAGCAGGTTGTGGTGACGTTGCACCTCGTCAGTGACAGGGAGCCAGCAGAAGTGGTGGGAGACCTGTCAGTCTGTCTGGATGGGATGCAGGTCGACCCCGAGCTCCTGACCAATGGGGAAGCCTCAAGTACAAGAAGTAAGTAACTTTCAGTCCAACTCTACATATATCTGCTATGCAAAGCCTTTTTTGGGGAAGGTTTAACACAATCTTTAAATAATCCAAATAACAGCAGTTTCTGTAACTTTCTGTTTATAGAGATCAGAAATCTCATGCATTTTTATTTGAGGTGGAGTCATAGTTCACAGGGCAGACCTTCAGCCTTATTGTAACAAAAACCAAATCAGCATCTTTATTTTCTGGACTTTGCAAACTTTTACCTAGCAATCCTAAACATTAATGAAAGCCTCTAGCTTCCCTGAATTTTAATAATATCATAAACAGTAAAAATGTAAGGTTTGATCTCATCATCATCCTAGTAATAAGTATTCTGCTTACTACGAGATGTGGATTTATATTAATTTTTCTTACAATAGCTCATTTAAATAAATGTATTCATAGATTTAGTTCCATGTGGAGAGCTGCAGAGAGGGATCCACTTTCTGTATAGTTGCCGTGTACAATTTTTTAAACTGAAAACTTAAATACATGTAAAATATCTAATTACACTAAAATAAAAAGGTAATTTTAATTCCCTTGGAGCAGGACAGGCAGTGGGGCATTCTGACATTGTACACTGAGAAGTAGAACTAGGTAACAGTTACTTTTCTACAAAGCAGCATGAGAGCCTGTCTGCTGTAGTGACCAGCTGGGCACTTAATTGGCAAGTTCTAGGCTTCTGGGTTGTGGAGGGTTTTTTGAAGTCCTAGATGAAGTTGCTTTGAAATTTCATCTGAGTATCATAGAAAAATTGAATTAATACACAAATTCTGTAACCGTTATTTCTTAGAGCTTTTAGTCCATTTTCTTTGCATTTTGTTAAAAGGATCAATTGCACAGACTGATTGTGTGGAATTTTATTTGTAAGTAAAAGCCAAATGCTGGGATTTTGTGGGACCTACAGAGCAGGGGATGAGGGATGGAAATATCCAGTGATAGTACCAAATTTGCCTCTTACGCAATACTTGATTTTCATCTGTGTTTTCTTCGATTTCCCAAAGTTCACCTACTGAGAAAAAGGTGGGAAAAGTCATGCAGGTGGTGGAATTGAGTACTATTTACAGGGTTGGGCTCGACATAGCAAGCCCCAAGTTCAGCAGAAGGTTCCCAGATAATCAGGGGCCTGGAGCACATAAGGAAGGAGTTAAATGTTAAGGTAGTCCAGGACACTGTACAGACTAAAGGCACTTCAGACAAATACGTTGTTTATGGAGTTGCTTTTAAGTTAAGATTTCTCTTGCTGGGATTAAATTCCTTCTGTGCACAGTCCACTAACAGCACATTATCCTAAGCCTTTCTGTGACTATCTCCTTGTCTTTGGCCTAGATCTGTCCGCAGTTCCCATCAGAAGTGAGAACTGATTTCTTTATTAATGACATTTGTTTAACTCTATGGAAATAAAGTATTGGTGCCATCTACATAAATGAGCAGTTCTGTGCTGCGTATCCAAGGTTTGCAAATGCTGGCACAAAAGGCAAATATTTCCAAGCTGGCTGACTAAGTAGTTGGCAAAACATTTGCAAATCTAGGCTGAGCTGCTATAATGCTTCTGGAGTGCAGCCATATTTTGTACCTGCTTCAATGCCTTTATGTTAAATAATTTACTGAGAAGGGGAAGGGTCTGGGCTAGAGAGCCCCAGAAAACAAAGCCCGCAGCCAACCAGAGAGGAGATTTTAGTGAAGTTTTTGCCCTGTCTGCTGTGCCTGCCATCACTGAAAGGGAGAGAGTGGGAAAAGCCAACTCCACTTAAAAGAATGAACACTGCTTTATATTGCTAGGAAGACAGTGTTACTAAACTGGGTGTGTGTGTTTGGGAATATTCATACAGTCAAATGAGATCCTGTTGTATCTTCCATAAGGTAGAAGTATTACAGTGGCAGTGGTTAAAAAAAATTGTATTTACACACACAAATAGAGACATGAAAAACGTGTACAGCTTTGAAACACAGTAGATAAGCAGCACATAGTGTCTCACCTCCACACTTGAAAGAAGTGTGAGCATTAAAGGCTGCTGCTTTATTTGGAAATGATTCAGAGTGTTGCTTATACTTCTGTTGTCTTTTTCTTCCTGGTATTTAAGGTCCTACACAGAGTGAAAGCTCCAGAGTAAGGAGTGATACACGGTAAGGCTTTTTTCCTCTTTTTTTTTTTTTTAATTCTGCCTTTTAGTATTCGCAGTTTTGAAAGAGGGATTGTGTGTTTTGTAAAGAAGACAATGAAAAATTTATGAATATGCCCTGCAGCAGTATCTGTGAAGATCTGAGCATGCCCTGAACAAAAATACTGAACTGTTGCTCAGCTCCATTGTCTGGTCTCGGTTTTGCCTCCATACCTGACTGATCTTTTTGTTTTTTCCCTTCGTGTTCCTCATCCTTTTCCCAGTGATTACCCAAAGTAAAATTTGTATTTTAAAAACCCCAAACAAATGGAGCTGGTTATTTTTGCACTGGTTATTTTTACACTGGTTGGTTTTATAGCATGGAGGTATCAGAATTACGTTTAGCTTTGTTAAGAAGATCCCAAAAGCTGTCTGGCTCTTACAGTGTGTTAAGGCTGATATCGGATTATGAACCTTGCTGCCAGGTAGGATAAGATTGTGCTCAGCACCATGTTACTTTAATTAGTTCCCAGTACTAAGAGTATTTTAAGGATCTCTACAGGGCACAGCACTCTGCATGACATCTGGAGTAGCCAAGCTAAATTTCACTTTTTTTTAGTAGTTTGTATTCTTGGCTCTGCTGTCTGAAGTCTTCCCATGGAAGTTTGTTTTTGTTCTGCTTCCTTTTGGTGTTTGAAAGAATGTTTAGATGCCTGGGTATTCAGAATACCTGAGTGTGTAGTAGGATAATAACAACAATAATAATAATGATTCCATTTTGGTATCAACCAGGGGGCTTTTGGTTGTCATTGTGAGGATCATGTAAATGATCAGGAAGGTGACTTTCTACAACAGCATGAAGTGAAAGAACAAGGGGGAATGGCTGGAAAACTGGGACTAAACCTCCTACAGACTTGCGGTCACTAATGATTTGGACCCACTTTCAGAGTCATTTACTTTGGGGTTGGTGTACTATGAATTACGTACCCCAACCTGGTAGAGAGCAAAAGTGTGTTTGACAATGATACTGAGGTTAAATGAACATGATTTTACTTGGTTCTTTATGACTTGTGATTTACTTAGCCTTACCTACTGGTTTTTTGTACATTTAAAGGAACGTAATTTTAGAGGTACTGGGTTGAAACTGTAACATCTTTTATTTCTGATGTCTTATGTGCTTGGCTTGTAAGTCCATTAGAATTTTAGTTGACAACCTTTTATTTTTGCCCAACATATACTGGAAATAAAATGCTTTAGAATAAAGGTGTAGATACCTCTAACTCTGCTTAAGGAGCTATAAATATATCAGAATAATACTCTGCTAGGTGTAAGTGAACAGCACAGCATGGGTCAGTACTGCTATGTAGTTTTTTAATTTTTGTAAGGTTGAACAGTTTATATTCATAGCTGGTAGTCAAAACTTTAATGCTTAGTCCTAAATTCTCCAGCCTGTTCCAGAATTGAGTTTAGAGGGAAAATTTATGTATGCATAAGTAAGATTTCTAAAACTTTGTAGCATTTTGTGTGTTCTGAGCATATGCCAGCCCTGTGGAGTAAAGGCACACAGGCTGTTCTCAGGCCTTAGTCAGCTTCTCATCTCCTTGGAGACAAGTGGGACTCATGGCCAGAAAGAGCTGAGCAGCAAAATCCAGAGCCTGGACCTAAGGGCAAGGGTATTGAACTGAGAAATGAAAGAGGAGATTTTGGTGACAGATGTTACATACATCTATTTCACCACTTTTCCATCAGTTGAGGTTTCAAGTACCTCAGGAGATCAACTCTGGGTATGTTTTTACAGATGTAAAGATGCTTGGAATTATTGTGTGTTAAGAATCTCACCTAGTTGTAGCTCTTGCATTCTAGTATCTTTCATGTGTCTTTTCAACCCCCCTGAAAGCGTTCCAGGTCAGGCTGGATGGGGCTTGGAGCAACCTGGTCTCATGCAAGGGGGCTGGAACGAGATGAGGTTTAAGGCCTGTCCCAACCCAAACTCTTCCATGATTCTGTGATTTGCAAAGTTTCATGTCATCCGTGCACTACTAGAACAGTTCTCTGTGTCTTTTCCTGCAAAAGGACTAACTCGAATGGCCTTGAAAACTGTGAGGATGCTGCTTCCAGTGAAAACAAGACTGTTAATGGCAGTGACTCTCCGTTACTTACAAATGGAAACTGCAAACCTGCCAGACCTCCCCGGCCTGCCAGGCCCCCGCCCCCCACTCCCCGCAGACCCCCGTCGGTAGCCGGTACGTCCATAGGGCTGGGCACTCCTTGAGTGAACGTAACTGTTTCTGTTCCTGATGTTTAACTGCGCTTTTTGATGGTCAATTCTGTGGCAGTCATTTCTGAAGGAGTATTTTTTAGCTTGCATTCGGCACATGTTGTTTAGTCATTGTTCCCGTTACTGGAAATTTCTTGTTTCCACGTCTGCTCAGGGGCGGGGGCACTCAGTGATGGTGCTACAAGGCGTGGAGCTGGAACCAGGAGAACACAAGAGAATGCTGCTGCTGCACTAAGGCACCCACTGACGGTGACATGAAATCCATTGAAGGATTCACAGAGCTGTCTCAAGTTGATAATACTGGGTTCTGAGATACGAGTTACTGGTTTCTACAATTCCAGTTAGATTCTGTGAAGTTGCAGCACCTAAAACATTAATTATTCTCCTCTGCTGAAATGGATAGATTTTTTTTTTCAACTAGTTACTTATAAACCACCTGAAGGCCACTAATTTTGAAAAGTTACTTGATGTTTTTGGGTCCTTTACCCCCCTAAAGTGTAATGTTTCGGTAGTCTTATTATTACAGTTGATAAATGCTGGGTCTGGATGGGCCCTGCAATACAGTAATTACTTTAAAAGATTAATCCAGTGCAGTTCGTTAATAAGACTTGTGTTCAACTTCTAACCCCACCCACCAAATGACATTAAGATAAAACTGAAAACATTTAAAGAGTGTCTGTGTTCCCCTCCCATTGTGATAGTTACTTTCCAGGCAATATCAAATTTCCTCTGAAAATTTTATGCTTATCATCACTTAAATTATTATTCCAAATAATAAATAGAAAACAAGTCATTAGTACAAGGAAGTAGTGTTTTGTTTATCGTCATTTAATGTTTACAGAATGCAGACAAGGCAAATATTTATCAGAAATATCGAAATTGTGCTGTTGATGGCAGTCCTTGAATTAAAGCATTTTTACAGTGAGACAGAATCGATGTTTAGTTTTTGTTTGAGCAGCAAAACGTGGCTGTGGAAACAGCAGTTCTTGCTGGTTTGCTTTTGTAATGTATAATTTCTACAACAGATTGGTGATAAATGTCAGTTAAAGGCTTTTTCTCTTCTCTCTCTGACATCATAGCAAGTGCAAATGGTCCTTCATCCACATCCACAGAAAGCGATGGGGCCAGTGCAGGGTCACAGGCGGGTACAGCCTCAAATACACCTTCAGAGCAGAGCCCTGAGGGGGCAACAGCCGCAACCACAGCTCCTGCCACTCCTGCACTCACCACTCCTCCAGTGTCCAGACAAGTCCAGCCAGTAAATCCTCCACCTCAGGCCCTTACTACAGTCAGCCAAGGTCCTCTTCCACCTGGGTATGGGTTTAATGACTTCTTTCTCCCTGTGTGTGCTGACTTTTCTGGTTTTACTTTATTTTACTTACAGTAGGTGTAACAAACCATTGATAACATATGCTTTTTGCTGCCTGACAGAAATCCCCCAATATGAATTTAGAGGGTTTTATAACTGTTTTGTGTGGTCAGTCTTCAAGCATTCAAGAAAAGAATGACTTTTGATACTTATCATATATTCCCATGTCAGTGAAACATAGGTTTAAAATAGTGTAACAACTTGTCTTCAAATTAGAATAAAGTCAGGTAGGAAAATATTGGTACAGCTAAGTAGAAGAAAAGCTGCTGTTGCAGTTCATAATCTATGATATGTCCTGAAGATCTGGATTTCATACTGCAGCTCCTGGGAGCAGCATGGACATGCTGCTGTGCTTTGGGTACATGTGGAATTTGTCAGATGGTTAGCCTGTTGCCTCAAAGCTCTCAACTTTAAAAAAACAAGAGCAAAAAAGTTTCTGGACTCTCTGAGTGAGGGAAAGCAAAAACTTCCCAATGTAAATGGTGTAATTGGTGAAATACCTGCCTTAATTTGCAGGTAGTTGAACCAAAAGGTAGGGGAGGTCTGAATTACCTCACAGGATAACAGAAATAAAAAAGTGGTCTTGAAAACATCAGTTGTTGCTTTATCATTTTGATTTCAACAGAAATGGCAAATAGCATTTTTTTTTCCCCTGTGATGTTACATTTGATGCAAATACAGGGGTAAATTATCCCAAATGCTGCATATGCAGACAATGTGAGCAATGCCCATATGGTTACCTCTGCATATACTTAATCACTGAAAAATGTGCATATATTAATTTAATGCTACTCTAAAAGGGGATTATGATCTGTAGTTGGTTGTGTTCAATAGGTTATTGATATACTTGATATTGAATACAAAATTTTGCTAAAATGGTACACATAAGCTTGAGTTTGAGCTTCAGTTTCCCAGAAAGGTGGTCATGTACAATGGTTTTTTTATTTTAGTTGACACAGAATCGCTGTTAATAGGAATGGTACCAGTGTGTGTTGCACACCATTCTGGTGCATCTCATGAGCCAAGGGTTAGTTTTAAGCATTTTGTTTAGAAATAAGCATTTTATGAAAACAGATTTTTCTCATCTTTATGCTGTAGGTGAATGCTTGGAGTAGTTTGATCTGGAGGAAGATTAAACTCTTTGATCTATTTTCAGTTGGGAGCAAAGAGTAGACCAGCATGGTCGAGTGTACTATGTGGATCATGTTGAAAAAAGAACAACTTGGGATCGACCAGAGCCTCTTCCTCCAAGGTGAGCCAGGATCAGCCGTATGATCATCTCAGATGTCTGGGTTTTTCAGGCATTAATTGCCTAACAGTTGGCTAAAGCTGGAAAGGATGTTTGTAAATAGAAATGTGGACCCGGTGCAAATAGTTGCTCCAGATTGTCTCCAAGGATTACACATGGAAAAGAGTTAGATGTCAAAATAACCAAATCTGAATTTCCTGTCAAAGATTAAGCAAGTGCATCTTTACTGACTGAGAAACAGATTTCAGTTAAAGACAGTAGACACCCCCAAGAGTAAAAGAGAACCAAAACCACAGGGAAGTATTTTGGGACTGAGGTAACTATCAGCTTGAGAAGGAATGCTCTTGGTTACCTCTTATCCCGAGGTTACCATTTGCAGGCCTTTGATCTTGTCTCAGGGTTCCCAGCTGCCAATTTACTATGCACATAGAAACCAGCTTTGGTTATTAAACTTCTCCAGCTCTTGGCATCAGAACAGCCACTGATGTTAGTTCACAGTTGTTCTATGTTTCTTATTTTTTAACAATATAAGAAAAATACAAAAGTTGTTCTGTTGCACTTTTTTGTCTTTAAATGGTTCATATGCTATAAAGAACTACAAAGTAAAAACATGGGATAGTAAAGAGAACTTGGTATTAAAGAACAAAAACTGGCAGACAGTCTCACAAACGGAGCCCACCTGTCATGTTTCAAGTTATTTTGAGCTCTTTGAGCAGATCAACTTGTATATTGCTTAAGCTTACTTAGAATAGGAATGTTTTCTTTCAGGTTTTGTAAGTAGTACTGATCTCATATGAACTGAAAATTAAAAAAAAAAAAAGGCAAAAGAAAATCAAACCAAAACACCAAACACAATGCCCAAACCTTCCTTTTCTGCCAGATCAGAGTGTGAGGAAGTCTTGCATTGAATCGCTTAAAATGTCAGGGGGTTGCTGAGTTTTAGGAGAAACCAGCAGACTTATGTTACAGGCTGGGTGGGATAACTGCAGTGATGCCACCACGGTATGGACAGTGGTTTAGGCAGCTCTTGAAAACTATTTCAAAAAACCCTAAAAATACAGTAAATGGAATGAGTCTGGCTTTGTATAGTATGCAACAAATAAAAGTGATTCTCCTAAAACAATTCTATCTCTTGCATAATTTTAGCAGAGGGTACAAGGAGGAAAAAACTGCTGATGAGCCCATGCTTTCTGTTCCCTTCCACCACACCGGCCTCCAGGTGCCTCTGAACCCTTAAATTGCCTGCTGTTGACAACTGTGGCTTGTGTTTTTTCCCAAAGCTGGGAGCGCCGAGTTGACAACATGGGGAGGATTTATTACGTTGACCACTTCACCAGAACGACAACGTGGCAGAGGCCAACGCTGGAGTCTGTCCGCAATTACGAGCAGTGGCAGCTCCAGCGCAGCCAGCTCCAAGGAGCCATGCAGCAGTTCAACCAGAGATTTATATATGGGGTAAGGAATACATGGGTGACTGGGAGGCTTGAGGTGGTGTTGGGGTTTGGGCATGCTTGTGGGTGACCTTTCCCTCTAAAGGCACCAGACTCTGTTATGGTTTATGATAATATCTCTGTGTGCAGCATGGTAGGGAGGGCTCGTTGTAACATGAGTTCATGTCCTTGCAGGCAGCACATGGGGTTTAGTTTGTCACCCCAATACAGGGCTTCTTGGATAAAATTTATGCACAATATTGATAAAGTCTTTGGTTCAAAACAAGCTACAGCTTAGTAATAAGCTGGTTTATTTGTATTGTATCTTGTGTTACCCTGGCCAAACACCTGGGAGGTAAGCATGCTCACAGGCCATGTGTTTCTGCTCTGGGTGAAATGAATTATGTGCAATGAATGTTAGGAGAGCAGGGAAACTGAAAATAATCCATCCAGCATTTAAAATCCATTGTTTGCCTCTGATGAATAGCAGACATTAGATCACTCCGACTCATACTACTCATGCTCATCAAGAATGGTGTAGGTTCTGATTTGCTGTATGTGTGAGAATAAAATGGAGCCTGTAAGTGGTGGTAGGGAGAGCTGTGCTGAGTGCAGGAATGAAGTGGTTTGCTCTCTGATTGTTTTGGGTGCTACTGTACTAATTTCCTCCTGCGTAGGCAGAGGCACTAAACAAAGAATAATTATTTCTTGGCACTGTAGTTAATTAAACTTGCCAAGGTCAGTAAAACAGGCCTTCTCTGTGGAGAAAAAGAAACAGTTGGCATCTTTGCTTATGTGTAACATTAACAAAAATGCATTTACTTCAGTAATTCAGGATGGCTATGGTAGAACATCTGGATAGCAAATGACTAGTCATTAATGCCTCATTTGTTTGTGTAACTTGCAGAACCAGGATTTTTCATCCACACAGAACAAAGAGTTTGATCCTCTTGGCCCTCTGCCACATGGATGGGGTAAGACTAACTTGAATGTGTTTTGTAATGCAATGTAATTAAACATTAAAGCATACTTCTGCCAAATTACTTGTCAGCTGTTCCAGGCTAGTTTCTAAAAATTAAAATCTGGATTAAAAATATTTTAAAATTCGATCTAATCGAATGTGCTCTTAAAACAGAATTCTGACTAGGATATGCCACTTCAAAGTGATTTAGAAACTGTAAAGTGTTCTGGTTTACTCCACTGGTAACAAGTGTAATAGCTGCTGTAACAGTGTCATCCTTTTGAGAGGTTTTCATTCCCCCCTACCATCCTGTTCCTGCTAAATCAGCCTCCAAATCCTCTCGAAATCAAACTGCCAAATTCTCTCTTCAGGACAACTCTTGAAGAGTTTTGTTGGCCTGAAAATGTTTTTTACAGTGACAACTAAGCACTTCTTGACTTGGCCCTCTCCCTGGAATAAATTTGTTCTTGTACTTTACAGGGTTGAGAATTTACAATTAATACAAATTTTGGCGGGGTGTAATAAAAAAATAGAAGTGTAAAACTGCTTTCTGGTGTGACGATCAAGCAGATATAAAAATTCAAGTTTTATGATATGTAGGTGAAGCTCTCAGAACTGTGGAATTTGGAGCAAGTAATTACTTGGCAGAGTGGGACCTGGGTATTCAGGCTCATCTGCTTTTCAAACAGAACTATTGGATTTTTTGCATCATGGTATTGATGCAATTTCGTGCCATAAAACCGTTGTTCCCTGCACTTGTGCTTAGGTACATTACATATACAGCATGTCAGAGAAAAGCCTTTAGGCTGGCATTGTCCAGGAAATGGCAGACTGAGTCTCCACATCTGTCGCAGCTGTGCCAGGGACGGGAAGAAAAGCACAACACAAAGTCCAAGTCCAGGGAGAGAAGCCATTTAATTTATTAATTAATCTGGCCTTTTATAAGGTGGTTCGCAAAGACGGCAGGAGGCCATTGGTCCTTTGACCAGCCACCCCTCAGCACCATTGGCTAGTATTCTAGAACACCCATTTCAAAATATTTCCCACAGTACCATAACAAAGCTAGGAAAACAAGTAGCAGGCGTTAGATAAAGAATTGGTTTACAAAACCATCTCTCTGTTTTTCATAGCTTGTGTGAGAAAGACAAAGTTCTCACAGGATGCTGCAGAAAGCTACAAAACTTCTCTGTTAAATGCTTTTCAGCATCCACACACATCGTGTGGCATTCTACTGTCAGGCTCATAGGCAAATGCCTACTTACAGACTTCTCTTGGAAACTGAAGCTTTTGACCTGTGGTAGTCAGATTTTGCCCATTTTTGTAATTTGTTTCTTTTGCAACACTAAATAAAAATGGTATGAAGAGCCGCAGAATGGTACAGAAGAGCAAGCCAGGGCATTTCTCATAAGATGTATTAGGTCAGTGTATGCCCATGGTTCATCTGAGAGAAAATATAAATGGGTTTTCTTGGAAACTGCATTGACCATTTTTTATTCCCTGCTGTAATTTGAACATGAAGCATGAAGCCCCCTGGTACCTTCTTGATACTTCCGTGTACATCTGTTCCCTCCTCTGTGTTTGCTTTCTGTGTTGCTTGTCAGGCACATGACAATATTTGACACAGTTGAAATTTCCTATGGACAAAACAGCTCACAGTTTTCCCTTTTTCCAATTAATTTTTCCTACAATTGAAAAATAAATGATGCAGTAAGGGATAATGTCAATGAAAGTGAAAATACGTTGGGTCAGAGGAAGTACTGAGAAACCTGAGGACAGGAGAGGCTGTGGCAGGGTCTGGTGATTGATATTATTTATTTGATGTAGTCTCAGCAATACATTAAAGGGGAAATTGAATTTTTTCTCCTTTTACATCTTTTCAGAAAAGAGAACTGACAGCAATGGCAGAGTGTATTTTGTCAATCACAACACACGAATCACTCAGTGGGAAGACCCCAGGAGTCAGGGGTAAGAAATCAGTTGCGGCTTCATGTATGATGAAAATGTAAATGAAATGAAAATGTAGCCAAGTAGTGAGAGTAGAGTGAGCCAGGAATTGCTGTACACAGGTGAGGCATGGATTGTGCTATGCAAACATCAGAGAGCTCAATAAAAAATTAAGAGATAGTGGCTGAAATGGAAACTGTCACAACATTACTTTGTCATACACAATTACCAGGAAAGCCTTGGTCAATGGTAAGCAATAAGCTCATTCCCCAGGACAGCTTCTACTTTTCATAAGTAATCAATCAGTAATCAATTAGTACTTTTCGTAAGTAATCAGTTAGATTTGTCTAAACATCTGTGTCACTGGAGGAAGGAGAGATTTCTTTTGTATGATGATGGGATAGTGCAGAGAGTCTTGAATAAGACTTTGGTTGTTTCCTAGACAGTCATAGAATCCCAGGATGGTTTGGGTTGGAAGGGACCTTAAAGCCCATCTTGTTCCACCCTCCTGCCATGGGCGGGAACACCTTCCACTATCCCAGGTTGCTCCAAGCCTCATCCAACCTGGCCTTGGGGACACTTCAGGGATACATAGGAGACAGAAAGGAGACAGACCCAAAAAACTGTAGCACCTTTCTTCACACCTTTTTAGAAAAGGAGGAATAAAGGAGACAGAGAACTTGAGGCACTACTAGAAACACTGGAGTTCTGTTTATTTTGGGCTCTGTCACTGCGAGTCTTTGAGGTAAGGAATGGAGGGCAGTTGAGGGTGAAGGGTGTTCAGTCCCAGCTACTGTTTGAGCTGAAATTGTTTGGTGAAGCAACTTCACCTGTCCTCCATGGAGAAGGAGGGGAAGGGGGAGAGCCAAGGCTGTGTGAGAGGGGTAACAGCTGTAGCCACTCACCTCTGCAGCAGCCAGCTGTGGAGAAGAGTTACTCTTGGAGCAGCCCAACAACACAATGTTTGGGCTGCACAGTCAGGACAGGGTATTTATGGAGGGAAGTCGCTGGGGAGCACTTCACAGTGATACTGCTCAGGTCTTCCAAGTATATTGAGATCTACTTTTGTGTATAGCAAAACTGAGTTGGAAGTTGTCAAAAAATTATATGTGATCAGTATTTGCATTTTTATTTTATTTTTGTCATTCTGAAACATTTTTGGCTGCTGTGATTATACATGAGGTACCAAAAGCTGCTTATTAAAATTATGTCAGTTTTTGAGTAAAAGTCTTGTAGTTAGAAGATAAAATTCTGTTGTTTGTAAAGGAGACAATAAACCTTGCTTACATTTTTCCCTTAAGGGTTGTTTGGTTTTTTTTATTATTATTTAAGGTAATGCAAGTAAATGAGCTAATGTTTACTTAACCAGTCATTTTGGTCTAATTGAGATCTGCCTGCAAATTTAGGGAGCGGGGGGGGGGGCAGGCAGAAGCCAAAATAAATCCAAATGGAAACTTTCTCAGTCTGTAGATTTTCTAGATTTTCCAAACTGCTTACTCTCTCAGTATTACTCAATTGACTTCTTAGATTAAGTTGATCAGTTACCATGTATTTTCTTGTATCCATAGTCAGTTAAATGAGAAGCCCTTGCCAGAGGGCTGGGAAATGCGATTTACTGTGGATGGAATTCCCTACTTTGTGGATCACAATAGAAGAACCACTACCTACATAGATCCCCGCACGGGCAAGTCTGCTCTGTAAGTGTTCTTAACATTTGACTAAGTTTTCAAAAGTCAAGTTTAGCACATACCATTTTTGAAATCTGTGTTTTTTTCCTCTTACTACATTATTAGGCAGAAAGTTTTACATGGAGCAATGCTTCTTAATTACCTGGGGTTTTTCAAGCACTGCTAATTCCCTGAAGAAGGCACAGTTCTGAACACTGCAGAATCCTTCTTGCTATGTAGTGAATGAGATTTAAGAGTAATGGAAGAGCTGCATCTGTCCTGTTGATGACCAAATCCCTTCCTGAGAGTTACTAGTCTCTCTCTTTAAAAGAGACCCAACCCTTTCTTTTTTTGATTTTTTTAGGAACCAAAATGAAGTTGAAACCAGAATTTACCTCCCAAGTTAACTGAATGTCATCACATCCTTATTGTTACAGTCTTTTTTACAGTTAATGATCAGGTAGTGCTTGAAATGTACTGTTAAGCATTCCACAGTTTACAAAGGAAGATTTTTTGGTTTTTTGTTTAAAAACAAGAAATTACACCTCAAAATCAAAAAATGTGACTAGATAGCCAGCTAAACCATACAGCTGTACAACTAAAACATTTGCAGGCTTTTACTTCAGTTACAAAAACACTTGGAAATTCATTCTTTTCCTCCTTTTGGTTGTAGAGACAATGGACCCCAGATAGCTTATGTGCGTGATTTCAAGGCCAAGGTCCATTATTTCAGATTCTGGTGTCAGGTATGGATTCATTTCTTGGCAATATTTGCTTGCATTTTTGGTTTTGCTTACATGCTTTCAATGCCTTCTTCAGTGCCTTCCAATAAAGGGAATCAAACTACTCTAAGGTTAAAGGTGAGCTAAATTAGGAGGGAGTAAATACAGGAATTGCATAATCTCATGTAAGCTTTAAAGTGATGTCACTTATGGCTTGAAAATGTTTTAGAATAAAGGAAAACATCAATTTACCTTGAAACATTTGAAGTGGTGGGTTTCTGAATAGTGTTTTCTTGCTGCTGTTAATACAGGAATATATAGAGGCACAGTATTTTTAGAGTTAATACAAGATCTACTTTCTGTATAAATACCCACTTCTGGCAGAACACGCAGGGCATTTGCCACACAACAGACGTGTCTAAGCACTGAAGGATATACTGTGGTGCATGTTAGGGTGCTCTAACATAATATCAAATTCCAGTGTGTCAGTCTTGGTCCTCTAAGCTCTTTATATATCAAGAGATGAAGTAACTTGATGTTTGGGAAAAAGTCTTAGGTTTGAATGTTCCAGTTTTCAAGACTCACTGAATTATCCTTTGAAAACAGTGGAGAGACTAGCCTCATTTTTCACTTGGAATTTTGTGCAGTATAGCCTGAATGTTCTAATTTTTTATTAAATTAATAGAAACACAGAATGGTTTGAGTTGGAAGGGACCTTAAAGATCATCTCATTCCAACACCCTGCCGTGGGCAGGGGCACCTTCCACTATCCCAGGTTACTCCAAGCTCCATCCAGCGTGGCCTTGGACACTTCCAGGGATCCAGGGGCAGCCACAGCTTCTCTGGGCACCCTGTGCCAGGGCCTCCCCACTCTCACAGGGGAGAATTCCTTCCCAATATCCCATCTATCCCTGCCCTCTGGCAGTGGGAAGCCATTCCCTTTGTCCTGTCGCTCCAGGCCCTTGTCAGTGGTCTCTCTCCATTTTTCTTGTTGGTCCCTTCCAACCACAGTTAGGTCACCCTGAAGTTTCTCCAGGCTGAACAATGCCAGTTCTTTCAGCCTTTTTTCACAGGAGAGGTACTTCATGTCTCTCATAAATTCTGGGGTAGAAACCCTTCCTCAGAATATGTTACTGATCTTCACGTTTTCCAGTATCTTGTAGGAGTGCAATATTTAACCTGTTCTGAGCAGGTGTGTGCATGTAGATAGCAGTGTTGGAAGCAATCTGTTCTTGGATTAAACTACAATTCAGATACCTTGATTATGGGGTTTGTTTTATATCAATTAATGCAATTCAACTGTACCTTTTAATACATACAACAAATAGCAGTCCAAACTCAGCAGTGGAAACTTTGAGTGATTGTACCCTTCACCTCTAAAAAATTTCCTTTCAGCAACTGGCAATGCCACAGCACATAAAGATCACAGTGAGCAGGAAAACGTTATTCGAGGACTCGTTTCAGCAGGTATTGTATTAAAACATGGGAGTAATGGGCATGAAAATTGGAGTTATTAAATTTCTTGTCACATGTCATTTTTGCACCTTTGATATCTTGCTAATGTTACTTAAGTCAGGCTAACAAAAGAATACTGGTTTAATAGGCTGCGTTCACACTTAGAAGATCATGTTAAAATATGAAGTTCTGGCACTGATTTATCTGACAAAGGTGATTTTTTTTTTTTTTTTTAAATTTTTCCTCAGAATGATTTAAAATCTGAGTTAATTTTGAGGAGAGTGCTGGGGCAGAGCAGCACCCAGTTCTCATGACGTTTTCGTGTTGTGCTTATGTTTGTTGGTGCATTTTTCCTCAGTGTGTTTTACTAGCATGGGCTATGTACAAAAATATATTAAGTTGATCTTAGTCTGGTTGTCTTGAAATGAGTAATTAATTTTTTTTTAAACAAAAAGTATTAATTCTATTTGCATTATTAGTAGTGAAACTCGTGTTAATCTCTGTAGACCTAAGGTTGAAATGTTAAGGTTTTGTTAAGCTCTGTAGACCCTGGTTAAAATTTTTCCAAATTATTAAATGCTCTAGTGCTTGTTGGAAAATAGTAATAATTCTAGCCAGCGCTTATAGCTGTTTTCTTAAAAAGAATTGATTGTTTTTCTCTCACTAAGATAATGAGCTTCAGCCCTCAGGATCTCCGGAGACGTTTATGGGTTATTTTCCCTGGTGAAGAAGGTTTAGATTATGGAGGTGTGGCAAGGTAAACTACACTGAAATGACAAATAATAACTTGTTCTGCGAGTGGTGATGTGAAGGTTTCCCCAAAGCAGATACTTAAACTGCAGTGCTTTCACAGTAGAAATGAAGTTCATTCCTTATCTTGGAACTTCTGAGGAAGGTAGTTCTGCAAGATGGCGTTTCCATGTCTTAAAGCTGTATAAAATGATTTTCAGTTTGCATTAGGAATGACTTTAATCATGTCCACGATTAAAGAGATGCAGTTTACGGAACTAAAGTGAGTCTTTGACCCAACTGTTAATCTCAAAGTAGAGTTTATTGAAAAAGTGAACAGAAATCTACATTTAAATCCAAAGTCTTGACTGGAATGTAACTGAGAAGTGCATATGTTAATTGGCATTCCCCACCCCAGGATGTTTAGATCAGTAGTAGACTTGTAATGTGCTCATTTAGATAAGATAAAAAAATTTAGATAAGAGTGGGTTTTAGCCAAACCACTGACAGTTGCGTATCATTGCAACTTTGCATTTTAATTTGTAATTTGCTGTAGTTTCCCTTTGGTGTCAGTGTGGGCCAGCTGCTCTCTGGGGAAGGAGGCAGACTGTGCCTACAAGGGCCTGAGTCAACATGAGTTAGCTACAGTAATTTCTGCTGTGATTTATTTTGAAATGTGTTTTTATTGTTTGTGTGATTTCAGGGAGTGGTTCTTTCTATTGTCACATGAAGTCTTGAACCCCATGTATTGCCTGTTTGAATATGCAGGGAAGGATAACTACTGCTTACAGATAAACCCAGCTTCTTACATCAATCCAGACCACCTGAAATACTTCAGATTCATCGGGAGGTTCATTGCCATGGTAAGTCCTAAAGCAGGAACAGGGTCTGTCCTGTAATTTTCCTATAAATAAATATTGTGCCATCAGATGGATAATTAAAGATCCATTTTTGAGTTGAAATGATCAGCTGTTTGGCTATAACTCCTGTTGGTATAAGCTAATTCAGCATATTGGCAGTCATGATATTCAGGTTGGTTTAATTCTTTGGCTGTCAGGTTTCATGGGCACAGAGAACAGAATATTGTCACATTAAGTACTGAATCATCCTTTGCATTATTCTGTCTGTTTTTGTGTTCCTCAGGCTTTGTTCCATGGGAAGTTCATTGACACTGGTTTCTCTCTGCCATTCTATAAACGTATCCTAAACAAGGCAGTAGGACTTAAGGATTTAGAATCTGTTGACCCAGAGTTTTACAACTCTCTCATCTGGGTAAAGTGAGTTTGACTTCATTTTGTTCTTGAAATAACAATACAATGTTTTTGGTTTTCTCTTGTGCCAGGAAGTAGGTGTAAATCTATTACTAACAACCCCACTGAAAAGTATCATCTAACATTGCAGAGCAGTATGGAATTTTTACTGTGACTTTAGATGCACAAAGAATGATTTTTTTAATGCAGAGTCTTTCTGGTTCATTGAATATTTTGTGCAGCATCTTGTGTCCTTGTTTTTTGTTGGCTTTTATTAATTCTAGTTAGACGTACAGATGTGGCAGTCTCAAGATGGTGACAAATAAAATGGCTTGAGTAAATTCGACTGAGACTTCTCAGATAACTGATTAAAAGAAATCAGCGAAAAATCCATTTAATGTTTCTCTAGTACCTGGTTTAGTTAGAAAACAAAATGTTTAGTGCTACAATAACACGAAGTTAACAAATATAGTTTATTATTTACTACCACATAATTCTTCTGTTAGTCACACTTGCAATTTGACTTTAAGGTTAGTAGTGAAGATTTAATGCTTTAAAGAAGTTGTAGCTGTCCTGGTATTTTTGCTCCAAGCTTAATGATTCCAGACCATTCCTGCCTGCAGCTTTCCACATCTCCACGGTCAGGCACCTCTCTGGCCATGCTCTCACAGAGTTCTCCTCTTCCACTCCTTTGCAAATTCCCCTCCAGGGACGAGCAAGTAAAAAGGATGTGGAGTTTCTAAACCACAATTGTTTTGAAATTATATATTACAGATATTTTAAGAAATCATTTTAAAAACCCCTTCGATCTAAAGCGTTGTAAATCCATACTGATCCTGTCATAGGAGGATGGCAGGATGTAACAAATACATTAGAAGAAAAAGAAAGAAAGACAAATTGAGTAAATTTTTTTTTCTTCAGCTATAGTAAAAACAATTTCACAGAAAAATTAGTCTGTCTTGTGACTAGAGACAAAACAGTTTATTTAAGAATCACACTAAGACAGAATAGTTTTAAACATGTTTTGAAAACTTCATAGAAGGTGTGAGAATAGATTGGTTTTTGAAATGCAAAACTAAATGTAAAAGCCAGGATTTTCATCTCCTGTAGCGGTGATTCTTGGAAGGTTTATCTTAAATACTGAGGAGCAGAGAAAGCAGCATATGAGATGTTTAAGAATTGAGACAGGAATTTTGTTTGGTTTTCAGAGTAGTATGTTCTGCACTCCATGGATGTGCTGCTAATGTGCCTTCATTTTAATTCAAACCAATTTCTGTAGTGATAGGAACCTTCTAGGCTGGAATCCAGGGAAGGCTTTGCCCCTTTGAAGAAATACTTAAGGATGTGAAAATTGGAGAAAAGCCTTCAGACCTCCAAGGGCTGCAGAGTCCTCCCAGTCCAGAGCCAAACTTCAGTGTAGCTGAGCCTGCTTGTCTGTAGTGCTGCTGGAGGTACCCCTGAGGAAAGGACTGCACATTTCGGGGGGAGAAGAGCCATGTCTGTCAGGGCAGGCATAATTTTGTTCCTCGCAGAAAAAGCAAATTTTATAGCTTTGCAGGAAGCATTCCTTGGCACTTGTATCAGGGAGCTGTTTTCCTCATTCCCACAATTTTGAGGATTTCACAGATGGACTGAGTTTGGAAGGGGACTTTTAGAGGTCACGTGCCAAACCTCTGTGCTCAAACTGAGCTGGAGCATGTAACTTTCATTTTAAAAGGGATGGATGATGAAATAAAATCAGCCCTTCACCTGAAGCCTTCCCTCCTCACCCAAGGTTTCATGCAGTTACCATTTATTTTGGAAAGATGAAGTTCAGAAGTGCAGTTGCATCATGGGGCTCGATAAACCACAGCCGTGTTTCCAAGACTGGCATTTCTGTGTTATGGGTCAGGATAAATATCTTGATTTTGCACTTCATTGTGGAGGAAAATGGTCATGAAAACCTCTGTATGTGCAGGCAGTTCTTCACTTTGCAAAAGCATAAATCAACATATAAACTGCAGGACTTCTTGCAAGGCCGTAATTATTGTGTAAGGAACATTTCCTTATCTTGACTACTTAGCTCCAAACCTTCTGCCTTAAGGTTCTGCATCCTCATCTCCTCTACTGTGTGCAAGTTCTCAACGCAGTTATTTAAAACTATATTTTTTTCCTTCCAGAGAGAATGATATTGAAGAATGTGGCTTGGAAATGTTTTTTTCTGTTGATAAAGAAATACTAGGTGAAATCAAAAGCCATGATTTGAAGCCAAATGGTAGCAACATTCTGGTCACAGAAGAAAATAAAGAAGACTACATCAGGTAAGAAGAAGTGAGGACTTTAAAATACTTTGTCATTTTCTTTCTTGAGTTCTAGCAACAAAAGACTGTCTGTGTCATCTAAAGCATTGCTGAATAATTGCTGATGCTGGCAACAAGTGGCAAGTGTTTGGATCTCATATTTGAAAGAGGAATATTGATAGAAATAAGTTTCTAAAATCCACCTTTCCTAAAGATCGTGGTTAGAAGAAAGTCCACTTTTTTTCTCGTGTTATCTCAGTTTAGCAGAGCACCATGGCAAGAATTGTGAATGTCAGGTATTTAATGAAATGTTACATGTATTTATTATTATCATTATATTGCTTCATAGCCTGCTGATGTTCTAGCCAGCCATTTCTGGTTCATTTGGGGTTTTGAGGGGTTGTTTTTTGTTGGGGTGTTTTTTGAGAACATTTTTGGATGCTTTTGTGAAGATTCTTATTTTTCAGAGATACTTGGAATTGCTGTTAGTTTTATCTGAACTGGTCTTGTAGCTGTAACAGTGTTATGAATGTTGTCATACGTTGTATTGTCATAAAGGAAGGATCATATTTGCAGCACCAAGATGTTTTAAAGCGATAGCTTAAGAGTGAAGGAGCCTAAGAGTGATTAAGGAATAAAAATGTGAACAGTGACCTGCTTGGTCCTGAAATATCCCCTCCTTCCTCAGTGTGCAGCAGTACAGCAGCTCTGATTTAAGGTGTGAACTGCAGCATAAAAGCTTGGAGGGTGTGCTTGCAAAAACAAAAAAAAGTCATCACACAGTGCAGGCACAAACTAAACTGAATCACGGAGAATTTTCCTCTTTGTTAGGATGTGTTCTGTGAAGGTTTTTTCCATGGGCAGGGGAGGGAGTTGGGAGTGGGCTCTGTTTTCATTGCATGAGAAATCTGCAGACGTTTCAGCGATTCACAAAAAAGGTGATGCTTGCACAAGAAACACACTGACATTTGGCAGGAGGGAGGATCTGCAGAAAATCATTCTTCTCTAGTTCCTAGGAACCCAGGAGCTCGGATTCCAGTTTCATTCAGATTCTTTTGTCTTACTCCAAGTCCTGCTTTAAGTCCCCCAAGTTTCTAGGACTGAAATGAGAAATAGCCACCTCTTCTTTAGATTCCCGTGTTCCTGACAGGTTAGGCTTGAATTCAGCATAATATCTGCTTCTCCCTGGGTTCAGGTTCTCCGGGTCTCCTGCCTGCTTTTCACCCTTTTATTAATGGAGAGTGGAGTTTCTGCCACAGAGCAAAGTTTCATGATTAACAGAAACAAATATGGAACTTTCCAAATGGACATAGTCACTGCTTGGTAAGCTGGCAGTCCTGCTGCTCTTCACCAGTACAGCTTGACTTGTTTTTTACCTTGTCATGGATAACAACTGAGATTTCTGGGGAGAATATCAGACAAAATCTTCAAATACCTTGGGACTGCTGTGCTCTCAGTAATGTAATCAGTGAAGAGATGCTGCCTCCTCTTTTGAGTCCAAAACACTTCTGTAGCAGGATGGCTGAACACTTAGGGTTTAATTTAGAGAAAAAATGAAATCATTTGCACAGAGTAAAGGCTGCTGATAAAATTATACAGAGCTCTATCCCCAGAACTTTCCAGACTTTCCATGTTTTTTTAACTTAGCTTACAGTTCATCTCAAAATAGGCAAAGATGTGGACTTGGGTTAGCATAAGCCATTTAAAATATCTTGGTGTGTCTTCTTTTCCAGGCTAGTAGCAGAATGGAGACTGTCCCGAGGTGTTGAGGAGCAGACACAGGCTTTCTTTGAAGGCTTCAATGAAATTCTGCCACAACAGTATTTGCAGTATTTTGATGCAAAGGAACTGGAGGTAAAGGATTACTTGGCTGTTGCTGGATCCGGGTCATTACACACAAAATACTTAAACTCCAGTCAGTACATCTGAAGAGCAGAACTCACTGAGGCTGACAACTCTGTTTTACAGGGAATATATTGGAAACTTCATGGAATAGTATTAGATTAATGTGTTTTCCTTAACTTTCCTTTTTGCAGCCAACTGAGATGTTTCTAAAAGCCAAGATTCTGTCAGCAGAAATTTCTTACTTTGTTTCTGTGATTCTTTGATTTGCTTGTGTTCAAAGAATAAGTAACTTGACAGAATGGGAGATAAAACCAGATACGCAGTGGATGGTTGCATATAGATTGGGCCACGTTCTCGGTTTGATCTCTCAAAAGTACACTTTCTGAAGCATCTGTTCAGTTTGAAAAGTAAAACCATCAAAACAAAACATCCCATCCCTAGTGAAAAATTGTATGATTGGGCAAAGATAAACTGTTCTGGCTTGAATATCTACGTAGAATCCTAGAATGGTTTGGGTTGGGATCTTAAATAATCTTGTTCCAGCCCCCTTCTGTGTGCGGGGACACCTTCCACTACCCCAGGTTGCTCCAAGCCCCCTCCAAGCTGGCCTTGGACACTTCCAGGGATCCAGGGGCAGCCACAGCTTCTCTGGGCACCCTGTGCCAGGGCCTCCCCACCCTCACAGGGGAGAATTTATTCCTAAAATTGCAAGTGATTACTCCATTTTTCACACCAGAGATGCTCTCTAACTTGTGGCCTCTCCAAATACACTTCATGAACCATCACCAATCTTTGTTCATAGAAGTTCTGGATGAAGTTTAAAATTAAAACCAAGTGCACTGTTATTGCAGGTGCTGCTAAGTGGGGGTCCAGTTGTTCTCTTTTGCTATGTCAGAGGTCACAGAAAGAAAGTGGCAATTTGTACTCCTCTGCTTATTTCCCTTTTTCTGCCCCAAAGGTGCTTCTCTGTGGAATGCAAGAAATCGACCTGAATGACTGGCAGAGACACACCATCTACAGGCACTACACCAGGACCAGCAGGCAGATCGTGTGGTTCTGGCAGGTTTGCAGACTTTGCTTTATTCTCAGACCAGCAGAAGTTACAGAGCACAGCTACAGCTCGGTGAACAGTAGTCAGAACACTGAGCACACCTGCAGAGTGCAGATAGAAACTATTACTGCTAATCCTGCTGTTCCTAACAGCCACGTTACTGTTCATCTATGGTTGGTGATGATGTGAAAATCTGAAGATTGAATCTATGCCTAAATGTTTATTTCAATTACTGTTTTTCAGTTTGTGAAAGAAATAGATAATGAGAAGAGGATGAGACTCTTGCAGTTTGTGACTGGAACATGCAGATTGCCAGTGGGAGGATTTGCTGACCTCATGGGTATGTATTAATAACCCTTCTAATGCAGGACATACTTTTAAAAAGAACCAAATTATATATTTATGGCATTTTTAATGAATTTTATATTGAATGCTGTTTTGTAAATAGCATATACACAGCATATACTTGAGCTGTGATGGAAAAAGAGGGAAGGAATGTTTACACCTATTTATTGCGCTTTAAAATCACTTCAAATTGGTGCATTTCTCCACGTGCATGCTTTGATCCAGGCAGAGCTGTATAGTGAGACAAATGTCCCTTCTCTGTGCAAATAATGGTAATCCTGCCTTTGTTTAAGCCTTGCATGCTTCAGGTGTGTGTTACAGTGATGCAAAGGTAGCTGGACCTATGCCTTGTCTATTGGAATTTGTTACAGGGAGCAATGGACCCCAAAAATTCTGTATCGAAAAGGTTGGAAAGGAAAACTGGTTACCCAGAAGTCATACCTGGTGAGTACATAACAAATCAGAATATTGCTATTGCTCTGGTTTTGCTGACCACAGTCTGCTTTGACATCTTAGTAAATGGGTAATATGCTGAAATGGTTGGGACTCTGTGAAAGCAAACACAAATTACACCAATGAACTGTGTTGTTGAATAATAGCTGAACTTCTGAAAAGCTCTTGAGGCATGGAGTAGATTCCATTGTGAATTCCATGGATTTGTGTATTATATTACTGAACAATTAAAGTAATTAGCAGTACTGTCTAACAGAGTTGGAACTATCCTTTGTCATCACTGCACTCCTTAGTGAAATAGCCACATTCACACACTTCCCAGAGAAAAGGTCACTTCTACTCATTTCTTCGGGTTTTAGTGGTAGGCAAAACCACACGAATTGAAAATTTCCAATCTGAATGATGACTCTAATTAACCAGCTAGAGGTTGGTTTTTGTCCAACTAGGAAAAGTTAGCGAAAACTGTCACTGTATGGGCACTTGAATCCTAACCTCTGCCCTCAGAAATACATACATTTATATCAGTAGCCAGCTTTTTGCAGGGTATAAATCCCAGTATCCATCTCCACAGGAAAAATTCCAATCACCCATACTCATAAGGGATTTTTTGGTACTGTTGAATTCTTCATCAGTACTTAACTTTTTTTTATTTTTCAGTTTCAATCGCTTAGACCTTCCACCATATAAGAATTATGAGCAGTTGAAGGAAAAGCTGTTATTTGCAATTGAAGAAACAGAAGGATTTGGGCAAGAGTAGCTGAAATTTGCACCTTGAAGAATGTGAACTCAACACGATGTATGTTCTTCACTTCTTCTGCTTGTTGCACACTTCATTGTAAAGTAGACATGACTTGGATTTATTTAACAGTACTAATGTGTAAATAAATGGATGTTATCCTGAGGTTATCCACATTAATTCTGGAATTCTACTGAGCACTTTCAGAAATCAAATGCGGAATCAGATATGGCTACAAGTGACTAATGACTGAAGTAGAGGTTTAATACAGCTTTGGGCTCTGCTTTGTTTTACCATTCACTAATTAGAATGTGTCCTTAATGACTGACAGATTTTTAACAATAGTTTTGTCTTTCCTTTTTAGTAGCTTTTTGCTACTGATGCACTGGGAAGTTCATTGGTAGCTGCAATGCTGCAGCAGCATCCTGAGCCTCTTCACAGCAGTGTCAGAGCCAGCCTGGATCCACCTCTGTGCCATGAGCAGCTCCATTCCTTAAGCTCCTTTTTCTAACTCAAGTGTGGCCAGACTGTTTTTCCCTGCCTGGAGTCTGCTCATGTGCCAGCTGGACTCAAGCTGCTGTTAAGGGGATGTCAAACTGTGGCACAAATCCAGGGCATAGCTTCGCTTTGGTTTATCCCAATCCTGCTCCTGTCAGCAAAACAGACTTGACCTGCCCAAAGCAAAGCAAAACTTATTTGACCTGCCCAAAGTTGTTGGAACACTGCTCTGTGCCCTTCTGAAGGATTCTGAGCTTTTGCTGTGTGACACGTTTTGAAATCAATATTAACACTGTGGTACTTCACTTGTTTTGCAAAAGACAAGCCCAGCTGGGATTGCACTGATTCCATTGAGGTTCCTGTTTGCAGGCTGATGTTTGTCAGCAGTGTTAATGGACATGACCCTCGGTGTTTTTCCTACATGTTGCAGTCAGTTTGCTCCGAAGAGTTCGTTGGGCTCTCAGGAAGAGACACAAAACAGCTGGATTCAGAAGATGATCCTGCTCATCATTTCTGCAGATGAACTGATGTGTGAGACTGGCTGAGGCCAAGCGGATTAGAAAGTTCAGACATGGATTACAGATTTTTGGAAAGCTGGAGCATCAGTAAATAGTTCTATAAAGTTTGAAACTAAAGTTTTTGGGGAGGTTTCTAAGCTAATTCACCCTAAGCTGCTTACAGCTAGTAACTTTTGTAGCGAGTTCCTGTTGGATTAACATCTTCTATTTCCTTTTAGAATCTGTTAATTCTTTTCTGGTTTACAAGAACATTTTGCATTTTACTGCTCCTTTAGACTGAATGCACTTTTTGGGTCTGGTCAGCCCTTTCCCTTCCCCTGAAGGGAGGAAGTCAGACCCCAGTGAAATGAGCTGTAGCCACAGTGAGAGATGTGACACTTGAAATAACATGTAGCACATATTAAAGCAAACCTGCAGCTCAGAGCACTGGGGCAGGAGCTGCATTTAAGACTCTTTGACATGACAGAGCTGAAACAGGACAGTGGGAAAGTGTAAAACTGAACGCTCGGTCTAGAAGAGAGTATTTCTTTCCTGCTGTCTCATCCATCTAAACTGCAAGAGGGAAAAGCTGATTCAGGCCTTAGAAGAACCAAGACACTACAGGTTTTAACTGAGTTCACAGGTGTTAGGTCTCAGTGATAAATGCTTTGGGAAGGCAGGAGGGTGGGACTCGTCAGGCTTAATCGAAGGAAGGCCTGGGGAGAGGTGCTGATGATACAGAAATGCCCCTTGTTTAAAGTTTCCTTGATGGTGAGAATTCACCTTCAGGTGTGACTGGGAGGAGAATTGCCAACTTCCACAACATTTGGATTTATCACAGTATACAGCTCATGAGGAAAATAAAAAAGAAGCCTTATATATATTTTCTGTTTTATTAATTCTTACAATGAAATGTAGTTATCTAACATATTTACAAGAGAGATTAAATTAAACAAGATAATGCAAGATTAAGCTATGAAAAATAGTCTATGTTCTGCATATTGCTTTACGACTCATGTAGGGAACCTAGAACTATTGTTCATGTATAAATATCACCCAAAAGGCTGTCAGCCCTATATTTTTAAAATAAAGAATAGTTATAATTGAAATAGCCTTAGCCCTAGTTCTATAGGGTTTGGCTGTTGAATATTTTTATGGTTGAAATGTTTAGTTCAGGAAAAACATACCTGCTTGTATATATTTTTGATGTCCAGGACTCCACTTATTCCATTGTTTCTTTAATTTAAATGGCATGTTTATATGTCTTTTCTGCTGTACCAGGATGGGAGAAAGGGGGCTGGATATCCCAAGCACCAGATACGATTTAAAAATATTGCAAATAAAGAATTCATTGAGGGGGGAAAATAATCAGTGAAATACTGGATTTGGCCAAATATAAAAAGCTTAAAGCAACTTTACAGTGTTACATTGACAGTATTTCTGAAGGCACAAGTTCAGATTCCTTGGGCATTTGACTTGTGAATACTAACAAATCTGTTAAATTTTTACAGCATGTTGTGTAGAAATTAAAAGGAATTAATACAAGCCACTGGTGCACTTTTCAGTTCTTTCTGGGGATCTGGTGAAGCAGTACAGGGATGAGCCCAGAGCAGCTGCTATCCCAGATAACAGGTTTTTGTGGATTGGATTTACGAGTGAGATTTTCAGCAGAGATTAATGAATTTGTTTCCCACTGCTTCAACTGTTTTAGCAACCTGAGCTGCATAAATTCATAGTATGTCACAAATGTACATTCATATGTAACTGTCAGTTGATCCTAATTACCAACTATTAAAAAAAATTTTATTTAGAATTTTCCCTCATGAGAATGAAGTGAGAAAATGAAAATGCTGAGAATTAACAAAGCCTTATTGTTATGAGGAGCTCAGGAACTGTTCATATACTAATGACATGCACAGTAAATACATCATGTCTTTATCTGATCTAGTATGGAAGTTCGGGGTTTTTTAAATCCAGTTGCTTGTATTTAAAAAAAAAACAACCAAAAACCTTTTTTTAAATTATTCTGAGAAAAATAAAAAATTGTTTGGGGGTTTTTTGGGTTTGGTTTTTTCATTTTTTAATTCTATTACATGCTGCACTGGATTTGTAATCTCAACTCTGTTATATTGGTATCTCCAGCCCCCTTTTTTGTGGTGTCTTTTAATTTTCTCCAAGAATCACTGTTTGTGTATATGTGCTCTAGTGAACTCGTGTAGAAACTGGGATCAGCAGCACTGGATTGTAAAATACTGTACTGAAATTCATTGTCGATATTTCCTTGCATTGTAATTTCAAATACTCAGGTAACTGTAACAGTATCTCAGTAAGTCAAATACTTTTATAAAACTACTTAAAGAGCTGATGGTCTGGTCCTTATTCCTTAAGTGTGACAGAATATCCAGGTGGAAATGAAGTGTCTGTGTGCTCGTGGGGGTGAGGGTCAGGCTGCCTGGACTTGGCCTTCCACTAGGATTCTTTAGGAATTGTTCTTTCCCAAGACCTCGTCCACCCTTGCTGGTTGCATTGGATATTGAACAGGAGGTTTTGGACACAGTTCCTGGATTTTTAGTGCTTGTGGATGGTGCCCTGAGGAGCCAATTAGGGCTGTGAGGCTGCTGAGGCCGAAGGGGGACGGGCTGGAGGGAGGTTCTGCAGGAGGCACAGCTGTAACATCTCGTTGTAGCACTGTCACAGGGATATCTGCAATGAGGAGTGACACTGCAAGGGGCTAGGATTGACAGAATGCCACAAAGGAGGGGGGAAAAGCTCCAGTGAGACCAACCAGCCTTGTAGTGTCCCTGATCCTCCCTGAAGGGGGAGGTGGCATTTAGAATCTTCCTGTCATCAGAACCTCTCCTGATGGCCACAAGCTTTCCCAGGTAATTGAGATGGGCTTTGCAGTGACATTCCAACTCTCTCATTGCTCACAGGGATGTCCCATCGGGTCTGAGGTCGTAGGTTGGATTTGATCATCTCAAAGCTCTTTTCCAACCTAGTTAATTTTGTGATTCTGTCTCAGGGACCTGGTCATGTACAGTTTGGTCAGATGGTCCCTAAAGTGGTCGTCCTTCCCTGAGGGAGATGCTCCCTTGCTGCAGACCTTCCCACTGGGTTCTCCTTCTGCTGACTTTCCCAGGTGTTCCCACAGGCTCAGTTAACACAATTTTGTCAGTGGCAGCAAATCCGAAGGATGATTTTCTGTGCCAGGCAAATACATGCAATAACAACTGCCTTTTTCTGTAGGGAGGTTGGTGTGGAGTTGCTTCCTCCAAGGTTCAAATGAAAGCACTTAAAAGCATCCTAGTAAGTTGTATAAACCCAGACTTTGACACTGCTTTGGGCAGCTTTATGTGAGTACAGCTACAAGGGTACTTCACATACATCTAAAGTTTATTAAAGAAAGGCAAAAATTAATCACAATGCAGTGCATGATAAATGTACATCTCGGTTGCACCATTTTTGTTTTCTGTTTGCTTTGATGATGATGGTGCTAATGTCAGCACCAGCCCTGGTGGGGGGTTTGGTTTTGTTCATGGCAGAATGGGAATGGGTGTTTAAACAAACCCATGTTTGGTTTGGGTGTCTGATGGCAGCTGTGCGCTGCTTACTATTGCCCAAATTATCAACCACATCTTTACTATTGCCCAAATCTTAGCATCACAGCTGGGACTAGAAGTTAAATCAGTCCATGGCAAAACGACGTCTTGTAGCTACGCTGTAAAACTTGCTGCTGGACTGGTAAGAGAGATTAGAATTTAACTGAATTAGGTTGCAGAGTTGTAAATAGCCACTAGAAGAGGAAATAGCCATATCTCTTGGATCCTAAAGAAGGATTTTTTCCTGTTCTCTGGCAATGCCTGTTCCCATGTCCATTCTCAGCCTGTCAGCCCAGCAGTGCGCAAATGACAGGGCTCGTTGGAGAAATCTTGTTTTCTCTAAGGAGAAAGTAGGCTCTGACACATTGGAAGGGCCAGTGAGCTTACCTGCTGTGTCAAATCCTGGCTTTCAGAGGGAAGAAAAAAATCTAAAAACACATTGTGAGGACATGTTTTACATGTCACCCAACAAATACTAGCTCACTGAGACTGCTGTGGGAGCTCAGTGTGAGCCCAGTGTCTGTTTGCTGACTCCAGGGTCATGGTCCTGAAAGAAGGAGCATTCACACTGATAGGGAGTAGGTTTAAATTGGGTATTGGGAAGAAATTCTTCCCTGTGAGGGTGTGGTGAGGCCCTGGCACAGGTTCCCCAGAGCAGCTGTGGCTGCCCCATCCCTGGAAGTGTCCAAGGCCAGGCTGGACAGGGCTTGGAGCAACCTGGGATAGTGGAAGGTGTCCCTGCCCATGGCAGGGGGTGGCATGAGATGGCCTTTCAAGGTCCCTTCCCACCCAAACAATTCTGGGGCTCTCTGTTTCACTTCTAGCAGAGCCTGAGGATGGGGAAAGTCCCAAATGCTGCTGTTGTGTCTGTAGAACAGAGCTGAGGTTATGCGGGATGCAGTTCTTCAGTGCATTATTTTGTTTTGCCATCAGACTGTGGGTCATCCTGATGCCCGAAAGATGGGCTGGAAATAAATCCCCACAGACCGATGCCTATAGAGCAGGTATTTGTTTATTGCAGCGCTGGTGGTGAGGGGATCTCTCCTCCTAACTCACCCGCCTTTGTCAGGTGCGGTGCTATATTTATACAGTAAAATTCTGCTTAATGTTGCTGTGTCATTACAGCATCGTCACATACGCGCCGGAACTCATTTACATAGCGTGATCTCATGGTTATTGGATAATTCTTTGCACTGCGCATGCACTTCCCCAATTCGGGGGTCTTCAGGGGTCTCTGATGAAGGCTTCTAACGTCTTCTTCGCACTTGAACTTTTCAACTTTGTCTTCGGGGCACGCGCAGTTGCGATGCTCTTTGGTCCATCTGGTTTCAACCGGCCTGAATTCTTTGTTTTGTGGATAATTGGCTTTGTCTTGTAGTACTCTCATTAGTACTACACTTATCTCTAAAGCTATACACCTGGTAAGTTTTATCTCTTTTTCCTATTCTGCATATAAGCAACTAGTTAACATTTAACATTGTTTATACATTGTATAAAAAGTTATTCATGTTAGATTATATGGGTATCAAAAGTTATGATTCAGGTTATAAGCATCAAGTTATAGGTATAGAAGTTATGACTCAGGCTACATAACTAAAAGCTATGATTCAGGCTATATAAGTATAGAAGGCTATGCTTCACATTATATTGATATTCTTCAAGTTATATTGATAAAATGTCATGATTTGGGTTATACTGATATTAAGGTTACATAGATATCTTATAACCCAAGCTATATAAGCACTTTGTTGTTGTGACCCAACATAGACATCAATCCCCAGTCCTTCCCCCAAGGGAGCTGAGAGCCCATCCTTTCTCACTGGCAGGGCAGCAGACACCTTTACCCCCCGGACACGGACCCCCGGGGCTGTGGCAGGGAGGTCCCAGGGTTTCAGGGTGCACCCACCATGCCTTGGAGCGGCTCTGCCCCTGTCCCAGGGGGGCTCCGGCAGCAACTGAGGGGACACGGCCACTTGGGGGGAGAAAGAACTCCCCACACCCGTTATCATGGAATCGCAGTCCCTAAAGCGGGACTGGGGATCCACCGCGTCCCCGGGAGGGGCCTCGGGAGGTTGGGGGAGATTTGTGGGGGGTCCGAGGCCCTCGGGGAGGTGTTCCCGGAGCGGTCCCGCCCCGCGCTTGAAGCGCTTCCGGGGCAGCGCCGGGGCCGAGACGGGACGGAGGCTCGATCATGGTGGGTGAGGCCTGTCCGCAGTTCGGGCGGGGCCCCTGTGCCGCCCTCGGGGGTCTCTGTGCCCCCCCGGCTCTCGGGGGCTCCTGCGGCCGGCGCAGGGCGGGGCGGTGCCGGTGCCGGTGCCGGCTCCCCTCAGGCACAGGCGCTGCCCCGCGGGCGGGGCCCGGGTAAAGGCGAGACCCCGCTGCGGGCCGCGGGGGCTCTGCGGGTCTGGGAGCCCCCGGCCCGGCTCGGTTCGTGTTGGGTTCTGTGTCGGGTTCTGTGTCAGGGCCCCGGGCGGGGCCGTGTTTTTGCAGGGCGGGCCTGGCCCGGGAGTCCCGCCCGTCCCCGGCAGCGCCGGGCCGGGAGCGCGGCGGGTCCCGGCGCTGCCTCCGAGGGGCTTCACTGGCCCTGCCCGCCCCGAGTCGCTGCGGGGAGAGGCCGAACCTTCACCCGACCCAGCCCAGCCCTGTGCCGGGGAAACGCTCACAGCGAAACCTGCATTTCCTACGGCTGCCAGGGCACATCCCTAAAGCTGGAAGCAGTCAGGAAAAAGAGACTGGTTTTGGCTGTTTAATAACCCGGGCTGTTATTCGTTCTATTGTGAATGTAATGGAGGTTTCTCCCTGCTGAGGTGCGTTTCTGGCTCTTGCATGTTGGTGAAATTGGAGATCAAAATGTATGTCAGAATTTGTAAAGAAATAAATGCTGACCGAAGTTGTAGAGGGAAAACTGAAATTATCTAATAAGATGTATTTTTTAGGCAAATGTAGGAGTTCAAGTATTCCAGATGGAAACAGGAAGATAAAGGCTGCTGTTGTACATATAGCAAAGGGTATTTAGCAGCAAAATGGTGATGAGGGAGTGTTTATTCTCCTTTCCTAGAGTGCATCATTCCTTTTCCATGTGCTATCTCTTGTAGCTATTCAGCCCTTCATTAAAATGGAGTTTGTTTGTTTCATGAATTAAATATGTAATTTTTTTATCAGTACTATTTTTGTTGGTCTGGTGAGCTGCACTGGCTTGTGGAGGTGCTGGACAAGCCTCAGAGTGGGAATAGGAGGAGCAGGACCTTCCCACGTCAGCAGCAATGAACTGTCAGAGCAGACCACCCACCTGTGAGTTAGATCAGCTGAAGGTGTTACAGGAAATTTAAAACTGGTATCCTTCTTCATGGATGCTGCTTTGCATCTGAAAAGGTTTGTTAAGGTCCTGTGAAGGAAAGTATTTAATCAGGACTTAAATAGTGCTAATAAGAAGGCAGGAAATCAGATCTTAATTTCTTAATAGATTTAACATTTTGCCACTATACAGCCTTTAGTTTGTTCTTTGTTTCATTTCCCTTGTCTTTCATTTGAGAATAGTCCAGCATTCAGAAATAATCCAGAGTTTTATTGAAAATACTTGAATTTTTCTGTGCTGGATCACACAGAAAAACTTCTGCTTCATAAAGACCAGCTCAGGAGGTCCCATCTCTTCTGAGCCACGGGTCGTGTTACCAACAGCACCCTGAGGAAAGTGCTGGTGGTGCCGGGGCTGAGCTGGTGTTGTGTTGTGTTATTGGACACGGTCTCTTGCCAGGGAACAGGGCTTGTGGCATCTTTGTGCCCGTTTGCTGTGGGAGGAAGTGGAGAGGGTTGTTCAAGGTGCCCAGGGAACACAGCCTTGGCCAAATGCTCCTTGTAGGTCTCACCTGTCCTGGTTCAGGTGATTCCTGTCTCCCTTCCTAAACCATTTCTGTGGGACTCTGCCTTGCAGGATCTGAAAGATGCTGCTTGTTTCTTTTTCCTTTAATGGGAATAAAAAGTGCCAGATACTCACCCAGCTGTGGAAATAAGCTCAGGTGCAAAGGTTTCCCCCTACTACAGATCCCATAGTTACATTTTGATGGGTTTCTTGTAGCAGGAAAGTTGTGCAGAAGGTACTGTAACCTCCTTCGATGGTTTTTACAGAGAAGATGAAGGACTATTGCCTTGGCTTGCATTTGCATTTTTCCTTTTTTAAGTTGTAAATTATTGGCAGTGGTTACAGCCTTGGGGCCATCCCAGCACGAATCAGAATTATAAACAAATAGTATTCATTCATTGTTTTTCCCCTCACTTACCTTATTTGTAATTGCTTTTGGCATTCATTTGATAAAAGGGAAGGTCATCTTGCACCCACAATGTATCTTTTCCCTACTTCTTTCATAAATTCCATGTACATTTTCAAAGATGATTTTTGTTTGACATCTAAATTGTAGCAGTTTGACTGCAGCTTCCAGCTGCAAGCCTTCAGCAGGAGGCTTGGGGAGGAGGAGAGAGGGTAGTTCCAGGATGATAATCACAAATGAGTGACGAAGAAAGGCAGATGGAGAATAACTGGAAAGCTCATGCAGAAGAGGTGGCACCGAAGTTGGCTGCATGAACCAGTGTAGGCAGTGTCTGTTTGATCATCCCTGTGCAGCTCTGCCTTCGGCCGCGTTAGCCCAAAGCTTCGGTGGGAGGCAGAGAGCAGCTGTAACCCTGTATTGCTTTGTGCTTTCTCTTGCAGGCTGAGGTGGAGGAAACACTGAAGCGAATCCAGAGCCAGAAGGGAGTGCAGGGAATCATCGTGGTTAATTCGGAAGGTGCTGTGTCAACCTCACTTTTCTGACCTATCACTTACTCCAGCCACGCACTTTGAGGGCTGCTGCTTGTACCACTTGCACTTAGCTTAGAGTCTGGCTTTGGGAGAGGTTTTCCTGGAGCCCAAGGAGACAGGCAGTAGTCAGGCTACGAGAGAAAATTGGTTTCCCATTTCTGCAAGCTCACTTTATTATTTTAGGAAATAAATTAAAATAATTTGCAAAAGCCTCGAAATATTTGAGTTACGCCAGTGTTTGAAACTGGGTCCGTGAAAACTTTAATCAGTGCACTGAGGCTCTCATGAGATGTAAATCTTGCTGCTGGGCATGTCCAGAATGCTGCTGGCCTGGCAGACTTGAGTTCTTTAGCGCTGTCTGGTGCTTGTGGCCTCATGGAATTCATCAGCAAGTTGTCTCTTTTTGGAGTCTCTGATGGGTCCAACAGAGCAACTTCTTCAGAGCACTCTGAATACACTGTGAACAGCCCAAAATCTTAAAATTGGGTGATTGTCAATTAAAATTGAATGTTTCCTACAAATAATCCTTAGAAAAGATGGCAGTAGCTACACGTGAATATACTGAGGATCAGATCATGCAGCTTGGCTCCTGCTTCCTGCTTTTCCACGATGGTTGAGTGGGTTGTGCTCTCTGTGCTGCAGCTGCAGTTACTGGCACACACACCTGGTTCTGCCCTGCAGAATTTGGTACTTGGCTGCTGTGTTCTGACACATGAGCTGGGGTTTGACTGGCTTTTGGTGGGAAACACATCTAATGGGTGGCTGAAGTGTAAAGGAGGGAAAGCTCTGGCTGAACAGCGTGTCTGCCCTCCTGGCTGGTTGCCACTGAGCCAGGGACCTCCCAGGACTGCACCACCTCTTAGGGCTGAATGTTGGAGCCTCAGCCTTGGAACTGTGACGCAGCAGCTGATGTCCTCCATAATCACTCATCCCAACCTGGCCTACCTCAATATCATTTAACTGGTGTAGGGGAGCCTTTCTGAAAGGAAAATGTGTCTCCAGTCAGGAGAAAAAACTGCAACGTTGCTATTCCCTCTCTCCTCTACAGATAATTATTTTTGTTTAATTTATTTCTAACACTCAAAATGCAAAAGTAAAGCACTGATGCTACTAGAAGTAAACAGTTCTCACCTCCACCTGTGGTCCCACATCTCAGCTTTTTCATACCTTGTTTTTCTTCATGTTTTCCTGTTGCCTTCAAAGAGAACACTCCTAACCCCTGGTGCAGTGACAACCGAGGTTGGACCTGGTGATGCCCAGAGCGGGGTTGGTCCTGGAGGTTTGTCACTGAGCCTTGCTGTCCCTCTCCTGCAGGTATTCCCATCAAGAGCACCATAGACAACTCCACCACCATTCAGTACGCCGGCCTCATGCACAGCTTCATCATGAAGGCCAGGAGCACCGTGCGGGACATCGATCCCCAGAACGACCTCACATTCCTGCGGATCCGCTCCAAGAAAAACGAAATCATGGTTGCTCCAGGTAAGAGAGAGCCGGGTGAAAGCAGGAATCTGGGAACCCAGCAGGATTGTTTTCTCTTGAGACTGACACTGTCAGCCTGGAAGGAGTGCCTGCTGCTTGTGTTCACATTGGGTAATCCCTTCTTTCCAAGAAACTCTTCTACTTCTGGAGAGTTGAAAGCTTTATCATTGACCTAAGTTTCTTCTGTCATGTTTGAATGTGGCAAATCCCTTCCCTCATTTTGTGTGGGAACAATTTTGTGTTGATCAAAGTAGAAAGTGTGCTGCACCCTCTCATGCTTTGTTTTTCAGTATAAAACCCCAGGATTTGGAAAGAAATATGTTCTGAGAGCAGTTTCCATTCAGAACTGTGGACTGAGTGATAAAACAAAGTCCTGATTTTCCAGTTCTGGGAAAAGTATTAGAGCACATTGTAGCTGTAATCACGAGTCATGGAATACAGCAGCAGCAGCAGCAGCAACCTTCTTTTCAGGAAACATCCTCAGTATTTTGCTGCTTCCCAGTTTGGAATTCAGCAAGATGAGTCTAGGTCCCTCAGGTGGCAGGAATTCAGCCTTGTCCCTTCGTGCTCCCTGCGGGGCTGGGGCTGGTGGAGAGGCCAGCCAGGGAATGGCAGTTCCCCTAGGCAGGGATGGGTCAGGGCAGACCTTAACACAGGCTCTGGTTCATGCTGAGGCAGCCTCGGATTTCGACAGGAAGGACGGGAAGAGAGGAGTAAGCGTTGCTCCAGAAAAAACAGCTGCAGCCCCCAGTGTGCCTGTGAGAGAAGGGCAGGGACCACCTTGCACCACTGTGGCATGTGCCAGTTCCTGTAGTTTCCTGGCACAAACGGGTTTAAATTCAGCTGCCTTGGGAACGTGCAGTTTCTAAAGCTGAGAGTTTTTCTCAGTAAAACCCATAAAATAAATTATCTGACGCTTGGAGCCCGTTTTGCTCATTGAGAATGAATGTCAGGGTTCTGGAGTTCCCACAGCGTATCAGAGAGATGTGAAAAATCCTGGAATTTACTCTTTCTGTGAATAAATACCAGGAGTGAAAGAATAATTGTCTTTTTTTTTTCCTCTACAGATAAAGACTATTTCCTGATTGTCATCCAGAATCCAACTGAATGATTACACTGACTCAGTCTGGTTTTTTCCCTTTGCCCAACTGTTTTATTTTTTATTTAATGGTAAAGAATAGAGCATTAGTGTTAACTGTGATGTGCATCTTCAGTAAGGTTTGAAAAAATAAAAGCAGGTGGTTTTGTTGTCTACAGACAGAAAAAATGGCGCTTTTTGTATCCCAAGTTTTGAGGGGGAGCTGGTGAGTTGGAATTAGGCAGTAAAAAATGCAACAGATTCTTTTAATAGCTAAGAACATAATATAATAAAACTCTAATAATAACCAAAAAAAGACTATTCTTTGTATGCTTCTATGCTTCTTTCACCACTGAGCTCTGCTTTTACACTCTTGGTTTTGAATGGCTGTAAATATGACTCTGCCTTTCCTCTAGTTCTGTCTTACTCTGTTGGTTTTACCTCAAAAAAGTCTGACCATAACAAATTAAAAAGTGTCACCAGTGACTGGTTTTGTCTTACGTGTTTTTCTTCTGAAGATTTTAAGTTTTCTCGTGATTGATTGAGTTCTTCTTTAAAAACCAGAACCTTCCTAGGACTGTTTTTGTTTGTCTGTTGCTTTCTCTGAACAAGGATTTGGCCCAAGGGCATGTGCAGTGCACTCACAATTGGCTCTTGTGTTGCAGCATTTTCCTACCACTTTCCTTCTGTTCCAGACAGAATTTCATGGCTAAGGAAGGCCTTTGAGGCCACCCATGGGAGATCTCACACTGTCACAGCTCAGTAGCCAGTTTGATCTGCCATCTTCCTTTAGTATTTTTTTATTGATGCCATTAAGGATAAAGAAAGCTCACATGGTTACTCCAAAATACTCAAGGGGTTATTTTGATGGAGTTTTTCTTCAAAAAAAAAAAAGCAGGGCTGGGGGGTGCTCCGGAAAGTGCAGCTTTGGAGGTTTTGGTAAAAATGTTGGTGTTGACTTGGGCACTTGTGGCTTTCACAGCCCGGTGAAGGGTGGGTGTGTGGGGACTCAAAATAGCCAAGGTAACCTGCATGTTCAGGGCTTTTTCTGTGCATTTTCACACCTGGACAGAAATTTTTGGACTTTGTCTAATCTCCCAGGTGGTGGCCATGACCCTGAAGGTCAGAAATGCCTTTTGAGGTCTGTAGCCCTGCAGCCGCAGTTCTGGGTGTCTCAGCTGCCACCGTGACTCAGTGTTGGTTGTTGCTGTTCATGTTTCTCCCTTCACATTATGTCTGGTTTAAACCATTCCATCAAAACAGGGAATGGGGTCTGGAATGCTGCTTGGCCTTTGGAGCAGCTCCTGATACACAGCAGTTTATATGATGCCTGGGATCTCCAGTAATTGAATGCTGCCTCCCAAAAAAATGACCTCCAGCAAGCTGAAGTCTGGATAATAACTGAACAGTGAGGCAAGGCAGAAGAAAAATGTGACCTCAGTGATCTCTCTGTTGTTTGTAACCCAGAGAAATGTTTCCTTGGAGGTGGTGACCTGCTTGTGGATTTTGGCTTTCCCAAAGTAGGTGGCAGTGCTACTTCTCTGAACAGTGAAAAATCTGCATGTCCTGCATTCTTTTGGACACTTCCTTAAGGATATCTGTCCCACCAGTGGCTTCGTGTCACAGGAGCTTGGGACAGAGAGTGTTGAGTGCTGGTTTTATTTAAAACAAGCAGTAATAAATAACCTATTGCAAAACAAAGATCATGGCCCTTTTCTGTTGTGTTGAGATCATAAACTTGCAGTGAAATGACTCGAGTTCCTGCTCTGTGCTGCTTGGTTGGAGGGTTGGGGGTTGGTTTGGGGTTTTTTTTCTCAGGAATTGAGAGCAGCCTGGCATGAAATATACTTGGGGATTTGAATGAGAGGCTCTTAGGAAGCTGGGTTTGGATTCTGGAGGAGCTTGTCAGATCCATCTGGGCAGGCCCTTGCTTAGGCCATGTAGTGCCACCTTTACCCCAGCATCCAAAGTTAATTCAGATTTATTTTTTAAAACTGGCAAGGGGTAAAGGAAGCTGGAGAACAACAGCTTCCATTTAGTTATTATGGAACAAGACTTTTACTTGGATCAGGAGCATCAGAGGGTCACAGAGCTGGCAGCAAGTATGTAAGTTTAGGAGTGGATTTCACTTTCCCTAAGCTATAAACAGGGTCAAAAAAAAGATGGATAGAGCTCAGTTTCTGGTCTTGTGCTTCATGAATCTGGGCATGATCATTTGTATGGTAAAACTACTGCCAAACTGAGGAAGAGTAGAAAAATGAGCATTATAGTTCCAGTCCTTTTTTGTAGACAGGATCACAGGAGGCCTGAAGAGCCTGTGCCGCCTGCACCTTGGAGCTGCTCTGTGCTGGGGCTGGAGACTGGCGTGGTTTGCTGTCTTGGAAAAGTCTGTTTTGGTTTTGGTGGATCCCTGGCTGAAGGCTGAGGAAGCATCCGCTGCTGGGAAAACAAACCCTGATGGATTAACAAAATAAAGAAATGGAGTTTGGGGGATGGCTCTGGGCTGGGAACAGCAGCACTTGAGGCCAAAGATGTGTTACCTTGTGCTGCCTCCGTGCCGAGATAAGGCTCTGGCAGAGGAGTGGAGGTGACAGTGTAAAAGCTGAGCTTGTAGACACCTTCTGTGGATCTTGTGTTGGCTCCAGTGCCCTCCCAAGTAACTCTTCCCCTGCCTAAGGTGGCTGATGACAGTGTCCTTCCTTCACATACAGGACACGGAGGAGCGGTGGCTGCCCCATCCCTGGAAGTGTCCAAGGCCAGGCTGGACAGGGCTTGGAGCAACGTGGGATGGTGGAAGGTGTCCCTGCCCATGGCAGGGGGTGGGACTGGATGAGTTTTAAGGTCCCTTCCAACCCAAACCAGGCTGTGATTTATGTTTGATCTTGTCTTAGCTACTTCTCTAGGGCACAAATGCAAAGATCTCTCACCAAGAGAGGCTGGGCTAAAGTGAGCAGAGCTACAGCAGCTCCTGGGACCCACCAGCTGCAGGAGAAGCAGAAGCAGCCAGGGGGGTGCAGAGGCAGGAGCTTGGACACTGCCCTGGCCAGCAGGAGCCTGAGCATCAACACAGTTGACAAAAATACACTTCCTTTACCAGCACTACAGGACCTCCTTCAGGGAGATTTCCCTCACTGGCGTGGTTTCACAAGATCCAGGAGTGCTCATTATCAGTGGTGTTACACTGTGGAATGCTGGCATGTGGGAAGCTCGTTTTTGATTCCAGGTCATGTTAGGACAGCTCACTGGTGCCTTAAACCTTTGACTGATCCGGGGGGGTTGGATCTGAAATGCTCCTTAAATAAGGAGTTTTGCCAATGACATCAGTGAGAGCAGGCCAGAGAGGCATTAATGTGTGCAGGATTGTTGGGGAAGCTGAGGGCTGAAGGAAGAAGTGTATAAATCATGCTCTGCTGTATTAGAGGTGAAACTTCTTTGATCCATGTCCCATTTCTGTAAGTACATTAACATGCTGAGAAGCTCCAGAGCTCCTATGAAATGGGATCTTTTCTCCCTCTCCAGGTGTCTGAATAATATTCTGTGGAATTATGGCCCCAGTCCTGCAATGAGGTCTGCATGGATAAAAACAGGGGCCACATCACTAAACTGGAAAGACTTCCACATTCCTCTCATCAAAAAGAGGTTCACACTTTATAGCAACAGTAATAAACCCCTTTGCCTGAGGATGAAGTCTGTAAGGTTCATCACTTTCCATGTCTGATTCAACATTCCTGCTTTCCCTTAGGTATTCTCTGATTAACAGGACCTCTATCAGAGATTAATGTCTCTACTTGTGTCTTAATTATGAAAGTGAATCTGAAGAGTTTATACTTCCTTACCAGTATGTGCTTGTTTAACTACTGCTTGGTCAAGGAAAATCCATTATATTGGCCATGAAAGTGTTCTCTTTCTTGGGTAAACTCAACAAGGAAGCAAGAATTCCTTCAATTCTCATTAAACATATTTCTCTTTTAATTGGTGACACAGTAATCAGAGCAGTTCTTTCATAGATGCATCTTTCATGTATTTTTTTTTACCGAGGTTGTACTTAATCCTTTAACATTTTGTGTTCACTCCTGTTTTGTGCCAATTCACTGTAACAATGAGACATTGCTCCAACACGATACAGCTCCTGTCGTGGCATGCAGTGAGGAGGGATATTAAACCTGGTGAAACACTGACACTCTGTTTGCAGTTGTTTTTGATTCATTTACCAGCTCCAGAAATAGCTGCCCTATTTGTAGTCATGCTGCGGGCTTTAAAATATTCAGCACAGCCGTGGCTGTGAATGCAGCAGGGAAAACAACGGGCTCGTTAGCGGGGAGATGATTGGGGTAGACGTGGGAATTGCTAATGTCTGAGTATCTGTGTGAGGATAGTTTATGTCCAGGTTTGTTGGCTCGAAACTGTGGTCTGAGCTGTTGTGGCTTCATACCCACACAATCCTTCCTTCTCCTCCAGCCTCCTCACAACAGCCACGTTGGCTGCCCGAAGCTGGCAGTGACACTCGGAAGATGTTTGATCCGAGATGTCCAGAAGATGCCACTGCAGGCCGGAGTCACGGACACCTCTGACCTTTGAGCACCTCTGGAAATCCCAGCCCAGGTACTTCTGCTGCCTCAAGCGAGGCCCTCAGGTGCTCTGCTCTAACAGGACTGGAAAAAGTGCTCGTGCTTGGGGTCATCTCTGAATAAACCATTATGTCCCATCGGGAAATGGGATGCTCTGCCATGGTGTTCCTACCGACCGGGCACAGCCGTCCTCATGTCACCAGCTGCTCTCTCTCATGTTGGGGCTTATAAAGAAGAGAGGGGCAGATAGTAATAGGACAGGAGGGAATTGTTTTAGACTAGAAGAGGTGAGATTTCGATTGGACATTGGGAAGAAATTTTTCCCTGTGGGGGAGGCCCTGGCACGGGGGGGCCCTGGCACAGGGTGCCCAGAGAAGCTGTGGCTGCCCCATCCCTTGGAAGTGTCCAAGGCCAGGTTGGATGGGGCTTGGAGCAGCCTGGGCTGGTGGAAGGTGTCCCTGCCATGGCAGGGGGCGGCACGGGCTGGGCTGTACGGCCCGTTCCAGCCCAAACCAGTGCGCGGTCGGTGGCTCCTGCGGCCCGGGTCCCTGAGGGCCCCATCGACAGCGAGCTCCGGGGTCGCGGGGGTGGGCGGGGCCCGGGGCCACTCAGGCCCCGCCCTCGAAAGGCGTGCCCCGGTGACGTCACCGCCGCTCCGCCGCAGCCCCAGCGCAGACGGAGCCGCCCGGTCCCGGTGCCGTCCCGGTCCCGCCGCGATGCCCTCGGACCGGCCCTTCAAGCAGCGCCGCACCTTCGGTGAGCCGGGACCGGCGGGGAGGGGCCGCGAGAGGGAGGGACGGGGGGANGGGGGCGGCGGTGCCGCAGCCGCCACGCGGTGATGTCATCCCGGCCGGCCCCGCTCCGGGGGGGCAGCACCGCGCCCGGCCGGAGCGCAGCGATGTCCCCGGGCCATCCCCGCCGTGTCGCCGCTTCTCCGGGGCACCGGCGTCACTGGGGCGCGGTGGCGGCCGCGAGGGGCCGTAGAATGCCCAGGACGAGGGTGGTGGCCGGGTGTCACTCTTGACTGTCAGAGCACAAAGACCTCCCCAAAAATCGCCTTCCCCGCTCCCCATCTCGTCAGCGTTAGGGCGGTTGTTGTTCCAGGGTGCCACACGCCCTTTGTGGTGGTTGTGGAGACCCAGAGGAGTTAATGCTCACATCTTCCCCAGCCCTTTGTCAAAGGTCCGTGGTGGGGAGGCTCAAAAGGTGAGGAGGTGACTGTAGAAAGTCCTAAATTTTATCTCCAGACCCGATTGTGGAATCAGAGGAAACATCAACTGCTGTTTCTCTTGCCCTTTGCCAGCTGGCACAGGGAGAGGTGTGTGTTTCTGGCCGGTTAAATCCCTGGGAAGGGGGTATTAGTTGAGCTTTACTGCCTGTATAATGCTGAAATCGGTGTTTTCCTGCCATAAAAAGCCTCATATTGGGCCAGAGACAGTCCAAACGCAGGTGAGGGCGTTTCCTACGTGAGTTTTAAAACTGGAGCTTTTACCTGCTGAAAACTGCTGATCCAGCCCCTTGCTGCTCTCTTGGAAACTGTAAATATTTGGTATTTTATTGGCACAACCCTTCCGGCCTTGAATGCTTACCCAGCCCTCCCATGCCACAGGACCGAGCCAAGGGAACACACACAAACAAGAACCAACCGAAGCCTGGGAGCTTGGGATGCTTGCTGGGACCCTGCTGTGTTCTCCTGAGCTGCATATTAAAAGCAGTAAAGTCCTAAATCGGCCCCTTAGTAACTACCTACTGTTAAACTGGTGAGAATCAGCTTATTATGATCAAGAGGAGTCTGGTTTGCCTTTGTGGATCGCTCAGACTTTGTGTGAGCCAGAAGGAAAACAAAATCTGAGGCTCAGAGTAGTTGAAAGAAAGCAGGATTAAAATAGCCCAGGAGGGACAGAGGGGGTGAGGGAGTTTGGTGCCGGCAACTGCAAGTGCTCCTTGTTTCTCTGTACTTTCCTCTGCCCTTTTGCTCTCTCAGCTGACTGGGCTGCAGAGCTGAGCCAGGAGGAGGGGAGGAGGAGGAGGAGGAGGAGGCCTGGCAGCCCCCGCAGTTGCTTTGGGTCAGGGCTGGAATTGCTCTGTTGGAGAAAGTAAATACGGCTTGTTTTTGTCTTTGAATTATTACACAACAGGAGCAGGAAGCGACTGTTTACAATGCAGTTGGAGAGGGCTGGTGGAAAACATCACCAGCGATTCTGTACTCTCAGAATGGCTTAATTTTTAAGGCTTCAAAACTTTACAGAAATGGAAGGGTTCCAAAAAAGCAGCGAAAAGGCAGAGTCAGGGCTATGGCTGTTTACAAAAGGCACCCAGGCTCCGGTTTCACGGCAAGTCACTGCCTTAGGTCTTGGTCTGCTGCTCCTCAGTGAAGATTCTGCTTTCCTCAATGCTTGTTTCCCCCCTTCTTGTATTTTTGAAATTTTTCCATTAATTTCTCATGCTTGTTCATCAGCTGGGTCTTGGGTCTCTCCTGAGCATAATTTCCTGATTTCTCTTCATCATTGTTGAAGACTGGAAAAGGGGACTGGCTGGAAAACACCAGGGGTTTGATCCAAGGTGTGTGAAGGGCATGGAACAGTGACTCCTCCTGCGATCTGAGGTGCTGTCCCTGGTGGGAAGGTGAGCTCTGGGCTGGTCCTTGGCAGCAGAACGTCCTTGGTGTGGGTGCAGAGGGTAAAATGTGGCAGCACCCTCTGCATCCATGTGCTGAACCCAGACGCTGAGCCGTGTTCAGATCTGTTGCAGGAGTCCAAAACAATTCCCAGAACAAAGCTGTGGTCTGTGTCAGAGGAACAGGCTGTCCTGGCAGTAGTGAGAGCGTGCAGCAGCCTGACAACATCGTTGCACTTCCGAAAGGAACACGAGTTCCTGGGAGCATTGTGCCACTGCTCCCGAAGCAGGGGTTTGGATTGGGCTGGCAGCAGCTGCCGGCTGTGGTTTCAACGCAGCACAAAAACCAGCGTGGTTACGGACACGGGCCTGGATCCCGGACCGGCTGGATAACCCAGAGTACCTCGGTCCTGCGCCCCGGTGTCTGGCCGAAACAGAGGCAGGAACACACCTACGTGTGTCTGGTGGCTCAGCTGGAGCTCCTGGCTTGGTGACAAACATAGAGGTTTGACCTCAGCCTCTGTGGACAGAGTGTTCCCAGCCCAGGTTCCACCCTCTGGGAGATCTGCCTTTAGTAGTGGGAAGCCACTCCTCTTCAGAGGAAAGGCAGTGGTGGGTGTGGAGCTGAATCCCCTGTTGGCTCTGGGGAACGGCGAACGTGTCCATCCCTGGGAACTCATCCTGGGTGAGCCAGCCATGCCTGTACCCATTGAGAGACCAGCAGTGGCTGAATTGTCTGCTTCACACATCATCCTGTGCTTGTCACAACAGTTTTGCTTGTTGGTGGCTTGGAAAAACATCTGGATATTGATATGAGGTTGGTCTGTGAGCCCTTGCTGGTCCTGGGCTGGTCCTCAGGGTGTCTGTGCTCTGGCTGTTGTGCCTTGAGAGCTGGGATTCCTTGAGAGGAGGATGCTGCTCCAAGCTGCTGCTTAGCTGCCTGTGTCTTGGATTAATTACCAAGGACATTCTGAGACTTGACTGGATATGGGGGTAATTATCAGCACTGAAGAACTGAACAGGCTTCCAGAACAAATGCCAGCCTGACATGTAGACCACAAATTTTGATTTTTTTATTATTATTCTTTTATATAACACAAGGTCCTGACTGGCAGCCAAGAATAATAAAACCTGTGTGTTTTGTTCATTACTTAATTTTTTTTTCACTATAAGAACTTCAGATCTTCCTTTGAGCCAGAAGGGTGGAGACTGGTGAATCCAGGGGCTGCCAGGCTGGTAGGCCCTTGCTGCCTCTGTCGTCGAGTAGCCGTGAGCCATGGATAAGTCATGTCCCTTGGCTTTGGTGTTCCTTCTGTGGTCAGTGCCAGCAGGGATCACAGTCAGGAGAGTCACTTGGGAGGTCTCACAGTGTGTCACCTGCTTGTGTGACATTCCGTGGTTGACTGGCAGCCTGTAAACACTACCAGCTCTGTCGTGCTGTTGTTTGCTGCCTTTTGTCCTCAGAAGGTGGTTTGAGTCTGTGAGAGAAAATGCAGGAATGTGAGAGAAAATGCAGGAATGAATTCAAGACTCTAGTGTCTGGCACGTGTCCCCAAAGCATCTGTGCATGTCCAGGCCTGTTTGTGCACAAATAGCAGTGACCTGTGCTGGGCAAAGGCTCTTGATGCATGCAGGTGCATGGTGGGCTGCACCAAAATACAGTCCTGCCAGGAGTGCCAGGTCTTTCTTTGAGCAGTTTGAAGTGTCCTGAGTAGTTCTGAGAAATCTCAGTGTGTTCCTGCTGTCTTGGAGGCTTATGGATGGGAAGGTTGTCCAGGTGGAAGGTCACAGCAGACAGAGGGAAACCCTGGCACAGCAGCCTCCTGAGGGCTTGTACAGAGGGAACTTGCTGTTCCTTTACCAAGGATAGTGAAACTGTGATTAAATGTTGAGCAAAACGTGATGTAAATACTCTGTTTGCCGTCCTGACGTGACACAGAAGGTGTTGCCCGTTTGCTCCTCGTGCTCAGTGGGTGCAGTGAGTTTTAAGCTGTTTGGATGATGGAGGTCCTGTGCTCATCCTGCACAGCCCATGGCAGGGGTGACGTGGAATCCCAGCATGGTTTTGTTTGGAAAGGGCCTTAAAGCTCATCTCATGCCACCCCCTGCCATGGGCAGGGACACCTTCCACTACCCCACGTTGCTCCAAGCCCTGTCCAGCCTGGCTTTGGACACTTCCAGGGATGGGGCAGCCACAGCTTCTCCGGGCATCCTGTGCCAGGGCTTCATCACCTTCACAGGGAACAATTCCTTCCCAATATCCCATCTAACCCTGCCCTCTGTCAGTTTAATGCCGTTCCCCCTTGTCCTATCACTCCAGTGGTACAACCAGAGGACAACTGTCTTGACATGAATTTAGAGTTCACAGTTGTGGTGTGGCTCTGCTTGATCACGAGCTGAGCCCTTATGATTTGCCAGATGCAAATGCTCATTCCTGGAGCCAGGCTCAAAATCATACTCCTGTTACATATTTAAACTGCTAAGAAAAATGAAGGTGTTTCCTCTTTGTGTTTTAAAATCCATTTTCAAGCTCTATTCTGGAGCCAGGAAGATTGGGAACCTTTGCAAATTAATAAGGCTGCTGAGATCCTTCTGCAGTCACAGGGCCCCAGGAACCTGGCATTCCAAAATCCTCCTAGACACTGCACATCTGGTATTGCAGCTGTAGTGATGGGATGGAGAGTCATGGAGACAGAGCATCCACTGCTCCATGTTCATGTTGGTAATACTTTCCAGGGACAGTGGAGCTTCAGGCTCCACCTATTCCATGATGCAGGGACACATTTTCTATCAGTTCAAAGCCTTTAGGTTCAAAGCAGTGTAGGTTTGGTCTTGAGTCATTTGTCCTGTCTGGAGCACCCAGCTTTGCAGACAAATGAATAAAATAAACCTGACAATCAGTAGCACTGACAGGTCTCTGCAGTGCTGCTGTCCTATGTAGCCTGGGACAAGCACCCTTTCTTGGTGCTGAGGACACCTGCCCTGGGCACGACCTCCTTCCTTCCTGGATGTGGGAGTCTCCTCTTGCTCCTCCCACAGCACCACTGGCCTGAGAAGGAGCACTGGGCAAGGACAGGTCAGGTCAGGTGCTGGGTGAGCCATGACACATTCACGGGGGTGTTTCCTGGTGGTTAGAGGTGTCTGGCCTTAGGGTGGTGTGATATTACAGAAATAGTCATTGATGTTTGTCTGGAATGACCTGCATAACTGGCCTGTGTCTTCAGCACCTGCCAGCTCATCCCACACATATCCTGATTTCAAACCACCCAATTCCTCCTCTCCTTGCAGAAAATCTCTTGGAGAGAAGTCCATGCTCTAGCAGCGCTCTGCCCTGGGACTGACCACAGCAGCTTCTTGAAGAAACATGTTCATTTTTGCATCTGCTTCAAATCTGAGGCAGATCCCTCCCCAGGCTGGCTGGCAGGCTGTTGTGTGGATGGCAGGGAGAAGCCACAGGGCCAGCAGCCTGCTGCAGGTGCCAGAGATGTCTGTACACTCCGGGGCTGTGGGACGCAGGGAGAGGCAGCAGCTCATTGCTGCATTTCTGGTCTCTGCTTTGCTCTCTGCACACAGCCCTTGCTCAGCTCAGGAGCTGTTTATCGGGTAGCACGCCGATGACGTTTCCAGGTGGTATTTGTTCTTACTGGTGTTTTCCTAGCAGCATTCCTGCTGGTCATAGGCAGCAGGGCCTCTCTCTATAGTCCATCTGCTGCCCTGGGGCAGCACCAGTGCCTGAGCAGTGCTTATCTAGTGTCTCCTGAAAAATGGTGCCCCTTATGCAACGGCGCTGTTGGAGGACTTGCCATGTGTTTTCCTTCTGTCCCACCATCTGTATCTTTTGTCTGCTGAGGCTCTTTTGCATCCAGGACTGTCCTTTCATCCCGTGTCTGCACAGCACCCAGCACAGCAGGGACCTGGCACCCGTGGCCAGGGTTCCCGGGCACTGCTGATAAAAAAGGTTAATGTTTGCAAAGTGTGGCTTAAAATTTTCCACTGTTCTCCTCAACTGCCATAATGATCTCATCCTGCATTGCCATGGGATACGCTGTGTGCTCGCATCTTTTGGAGCACAGCTTGGGAAGGACCTCAGTCAAGAAAACAGACAAGATTCTGGTGTTTTGGGCAATTTGCAAGCTTTGCTGTTGGTACTTAGAAACAGCAGTTGGAGGAGAAATAGGCAATTTCCTGGCATGTGCAATGCTACAAAAATACTCCTATCTTTCAATAGGCCCTAGCCGAGAAGTTTCCCTGGGAATAACCAATTAAATTGCATGGTTTGTATCTTGCTGCCATCTTGAGCTCTGACGTCCTGGCACTGGGGAGAAGTCTGGCTTCCCTCATGGCAGAGATGTGGTGCCCACGGCTGGAGCAGGGATCGGGCTCTTCCCTCTCATGCAGGTCATCACTCTTTGCTCAGGTCCTTGGAACAGCAGGTGGCTGGAGCCCCTCCAGCTCCTCTTGTGTGGAGCCCCTGAGCTGCTGCACTCGGGTGTGGTGTTCTGCTCCCCTGGCAGTAAGGAGGGACCAGAGGAGGAGAACGTGGATAGGGACAGGGCTCTGTAAACAGCTCTGGTTTGCTCTGCACATTGGCTAAGGATTAACTGTAGCCAGGTGCTGCAGGAAAGGGGAGAGTCTCAACTTCAGCACAGCTGTAGTTTGGGAGAGCTGCAGGAGGAGAACAAAGCTTGTAAGATCAGGCCTGTTGTGAATGAAATGTGAGTGTGCAAACACTGCTGGTGCTGGGCTGGGGGGGATCCTGCCTGTCCTCAGCACTGTGTGAGTGGGGGCTCGGGTGCTGGGATGGCACCTCCAGGCAGGTTTTTCTGAAGTGCCCTTTAACCATTTTCTCTGTATTCCTGTGATTTAGATTAGACTGTATAGACTCTAAATTAAGGCTGGTATTTATAACTGTTCCTGCTGTGTGATGTTGATGCTTTCATGAGTCACAGGCTCAACCTCTCGCTCCCACCCCAGGCTGAAGAGGGTGTGGGTGACCATCACTATCTCTTGCTGGAGATCTCGTGTGCACAGAAATCGTCCAGGGATTGATGCAGCTTCTCCTGATTGCCAAGCCTGCTTCCTTGGCTCTCCAAGGCTAGGATGGGACAGAGTGTGCTCTTTAGTAGAGCTTCAGGTGTCCTGGAAACTTCTGCCTGTATATTCAGGAACCTGAGCATCTTAGGTGGGATTGCTCCTAACTGCCTTCCTCAATGAAGTTTCTGAAATGGGCATTTCCAGGGCAGAGGAAGAAGTGCAGTGCTTGAGGTGTTTGTAGCTGCAATCATAGGGACCTGCTGGAGGGATCCAGCAGCCCTGGAGCAAAGCAGCACCTGCTGCCATTCTGCTGTGGTAACCTGCAGATCAGCCCCCTGCCACAGGGTCCCCTGGGGTCAGGAAGGCTGCGAATGCCCTGGGTCCTGCCGGCCAGAGGGAGCAGGTCCTGGGCATGTGGCAGGTTTTAAAGGGTAGGACAGGGGAGCTTCCACTGTGGCCCAGCAGACCTGAGGGTAGCTGAGAGCTCTGTCACTGATGTCTCATGCCCTTGATTCCTCCTGAGTGTGGAGTCAGCAAGACCTGAAAGATACAGCATCAGCCTCTGTCTAGGGCACCCCATCTGCTCCCTTGGGAGACAAAGGACTGTGGTCTCAGGGGTGGGATCCTGAGGCACTGATGTGCAGCTGGAGTGATGATGGACCCTCTTCCTCTCTGTGTGGCAACTTTTTCAGTGTGATGGGCAGGAGGCACCTCTGTTGCCTCTGTGGAAATGAAGGTGGTGATGGCTTGTGTCATCTCCTTGAAGCTGCTGATGCTTCCAGGGAGCAGGAACGGGTGTCTGGCATGTGGCTGCCCTTTGGCACATGCAGCCTGGGCTAGTTGGATGCTCCAAGATTATCTTCATTTACTAGCCACGATAATATGCCTTCAGCAAATTCCTTCTCAGACCCTTCTCACAATTACCTGTGTTGGGGCTTCCTGTGCAAACAGTCCTGTGACCTTGCAGGGCAGCGCATGGTGTTTAGGAAGCTCATTCACATGGCCATCTGATAGTATGGAGAGAGAAGCAGACTAGGGTGGACACTGAAGCCAGGATGACTGGCCAAACGTGAGAACACAGCCCTGCAGACTCTGTTAACACCAAGAAGTCTGAGCTGGCTGCAGTCAAGCTGCTGGAATTTCCATCGTGATAAGTGTTGTCCAGTCGAGCTCTGGATCTCCAGCCTTTTGGATGCTCCATCGTGGATACAGCAAACACGTGGGAACGGGGCTCTGTGGGAGGGGGCAGGTGCTTCTGCTCCAGCTGGGCGCTGTGGGCTGGGTGCTGCTGTCACTGTGTCCTTCAGCATTCCCGGGGAGGTGTCTCTGTACCAGTGTCACATGTGGTGCTGATGTCTGTGTGACTCCCTGGCTGATTGGCATCTCAGGGGAAAATTGTCTGTATCCCAAGGATGACTCTGGATCCCTGGAGCACTGGATTGGGTGAAAAGGAAACATGAGGAGCTGCATCTTCAGTTATAAAACCCAAACCAAATATGCCTGAATTTTTCATGAAATCCAAATAAACTTGCTGTGTTGCTCGCCCATGGAGTCCTACAGAACAAAAGGTCTAACAATTCCTAGCAGAGTGATATTTTCCTCTCAGAGGAGGCAGAAATGGTGCTCAAAACCTTCTGTGATCTGGTGATTTTGTAGTCTTGTGGCCTTTAAAGAAACTCTGGTTTCTTCCCAAAGTCTTATCTAGCCAAATTCAACATATAAAGCAATAAGGTTTTATTGAGTGCTCAGAGGAGAAATTCTCAGCATTTGTGGGGAGAAAACACTCAAACACATGCACTTATCCTGCCCTGCATTATCCCAGTGGGCCATGAGGAACTGGGGCTGTGTAAGCTGGTGAGGGAAGTCGGGCTGGAGCTGGTGCCACGCCGGGTGTGGCAGGATGATCCCGTGACAGATCCTGCAATACCCAGACCTCGCTTTTCTAGGCAGCGCTTAGTCACTGACCTTCACCCCCTGGCTTAGTTACTGGGCAGTTCAGATGGGCCATTGTAGGCTGTGAAGCACTTCCCAGAGTAATGGCAGCTCCAGGAGGGGAGTGCAGGTCTGTAATGTCCTAGGAAGAGCATGCACAGAGCCGTACCTGGCTCTGGTACTGCTTCTTCCCCTCCTTTCTCCTGCTTTGGGTTGTGGAAAGCGGAGAGCTGACTGGTAAAGCAGTGAGGGGTATGGCCATTCTCCTGTAAACTGGAAGAATGCACAAGCTTTGTGTGCTGCCTGTTGTGCGTGGAGGAAAATGGGTTAGAAAGTGTGAGAACAATTGCAGGAAAAGTCTTTTTGTACGTGGGTCTTCTCCTTGCTTAAGGTTTTCTTCCTGTATCCAGGCCTAGAAACACTTTCTGTCAGGCCAAAAGCTTTTGTAGCTACTCTGTAGATCTGTGCTAGGGAAGAAGTGCCTTGGCGAGGTGCATCTCTTGTGGAACCTATCTATCAGGCACTGTGCCAGATAGTGCTTGGAAGTGTGCATCAGGCAGAAGGAAATGGCTAAAACCCAGCCCAGCTGGAGAACTGTCTCCTTGGGGGAACATCCAGGAGACACAAAGAGCCTGAACTTGCAGAGCTCAGCCCCTGAAGCTGTGCTGCTGCCCTGCACCCATGGCCAGGAGCTGCATTTGCTTAGGGTGGATTTAGGTTAGTTTTATCTTTATGGTCTCCTTTCACTCTCCTGATTTCCAGATTTTACCAGGCAGAGTGGCGTGTCCCAGTGTGGGGGGGTGGTTGGGGCAGTAGGAAGCCATGAAGGGTTGGTCACTGAAGCTGACATCTGGCAGACCATGCTCAGAAAAGGCCTGGTGAGCAGAAGGTGCATTCCTTGGAAATGTCCCTCTCTCTGGGTCAGGCTGTGGCTTGCAGGGTGGGTACCTCAGTTCTGCCTGCCCTACCACACACAGGTGTTTCTAACTGAATTTCTTCTTTCCAGCGGATCGTTGTAAAGAAGTTCAGCAGATCCGAGAGCAGCATCCAAACAAAATCCCGGTAAGTGATTGTTCTTGCTCTTCTGTGTTAGACTTTGTTCTCAGTACCCCTCTGTGCTCCTGGGTGGCCTCCATGGAGCTGGCAAAACGTTGCTCCCTGGAATCAACACAGGATGATCTCCATGAGCCTCCAGTGCCTTGTGTGTGCCAGCTGCTCAATAGCAGACACGTTCTCTGCAGTGCAAAGGACAGTCCGGCTCTAAAGCTCCATGCTGCCCTAGAGGCAGGGGACTGATTTGATCTCAAATCTGTTTCCAAGCTAGTGCAGTGGGAGAAAACTCTGAAATTGCTTATTTTTTGGCTGTAGTAGCTACCTGATTTTTCCTGGATAACCTGGTAAGGATTTCTCTCTGCCCAGAGGAAGATGTGTGGGATGATCTTTGCTGCATTGAAAGCACAGAGGTTCTGTTAGGATCATTCATACCCCTTCTGTGCTTTCCCAGCGCCTGTGGTTGGCAGGCACAGGTGAGACACCATGAACTTGCAGTTCTTCCTGCCCATGTCACACCTAATATGCTGAGTTGCTCTTCGGCTCTGAGTGTGCTTTTGAGTTCCCACCTGAGTATTTGCTTCTCTTCCTGAGAAGATGGAGAACTTAGAGGAACATCCCATCCCTGGAAGTTTTCAAGACCAGGTTGGACAGGGCTTGGAGCAGCTTAGTATAGTTGAAGGTGGTCCTGCTCACCTTTAAGGTTCCTTCCAACCCAAACCATTCCATGAAATGATGTTCTTGGGGCTTGCTTGACTTACTATTTGCAATATCATAGCATCTATGACCAAAAAGACAGGATTCCTAGTTCAGCTCCCTCTCAGTGTTGGATGAACATCAACTTTGTCTTAAAATTGCAGACTATCAGTATTTGGCCTTCAAGACTGAATGTCTCAAACTGCTCTTGGCCCATCTTAGTCCACTCCTGCCTCACTCTTCTTTTGGTTTTAGCTCAGTGTCTTCTAGTCAGAAAAATTATTTCTCTTCCTCTTCACCCACCACTGCTGTGGTGTTCACGTGTTGCCAGCTCAGCAGAGTAGGGCCTGCCCCTCACAGCACCCTGGGTACCAGTACTCCAGGTCATCAACACATTGAGTGACCTCTGCTTTTAACATGGCTTTAATGGCATTAGACTGTCCCTGCATTTCTCCAGAGTTGTGGCAGAGCTAATTGCAGTGCATTCAGGCTCTGGCAGTAAGGCCAGGCTAGAAATCAGTTGTACATAAAACGCACATACGTGCATATATATCAAGTGCCTGTACATAGATGTGTGTTGCTTGGGGAATGGACAGAAGGAGCCAGAGCTGTGCATCCACAGGCAGAGTTTTATGGCATTACTGAGACATGGTAGGGGAGCTCCCATGGCTGGAGTGCTTTTTGTGTTGGGGTCAACACCACGATGCAAGTTTTGCTGGAGGGAGGTGAGAAGGGTCATGAAGGCCTTGCTGGAGGAGGTGAGAAGGGTCATGAAGGCCTTGCTGGAGGAGGTGAGAAGGGTCATGAAGGCCTTGTGGGGTCTAGCCGCATTTCTGTCACTGGTGTCTCTAAAGGCCTGGTCCCGATTAGACCTCAACACCACTTTGGTGCTGTCTCTCCTCTCTCCCAGGGCAGAGCTCTTGCATGTTTCAGTGCTGGGCAGTGATCAGAGCCTTGTGCAGGAGGAGTGTGGTGTGGGCACTGTCGTACGTCCAAGCACTGCAGGCTCATCAGCTGTAGGAAGATCTTGGTCATCTGTGAAAGGCAGGAGCTGTGTTTTCCAAGTGACTGGCTTCCATGGAGAGGCACTTGGGATCAGCAGAGGGGTTTGAACCCCCAGCCCAGGGAAGTTAGGGAGACCCAAGGTCGCACCCTTACTGCTGGCAGAAACCACAGCAAAGCTGTGCGGCACCTGCTGCCCTCCTGCATCTCCAGTTTCCAGCCAGAGTCCTTGGGTGAGTCCGTTTTACTTTGAGAGGGGGCCAGGAGGATTTGCAGAGGGCATGGCCTGGCTGTGTGCCCAGGGAAGGGCATGTCTCTCCTGTTTCCATGAGTGTATTTGCAGGGAAGGCTGAGGAAGGGACTGAGCCACATGTACATGTGTGTCTGTGTGGAGAGAGGGCCGTGATGTCTTTCTGAGCCCACCAGAGAGATAACCTAGCACAGGAGATAACCTGAACCCTGCCTGAGGCATGGAGTTCTCTGCTTGTATTTGAAGGGAAGTCATATCCCAGGATGCCACACTGGCACGTGTAATGAGGATGTAGGCAAGAGCCAGGTTCCCTGTCTACCTCATGCTCCCTCAAAGGGGCTCCTTTGCTGTCTCTGCATTTCCCAGAGCTGCCTGCTCTTTCCTGGTAGAAAGTGCTTGACCACAGGCACACGCAGCTCTTGCTGAGAAGGTGAGATGGTTGTTGGCAGTAGGTGCCGCTCACATTCAGCTCTGTTGGGAAGAAATCTCCAGCTGCTCCTCGCAGGGTGGTTCCTCCTTGAGCAGTCAGAGCAAGCAGAGAACTTCCAGCCTTTTCACTGGAACCCCCATCCATAGCCTCAGTAGATGTTTTAGAAATCATTTTCTGTCCTGTAAGAGGACAGGGAGCCTGTGCCCCCTCACTGTCAGCCCCAGGAATCTTTCTGGAGATGATTGAACCCTCAGAGAGTCTGAAATTGCTGGGGAACAGCTTGTGCTAGGCAGCAACAGTAGCAAACCATTTCCCAAAGCCCTGCAATGCTAAATTCAGGCAGGCCTGGTGAGTCATGGGCTGTAGAGGGGGGTGAAGGCAGGGCCACCCCTCGTGCTGGTAGGGAGGGCTGAGGGGGTATTTGGGCCATGCAGAGAGGGCTCTGTTGGGTTCATCTGAACACCCACAGAGGAGCATGGAGAGGCAATGGCAGGTGAGAGATCCCACATAATGCCCTCCTCTGGCACAGGGGTGGAATGGAAACCCAAATTATGGACTTGGAGGAAGGGAAAACCTTCTCTGGGTTCCTGGGAAGGCTGTTCTGGGGAGTTGTAGATCCAGTGTCCAGGGCTGACATGACTCTGGATGGATCAGCACCAGAGCACCTTTTTGACTGAGGGCTACTTGTGTCTGTTCCCACTAAAGGACCTGCACCCTGCTCTGCCAGAGGGGAACAGGATGAGACTGGTGCAGACTGTGCTCGTGTGAGTCCCGTGTGTGTCTGTGTCAGTCTCTGTGCCTGGCCGTGGATGTCAGGGAGGTGTTACATACACACATTTGAGCCTCTGTGCCTGCTGGGAATTCTTAGCTTCACTCCTGGTTGGACCTTGCCTCTGTTGACCATCACATCTGGCCATATTCCCTACCAAACTCCCTTTCCACCTCTCCATACTGGCCCCAGAACAAAGGTTGTGTTTATAAACGCTGTCCAAGCCCCCTTTGTGGCGGGACCAGGACTCCAGACTCTGCCCTGAGCATTTCCCCTCTCCAACTGTGCCCACTCATGTGATTTCTGCAGAGATCTGTGGTGGGTTCCCTCTGCAAGAGCAGATGTCCCATGCTGAGGAACCCCCTGGCTCAAGGCAGCAGCTTGGAAGAGGATACAGGATGGGAGGTGGCTGTGTACACCCGCCTTGTGGCCACAGGGATGTAACTTTAGCATTTGATCATGCTTTTCCCTCCAGAGCTTGACAAGAACGTTTTGTCCATTGGCCACCTGTTCTCATAGCTGGGTTACCCAAATAGCAGCTCATGTTCTGGGAACAGAAACTCTTGGAGCTGTTCTACATGAGAGGCTCTGTGTCTGCTCAGGGCACAAGGCAGCTGCTGCCCTAAGAGCCAGGACAGCCGTCACATCCCGTTCTTGGATTAATCTAAAGGTTTTTCTTTTTGGGATGGAACTGGCTGGTAGTGAGAGACAATGGCCTCTGGTCCTGCTCTTGTGAGAAATGAGGCATTGCCCAGGTGTGCAGGGCCCTCTCTGCAGGTGAAGGTGGGTGCACAAACAGCTGCTGCGTAGCTGCTCCTTTGTGCAAACGGAAAAGCTGAAGGGCACACTGCTGCCCGTGTGTTTCCCAGTGGCCACAGAGCATCCCTGTATGTGGCTGTTTTGAGTGTTCAGCCCCTCAAGACTATTCCTCTCCCCACAGCCAAAATACTCACCTGTCTGTGTAAGACTCAGATGCAGTAGGATGGTTCTGCTCATCCTGTCCTCTCTGTGCCCTCCTTGGAGAGATGAAGGGCCATTAACATGTTGGTGGGGGATGTCCCAGTGCATGGTTTAGTATGTTGCAGAAAACGGTTCTTTAATCAGATCCTCATCTTGCAAAAGAGGCCAAAGGGACAATACCTGGTGTTCACATGCTGCTTGCCCAGGCCTTGGGTTCCCCTTGGATGAGATTTGTCCAGGGTGGGCTCTGCAGAGGCCATTTTGGTGCAGAGCTCTCAGCAAGGCACCTCACACCCCTCCCTCCTCCGGGAACTGCCTGCAGCCCTGTCAGATCAGCCCCACGGCCTGGGGGGCTCCTCAGACATTCCCAGCTCACTGGTGACTCTGCAGTGTCCCAGCCGGGGCGTCTGATCTGCCTTTGGCAGGAGTTCCATTGCTGCTGCTGCCAGAGGCTTATGTGTCAACAAGGGATCAAAGGAAAAGGAAATTCGTGTTCCCAGAGGTTCCCTGGTCCTTCTGGCTCCACAGAGCCATCTCCTGGGGATCCTCCTCTCTGCACGCTGCTCCATCCCTCTGCTGCCAAAAGCCATTTGCAGTCTCTCGAGTATTTTTGGAAAGGACCTGGGAAAATAAATTATGGCAATTCCTTGCCTTATAGTGAAAAATAATGTTTAATCTCAGGTGGGAGAGGATGATGGGCTGATGAGTATCCAGGAGACTCTCTGGAGAAAGCAGGGTGCTGGAGAGATGTGAGAGAGCATCACCATAATGGGAACATATTAAGCTGTATATTCTTCACTTATTTTCATTTTACTTAAAAGTACATTCCCTATTTTAACTGCCTGCCACTTTGTTTCTCAGAATACAAAAGGTACCTTTCCAGGCTGGTTTAGAACAGCACTTGTAGCTCTCAGCAAACAACTTCACAGAAGAAAATTGTTAATTGTAATAGCAGGAAAATTGATCAGAAATAGTCATTCAGCCATTTCAGAATGTAGGGATGGTAAGAGCTTTTCCAAGCAAGATGTCTGGCAGAGGAGGACAGGCTGGGCTGTCCCTGTGGTGACACTGTGCACGAGTGCCTGGGAAGCTCAGTGCACAGCTGGGGTGGCACACAGGAGGAGTGGCCCTGAGTTTCTGATCCTTCTTGGAGTCAGTGTGTCTGACTGTTAACATAAGGAGCAGGACTGGTGAAATCCAAATGCCCCCTCTCTGAAGGAATGCCTGAGTGGGTTTGCTGGGACTTCTAAAAACTGCTTGCTTGGGAATATCCACAGCTGTTCCTGAGCAGGCAGAGGGATACTGAATGGCAGCAGGAAGGAAAGGGGAAGGAAACTGCACCATGAGCTCAGTCTGTGGCTCAAGCCAGCAAAACCCATGGGTTTGGTCAGTCTGAAAGTGATGTTAAAATACTTCACTCCTCTTCTGATCTCCTGCATGCCAGAGGACAAGAATCTACATCAATCCAGTGGTGCCTACTGTTCCTCAGCCAGCCAGAGCACTTGGTGCTTTAGTTCATTGTTTTGGACACTCTTCACTGCCCGGCTCAGGCACAGGTGACTGATGAAGAGTCACCTGCAGCCAGCCTGGTGGTCACTGCTCATGTCCTTTTTTTGTTTTGTTTCCTGTAAGGGTGAAGCAAGGCAGGGCTTTACCTCAGCTTTTCTACCCATTGCTAGTTGGATTTGTATTTGACCTTGGGACCAGTGTGTGAGGCACTATAAACATGACTAATCCTACCCTTGACTTTCTCCCCAGGTCATCATTGAACGCTACAAAGGGGAGAAACAGCTGCCAGTGCTGGACAAGACCAAGTTCCTTGTCCCAGACCATGTCAACATGAGTGAATTGGTCAAAATAATCCGGTGAGTGGGCTGGCCTCAGCTGGCATGTTGTGAGCCTGTCCTCACCCACACGCCACTCACTGCAGGGTGCTGGGGTGAGAGTGAGGCAGAGGCAGCTGCTGAGGGCAGGGATGGGAACGTGGCAGCTACAGCATCCTTGTGTGTGGTACAAACTGTTGTGGGGGCCCAAGGGAGGGCAGGTTCTTAGCACCTTGTGAAGGTCTGGGGTCTCTCCCTCAAGGGGACACTCATGAGCAATGAAAGGGTCCCATCCCCTCTTTTTATTCTTCAGCTCAGAGGGAAGAGGCCCCTCTGCTTTGCCCTTGCCAGTAGCACTTGGAGAAGAGGGCTTTTCCCTCCTGACTCAGGAGGCCTTGGAGCCTCGAGCAGCTCAGCTGGACTCACAGATACCATGTCCTGAGCTGTGGGCAGAGGTCCTGGCTGTGCAGGCCTGGCCCCAAGGGAATAGCATTGCTGGGGAGGTGGAACTGGCTTTCAGGGCACCCACCCCAGGTGGGCTAACCCTGCCCGTCCTGCCCTTGCCCCCACAGGCGCCGCTTGCAGCTGAATCCCACCCAGGCGTTCTTCCTGCTGGTGAACCAGCACAGCATGGTCAGCGTGTCTACCCCCATCTCGGAGATCTACGAGCAGGAGAAGGACGAGGATGGCTTCCTCTACATGGTCTATGCTTCCCAGGAGACCTTTGGCTTCTGAGGGCTGCTGAGAGGTGGCATGTGGAGATAAACGAACTGTGGCACAGAGGCCCCTGGCCTCAGAAGACAACGCAGCCAGAGGCTCACAAGAGGGCGGCTGTGCTGACCCCCTTCCTCTTCCTCCCTCCCTCCCCATCACCCTGTCACCAAAGAGGCTCATGGCGCGTGTTGGACTCGCACAACCCTTCCCCTCTGTGTAGGTCAGTCCCGCTCCCCCAGGCGCCTGCCCAGGTGTGTGACAGCCCCACCCAGCCGTGCAGACCCCGCGCGGGGCCTCGGCCCCCTGTCCCCATGTCCCTGTGCTGCTCTTGCTGTGCTGTGTGTGCTGTGCTGCTGCCAGACCTGCTGGGCCACCGTCACCCCAGCACAGGGAGAGCTGCCTCTCCCCCAGGCACTCATAAAGGGCAGGAGGTCTGCAGAAGCAGCAAACAGATGTTACCATTGCTCCCGAGTTTTAATTGATTTTAATTACACCCATATCAGATTCTTGGTGCTACTGAGTAGATGTAGGCATCTCTATAGGACTGTGGATAATGTATATCCTTTAGATTTATTTTATGGGTTTGTTTGTTTGGGTTTGTTTGTTTTCTTTTTTTTTAGGGATAGATTGGAATGGGGAGAGGGGGGAAACTTTCCTGTATTCTGTAGGTAAATAAATCAGGCTTCATTGCACTTTAAAGCATAGTAGATGTCAGAGTGGAATTTTCTTTTAATTTATACAGGTTTGCCATCTATAGTGCTGCTCCTCTGTTGACAGTTGTACCTAGGTTATCTTGTTTCTTTTTCTTTTTTCTAATAAAATTGATTTCCCTTCTCTCTGTCTCCCCATTGCATGCAGTTTTCAGTCTCAGTGTGTCAAGGAGTTCACTGAAGGAATGTACTGATTTATATTTGCTATGTTCCTGTCCCTGTTTCTCATGTATTATACCAAAAAAATGTATATGATAAAATCCGCCCCCAGTTTAATCTATACAAAGGTATATATATATATAAAAATATATATATAAAATAAACAAATTCAAGTCGTGTCTTGTAGGAATGTTCTGTTCCCATCTCATTTGTCCGTGTTAACGTCTCTGGTGTATCAAATGTGATGTGTGTTCCCCATGATCACTGGTGTGTGTGTGCCTGCCCAGGCTTCTGAGCTGGTTAGTCCAAGCTGTGGAAAAGCAGCTGGTTGGGATTGAGGGGCTGGGACAAAGGGGAAGATTGGTTTAGAGAACAGAGGACTGGATAGTGACACAGGAAACATGGTTGTCCTTGCCCTACCTGTGTAGAGTCTCTTGTCCTTTGACTAAGCTTCCTCATCTGGGAACAAAAACTTGAGGTGGAGGCATTTGCAGTTTGCTTTTAAGAGAAGCTTTGAGCAGTGCAGGAAATTGTGGCGCATCCTGAGCACTCCGTCAGACTTGTTCTCTAACCAAAGGCAGGGGCTAATGGTCATTTGGCTGGTCAGTGTCTCCCTGCTCCTTGGCTCACTCTACTTCCTTTGTATCACCCAGCAGAGAAGGGTTTAGGCACTGAAAAAACTTCGGGCTTGCCTGAGTTGCAGCTGACTGTGTTGTTTGTGTCCTACAGCTGCAGGGAATCCTCTGTCCAGGAAAGGAGCTGGTGTGAGGGACAGATCCAACAGAGCGCTGCAGGAAGATGCTGGAAGCCAGCTGGAGCACAGCTCCTAGCAGAGTGTAGGTGAGAACAGCTGCTTTGCTGGTCCTGGCAGCTGGAGCAGCCGTGGATGTTGCCCCTTGCACCAGCCTCATGCTATTTAAACTCCAGTCCCTGAGGGAAGGTCCTCTCCCATGCACCTCCGTGTGGGATGGGTGCTGCAGGACAAGGGTAGGTAGGGCAGAGCACTAGTAAGCAAAGATACAAATGCAATGCTGATCATTTCCCTCATGAGAAGAGTAGAGGGTGAAGACCTGAGGGATGAACATGGCAGTTTCAGAGGGCACTTTCAGTCCCCCATCTGCCTCAGCACAGAGCTGCACATCCTGATGCTGGTCTGTTCATCTTTAGGCCACCCATAGTGATGCTGTGCAAGAGCCTGGGGTGAATCTGCATTGCACTGGGGCTGTGCCTCACAGCACGACTCAGCTACCTCAGCTAAGCCTCTGCATGCTACACTGCACTGATCAGCAACCGGAGCCACGAGATCGTAACATGTCACCTGGTGACTGCTTACAGGCTGTGACTGATGCTGGCCAGTGTGGTCCCCTCTTGACAACCACCCACACAACGCTGCTGCCAGGGCCACCTGAGCCCCCTTGTCTCCAGGATGGGCAAGCCAAGCTCCCACAGCCCCATCTTACAAGCTGTGTGCACCAGACCCTCTCCACCTTGAGGGTCCCCAGGACTTGCTTCAGTTCAGCACCATATTTGTTGTCATGAGGGAGCTACAATTGCAGGCACAGCTGGAAATGTGGTGGGTGAGAGCTGAGCAGGAATGCTCAGGAATGCTGCCCTCCATCCATTGGCCATGCTGTATGGTCAGTTGCCACCATCCTCACTGCCACGGTACAGTGCTCCTGTGGCCCTAAGGAAGGCATCTGGAATGACTGTGGCTGTTGGAAGTTCCAGGATGAGGAACCACCAAAGACCGAGCCTGCGGCACAGCAGGGCAGTGAGTTCCTGTGGGAAAAGGGGTTGCTCCCACTCCCCTGCTTTGAGTGAGGCCTGTGTTGGGTTTAGGATTTTTCCTTTTGTTTCTTCCTCTCATGGAATTTTGCCCCATCTGTCGCTAAGAAACCATAATGACCAATACTTAAGAGAGACAAAAGAAGTTTCCATGAGAAGGGTGCAGCTGGCTATTCTCTTACCTGAGGGTTTCTCTTGGAGGGGCAGAGACACCACGAGAATCGAGAATCGGGCTGGGAAAACAGAGCTGGGCGCAGATCTTCGCTCTCTTTCTCTTTTGGCTTCAGAGGAGGACAGCTGAGTTGCTGCTTGGGGGGGGAAATTCGCTGCTGCTGCTGCCAAAACCCAACCCTGCCCTGTTTCTCCTGCCATGGGTGAGCCTTTGCTCGTGAGAGCAGCCATTGAACTGGGACCTTAGCGGCACCCTGTCTCACCGGAAAGGACCCTGGCCATCTGTTCAGGTGCCTCAGGGAAAAAGACCGGGACCCCGGTCCCCCACCCTTCCCAGAGGGTGCATCTCCCTGGCTGTGTGTGGCNGGCCGAGCCCGCGCCACAGCGCCCCCTGCAGGCGCGGGGGAATCCCCGCCCCCGCCCTGCCCGGCCGGGAGCCGCCAGCGCCCCCTGCCGGCCGTGCCCGGCCCTGCACCGCAGGGGAAAGGGCCCGCGGCCGAGAGAGGCCGGCCCTGGGCTCTGGCTCTGTTTGGTGCCGCTGCCGCTGCCGCTGTTTGTGTGCCTTGGGACCCGTGCACACGCTAGCAAACAGCTGCTATTCCTTTCCCCGTGCCTTTGCCTGAAAGCCCCTGAATTTCGAAGTTATAATAATTTGGAGGGAAGGGGGTCATATTCTCCATTCCAAGGGAGGTTCCCGCCTTCCTTGGCAGACACACATCTTTCAAACCAAGACACCCTGGCACTGGCTGCTCAAACAGTTCATGTGCCCAGTTCTGGGTCTCCACCACTGTGGTTTAACCCCAGCTGGCAACTAAACACCACACAGCCACTTGCTCACCCCCCGGCTCTTCCTCCTTTCTCCCCTGGGGCACAGGAGACTGGGAAAAATAAAAGTAAACTTTACAGGCTGAGATAAGAACAAAACAAAATATAAAGGCATCTCTCAAGTCCCTGAACTTCCAGGTGGGGGTTGGGAGAGCAGAGTCCCTCCCACTGCCAGAGTTCAGGATCACCTGAGGGAACTGACTGGGCACAAGTCTGTGGGGCCTCATGATATTGTGATATCCCTCACACCC
>VXAZ01002921.1:95555-131726 GCA_013399875.1 Gymnorhina tibicen | reverse complement strand
AAAATTAAATTTTAATTATGCAAGATTTTGAAGGCACAGATATTGTCTTAATTGGCATACCCCCAAGGTATAGAAGCCACGGGTGTGCTTCAAGACAACCTTTTTCAAGTGCTAGAGAGACATGATCGAAAGTGGTCTTTTGTTTAACATAACGGGTTTTTTATGCGGTTTGAAATCATGCCAAACCTTCTCTTGCTGCGATATGTAAAATAAGCAACATATAAACGCTTAGAAACACGAACACATACTGTAGATGAGCTTTTATCACGCCTACTGATAGTTCAATAGGGAAAAAAAAAATCATATGAAATCACATTGGAAATATTTCTTATTTAGACTGTTCTAAAGACACTCAGAAGTTAATTACACTGTGAAAATTTGTCTAAATATTGTTACTATGTGGCCATCCAGTGCACCACATACCCAGTGTTTCACACTGTGAAATATAAATGCTGTAGTTCTTCCAAAACAAGAAAATAGAAGAATTTCATTTTCTCAAGATAATGAAGCTTCACTGGGGAAAAGACATCCTCTGTTATATACAAGGAGTTGCCAGTTTTAGCAACTAAAATATAAACTTTGTGCAAGTGACACATGCACGGACAGCCAACTTAAAGGACAAGAACATTTGCATGTGGGAAGAGTTAAAAGCAAATATAAAATTCTCAAGGCTCCTGCTTGCACCTCTAAGGTCACACCACACTCTAACATATAGCATTTCACACACTTAAACCTCTCTAATGTGTTACTGCAATTTACTAAATCTAGGTACCAATAGGTTCTTTTTATTATGAAATGCAGATGCCTATCTTTTAACAAATGCAAGTAACTACAGGCATGTATCCTGATGACAAAACTCTCTACCCTGACTTTACACCACATAAAGAGTCAAATTGAAGGTCATTGGCCTAGTATCCAACCCTTTTGCAACGGTTTTAAGCTACTTGTCTTTCTAGTAGTACTTTTTCCCTACAAGTGTCAAGCAGCTGACCAAGTGTGGCAGACAAAATAAAGCCTCCTGAAAAAAATCCCCACACATAATTCACTCTTCCTAAATACACATCACTGACTCAAAACTAAAATAAATCAGACTTGACTTGTATGGACATATTTGGATCAAAAGAAGTGTGGGAAAGCTTAGTTTTGTTTGTTTGGGGCTTTTTCCTTCCAGGAGTTAAGCAAAAGGCCCACAATAACTCAACAGAGAAGAGCTGTAAGTCTTGAAAGCAGTTAAGATAGCAACAAACAAAAAGCAAATGGCAAAAGTCACAATATTTTAGTTTTTAAAACCTAAGATAGTTCATTTTAAAACAAATGATCCTATACTGCTTCTCTAGTAACTCCTGAAGCAGAAGGTATTTAGGCTATTTTACGATAGCCTCAAGTGATAACTTCAATCTTGTTTTTATATAGGATTAAATGACTGCAGCATGATCCAAGCCAACAGTAACAACTACTAGGTAAAAAGTATTCTAGATGAGAATTTAGAGGGAATGGATCAAGCACAAGTTTCATGGTTTATCCCAGAAAAACCTAGATAAAAATATAAAATTAAGAGACAGAAATAAATCCTATCTATTTCACTTATCTGACTACCACTTCCATGTTATATTACTGTGATTAGGACAAGCTTGTTCCAACTCACATCTTCATTTCTGTAAATATCTGAGCCAGACCATAGTAATTTTGCTCAAAATATGTGATGATTTAAACACCTAAACCAAATATTTTCCCTGAAAGGCCAAAGGTGGAAAAGTAAGATAGAGTGATATACCTAGATAAAAATGCTAACATTCAATTTATCAAGTACTTTTCCAAAAATGAGAAATAATGCATTTATTAATTAGGCCTTTAGTATTGAAATACATTTTAACATGGCTTTACTGCACTAGCTAATACAGGAGCTTCCAGAGACCATCAGCATACTGCCATCAAATCAAAATAAATTCTCAGAAATTAGCACCGGCCAAGGCAAAGTGAATTATACCTTCAACATACCAAAGATTTAATAGATGAAAGCACAATGAGTCAGCCAAAGAAGGTAGGACCCTTTACAACCTCTGTCACCACTCCAGAATACAAAATTAGCATAAAATTATTCAGTATTTCCAGTGAAATATTCAGAAAATTTCTTACAATAAAATTTAATTTTAATCTCAGGTATAATTAATGAAAATGGGATTAATTATTCAGAGTTCATATACAAAATACTTCGGTGCTGTAAGTTTTTCTCAATTACAGAAATGCAAAAATTATGCTGCACTGGGTTCACAAGTTAAACTTTTGACTTTGTTGAATTTATCTCTAGAATTTTTCACCACTGATTCATTGATTTTCTCTCTTGTTGCTTATCAAGTGACCGCAATTTTTAACAACCATTATAAAAAGAAAATAGATATATGTAATTGTCAAATTGTCAACACTTACATGCAAAAGGCTTCTTCACATTATACTATAGAACCAATAGAAAACATATCATAGCAATCATACAGTGATGATTTTACAGTGAGAGTAGGGATGCCTAGAAAAAACTGAGCTATACAGTAGCACAAAAATAATGAATCAAGGTACTGGTTTATCCAATTGAAGCTGGCCAGTACGGCAGGGGAAAATATAAAGATTTTTTAAAAATACATTAATAAGCAATAGCAATGCAGAAATAACACTGGATGAGGATGGTCCCCTCACAAACAGACATGGGCAAGGCAGAGGTGATTAATGCTTGCTTTGCCTCTGCCGTCTGTACCTATAACAGACTAAGAGCGGCCCAGTGTCCCAAGCTGTAAGGCTGTGAGAATGACAGACTCTCAGTCAATCCTGAACTTGTGCAGGATTTGCTGCTCCAGCTGGATCCTTATAAGCCCAAGGGGCCTCATGGGATTCATTTGAGAATACTCAAAGAGTTAGCGGATGCCATTGTGAGGCCTCTCTCAATGACTTTTGAACAGTCTTTTGAACCCAGAGTGGTCCCAGTTGACCAGAACCTGGCAAATGTCTCAGTTTTCAAGAAGGGCAAGAAGCATGACCCTGGAAACTACAGGCTTGTCAATCTCACTTCAGCGCCTGGCAAAATTATGAAACTGGTCTAAGAGGTATTGAAAAACTTCTAAAGGACAACAGTTATTGGTCACAGCCAGCATGGTTTCATGACAGAAGAGTCCTGCTCATCTAACCTGATTTCCTTCTAGGACAAGGGAATCACCAAGTTGATCAAGAGAAGCCAGCTGATGTAATCTTTTTGAATTTCAATAAAGTTTTCTACACTGTCTCTCACAGGACCTTTCTGGTCAAAATATCCAGCACACAGCTGAAAAAACACATCACATCATAGGTGAGCAACTGGCTCGTGGGTCAGGCTCAAAGGGTAATAGCGGATGGGGTGACATCAGACTGGCAAGCTGTCACTAGTGGAGTTCCACAGGGCTCCATCTTTGGGCCAGTGATCTTTAACATCTTCATAAATTACTTGGATGCAGGCCTTGAAGGGATACTAAGTTAGCTGGCTGATAAAGCCCTGCAAAGAGACCTTGACAAATTAGAGGGCTGGACAATCACCAACCACATGAAGATTAGCAAAGACAAGTGCCAGATTCTGCACCTGGGATGTGGTAACCCTGGATGAGACACAGACTGGGGAAAGAGAGACTGGAAAGCAGTGCCACTGAATGGACCTGGAGGTCCTGCTTGACAGAAAGTTGAATGAGTCAGCAGAGCCCTGGCAGCCAGGAGGGCCATCCATGCAGCAAAACCAGACAGCTGAGGGAGGGGTTTGCCCCACCTTGCTCAGTGCTAGTGTGACCTCACCTTGAGTCCTTGTGCACTTTTGGGCACCACAATGTAAGGAAGGTATAAAGCTATTAGAAAGCTTCCAAAGGAGGACAAGAGGCAAATACTGATTTCTTCTCTGGGGTGATCAGTGACAGGACCCCAGAGAAGGGCCTGAAGCAGTGTCAGGGGAGGTTTAGGTTAGATATTAGGAAAAGGTTCTTCACCCAGAGGGAGTTTGCACCCTGGAACAAGCTCCCCAGGGAGGTGGTCGCAACACCAACCTGACAGAGCTCAAGAAAAGTTTGGACAACGCTCAGACACACTGTGTGACTCTTGGGGATGATGCTGTGCAGGGCCAGGAGCTGGACTTTCATGTCTTGAGGGTCCCTTCCAACTCAGGATATTCTATGATTCCATGATTCTCCCAAAACAGAGGCTCCTGGCAAGTTTCATGATGTCCAGGCAGCCTTAATAGCAACACAGATGTATTTAAAATTTCTACATATGAGTTCCTGAAATTACAATGACAAATTTTTTCTTCCCCTCTTGTAAACTTTAGTTCCATTTCAAAACTTCAAGTCTTGCTTTAAAACTCTGCAGGCAAGTAGGGTCTTAAACACTTCAATCTCTTATTTGCTGGTAGAATTTGGTGAGTTCTGAAGAAACACTGCAGAATCTACACAGAAAATACAGATGGCTTCAGAAAGACAGACAGACAGACAAGCTGCAGTGTGTGGGGAGGGAACAGAAAAGAGGGCTCCTCTACAAAATCATCCGTACTATACCTTCCTCTTACTTCAAAGATATTTGAAATCATATTGCACAGGTCTCCTTTATCTGTTCTCCCTCTTCTGTAAAATAGCAGTTCTACTGCCATTGTGACCTTGGCTATAGGAAGATTTCATCACTCCCTTTATGCTTTGATTTTCTACATTTTCCTTCAGCCTTCTAACAAAACAGGAGCATCTGATCAACAACAGGGTAATAATACAATATTAATATTGCCAGAACAACTTTCGTATTTAATTCTCTGACTCTATAGGAAACAAATATTTTCCTATTTTAAGCATTGTAACATCTGCTGAGAGACTCCAGTGGGATTCAATTGCAAGGTTTTTCAAATGCCATTGCACCTATATTCCATTCACTTTGTAAATAAGTATACAGCATCTACCCCAGAGGATTAAAACTTTTAAGCTAATTTTTGAAGTGATCTGAGACTATGCAGACAGTAAGTGGGCTTTACCACCATTTAATTGCTAGACTGGATTGGATACAACTTATTCTGCAGAACCAATACTTTTCAAACTATAGTTTTGATATATGATTTAACTAAAAAAATTACTTTTAATTTTATGATTTGTCCTGCATCATCTTGTTTCTGTAAATTAATTTTCAGAGTGGAAGCTCTGATGCAATAGTTGTGTCCTCACTGCCAAGTAAAATTATCAATTATCTTGAAAGTATGAACCTAGGTTTTGTAATTACTGAAGACTCCTTTTAGAGGTATGTCTACAGAGCATTACAAATCAGTTAGTGGGGATGAAAATTACGCATGAAGAAAAACACTAACCTGCCTGTGCTTTTGTAAATAACTATATACTAAATATGCATATTTTAACCAGAAACAGAAAGCAAATGTGTAAGAAAATACCATCTGATAATTTAAAGATTCATGATCTTCCTATGTATGTGTATCATTTAAAAACAGGAAAAGAGGTAAACCCAAGATTTTACTTTTATATTCGAGTTTGTCATTGTTAAATATGTGAATGTATGCTAATGTTTTTAGTGTTGAAAAATTATTTACTATTTGAGGAAAAATCATTAACATAAGTTCATAAAATGAGCCATTACAACAGCAAAGATTTATGTATCAAATGAAAGATATGGACACATCTGATAAATATAATAAATCTAAATCCAAACTGCATGCATCCTTGTGTGTATGAAAGAATGCAAGACAGAGCACATGCATCTGCATCTAAGAAGGAGACTATATGAAAGGGTGCTTACTGGAAAAAGTTGGCTAAGTGTAAAGGAAAAGGTATATTATCAATGATTATTGAAAGTGCAAAATTCTAAACACAGCATGCTACCACTTGAAACTACACAAATATACATTAAGGTCCTCTGTGAAATCAAGCCAAAAATCCCAGCAAACGCTTCCATAAAATCCGGGTCTCTAATAACCCACTGTCGCCTTTCATTAGGTCAAGGTTTTGAACATGGGGTGTGGGGAGAGTACCAGGGGAGAGACTATTGTTCTTACTCCTATTTATTCCCACATGCAAGCCATTATCTGAAAAAAAATATACCAACAAATTATGTAGGGCTTTTTGTTTAAGCATCTTTTTCTCTTATTTGCAACAAAATGACCATAATTGTCTGGTAAAATCCCAAACCATGAACATTAAAGCTGTCATTGCTTTATTAACGCTGCAGTTCATACTCAGTGCAAGATAATAATGCTGTGCCACAAGCGGAAGAATCTAGCTCCTACTGAAAGCACTTGAAAGGTTTTCATTAGTCAAACAAGAATAGGTTATAAATGCAGTTGTGCAAAATCAGTTACTTTAATGAAACAAAAATATTAGATAAAAAGCAAGAAAAATTCAATTGCATGAACCTTACAAAATAAGGTGAGCTTATATCATATGTTAAATGATATAAGGTATTTAAAATGGCACCTATCTGTGGTAAGTATTTAAGTAAAACTAATATCAAATGCATAAGATATAAAATAACTTCAATATTTATTTACAATTTCAGGCCACTGTTTGTACAGAAAAATACATTCATTTCATTATGTGAACAGTTATTTTTGAAAGGGAAATATACTAGTTAACTGATTTTTCAGTCTTGAGTCTTTACGCTTCCCTGCTCATATTCAAATATTAAAAATAGGTGCAACTGATGCAAGTACAATAGCAAATCAAAAGTCTCAGTGCCTGAAATGCCATGAAGTTTTACTCTTTAAAAGTGTCTTACAACTTATTCTCTAATATTGGGATTTGATCAATAGTTTACAGATAAGAGCTAAAAATACGGCAGTGTTAAAAGGCAGGGTTGCCAGTTCTTTCATGGTCCCAGAAAACGTAGAGGAAGTTGGCAGGATCAGCTCAGCTCCACTGTGCTCCTGAAAAATATAAAATACCAGTTGTCCACTGGATCATTGGGTCCTTAGCACTCTGGCACTACTTATGAAAAAGATTTTGCTGATGACTATAATGGTGCTTTAAAATATGGAGTAAGACAAATTTGTCGGTAGGCATGATCTTTCAGCTTTTATGTTTTGTTCTCTATATACATATTAATTATAGGTAAAAAGTGCTTTGCATGATGACAAACAAATTAGGATCTCACCTCTGGGCATTATTACTTATACAGAAATATTAAGAAAAAATGAATTGAATTTAAATTTCAAAAAATATTTTATTCCATTTTTATCTAATGAAATTTAATTTTAATTGTTAATCTCACACATATACTAGCAATACCACCTGGAACTAAGGTTGAGAGCCTCCAACAGGCTCATAAAACCTCCCCCTCACAATGTAGTCAGTAGCGTAAGTCCTTTGATGGTAGCAAATACAAGCTTACTAAAAAAAGCAAAGTACTGGCACCTCACTGCTAGTATCTATATATGTTAACTAAACGAGGACTTCAAAACATCCATGGAAAACTGGTGGTGAAATTTGGAGATGACACCACTAGAAGTCCCTCTGGACATGCTGTCTTACACCTGGAATCTTAGCTGGAACTTATCAGCATTATGCAAGTCAAAGATTTCATCAGGAAAATTTGGCTTTGAAAGGGGGCTCTGTAATAAAAATATAAAATAAATAAAAATACAAGTGAATAATCCTAAACAGCAAAGTCAGAATATTTAATATTCTGTACCTGCTCAGTTACTGTCATCAAAGCAACAAAAAGTGCTTCTGTACACAGAAGTACACAGATTCAATGAACTTGTTATGTAATAGCAGTTTCCTAAGGAAGTCCATCAATATTTCATCTACTCAAACCTGGCGAAATTCTGTTGTGTCATAAATTTACCTAAGCTTGGACAGATTTTTAAACTAGTATCTGAAATCTGTAAAATCCATAAAAATAGATACATATTTTGCTATATAACATAGTGCTGGCTATATAACACAGCTCCTACTAAAAGCAAAAAAGTACAGGAAAAAAGTTAAAGGAAATTTGCGTACATACTGCACTGCTCAGTAAAACACATATACAATGCTATATCAAGTACCAATACAAATTTAAAACATTAAAAAAATTCAAAAGACCCACAGTGTTGTCCCTGAACAATAGTGAAAAGCAAGCAGATATATAAGAGAAATGTGCTAATCCAACCTTTTCCTAGTTCAACGACAGAGATACTACAATGCCACCAATTTCTCAACACGCCAAGTGAGTTCTAGAACAGTCATATTCTTTTCTCACTTCCTTTTTCAATACGTGTCAAGGTAATGCCAGCAGGTAGGTAACAGAAATGTAAATTAGAGGCTGCAAAACTAATTCACAATACACGGGGCAACTTTTTGTTTATGAACTAAAACCAGGTGTGTTAACAGAAAAAAGGTTACACGGCATCTAAGAGCTTCTAAAATTTGTGAAAGTCTTTCAACTTTGAAGGGAAAAGAGCACAACTCCTAAAAATACTATAGAATATTCACTTAGGAGCACATAGAATTTAAACTCACTAAAATAGGAAGAGGGTAAGCAACAAATTGGTGAAGTAAACATGAAAAATGTTACCTAAATAAAACAAACTAAAAATTACCATGTACTCTAGTGAAAGAAGAATTCCTAAATATCAGTTCAGTGAAAATATTATCTTTGCCTTTTCTGTGCTAATTCATAACTTTTTAAAAATGAAAAATGAAATGACATTCACATCGCTTATAAACATTTTTACATGGTATAAGAAAAGGAAAAAGGTATCTCAAAATGGTCAAGAAATAATGTCAAAAAGAAAGGCTGTGCAATTAATTTCTATGGCAATCCAAAACTAAGAAAAATTCTCCCAAGATTTTGCCAAAAAATAGAACCATTTTTCATGATGTGGCACAGCTTCATCCTATAGCAGCCAAAACAATTTTTAATTCCAGATATTACAGAAAATGTTATGTTTTCATATTCTTTCCTCTGCTATTCAAACTTGTGGTTTTATAGAGAAATTTTCATTTACTTGGAAATCATAAGTTATATATATATATATATCACATTGTTTTAAGATACCCAACTGCATTTCTAGTTTTATATGCAAATGAGATAGTTCACCACCAAATGTATGATTGCTCACCTATGAATGGTGTTTTGTTAAGAACGGCAAGAAAGCCATAGACTTCTCTAGAAAGTCATGACATACTGAAATACTACTACACACTATTTTCTAGAAATATATTCATCTCCCACCTATGTTTTTTTAGAAAGCAGAACAGTGATGAGAAACTTATGAGTACAGTCTTTATATGGCACCATTACTCGCACCATATTTTATAATTGTTGTATCTGAGACCCAAAGATACTATGACTGCAAATGTACAGTCAGTCACACACAGGAGAAACTGTACTGAAGACTGTAAAAGAATAGAAAGATTTTAGTGCTACAGAAAGACTACACAAAATCAGAGCAGAACACTTCTTATTGGTTACAATCACAACACGGAAATGTTTTCAGCAATCCATTGTTGACCTCCTTCATATGATAAAATATTTACATATATTAGATATATGGTATGTGCATATCCGGTATTTGGACAATACAATAGTATGCCTTGTTTACAAATCTGACAGATGGGAAAGNGATATAGGACACTTTACTGTCCCGTATGACAAAACAGACTGACTGCCTACAAAACAGGAACAAAACTATTTCTTTCATAACACAGTAATAAAAGATGTGTGGGGAAGAGGAAGCTTGAGGAAGTTTGTCAGTGTCCATAGAGAACACTTCATATCTACCAGATAAAGTTTCTCAAGACCTCAGTTCTTTTCCATGACTTTTAAATATATGTAACTTTTATGTACTTTCAAAACTAATCATGGCAATGAAGCATTCATCAAGCCTGCCTTTGCCAAAGAGTTAAACTAAATGCACAATCATGAAGCATCTAGAACCAAAACACAACTGGTTCAGATATTCTCAGATACAACCTCAAGCTATGAGAAACAGCAATGGGAAAAGGCTGTTTGCAAAAATAAGACTGAATCTAGAAGTACAACTTTGGCTGTAGGACTAGAAATAGTCAATATTCCATTTATTTTACCTGGAAAATTGCTCTGCTAACTTAGTTCACTAAAACCAGAATGACAGACCAAAATGCAAAAATCAGATCCATATTTTAAACTTCTAGTGACCAAACATTTATATTTATAATCTACTAATGTTGGTTTTAGTTTCTTCTAGCCTCAGTAGGAGGCAGTGGTAAACAAGACAAGAACCTTTCTGCTTTCATCCTCTGAGATTCTGCAAAATAACTTAACCTTGTATTTTAAAATCTCTGCTGAGATTCAAGTTCAGCAAAAGAAAAAAAAAGAAAAAGAAAACTCAGATTAAACAGGAAGTAAATTGTTTTAACTTAAGGATCTCATCTTGAGACTGCACAGACATTAAGACTTGTGCTCTGAATCCATCTTGTGCAAAACGAGTATCAGATTATACCAAGTCTGTTGAAGTCTCCAATTAGCGAAATTAATTTTTTACTTTAAAAGTTGATCTCAAAAAAACCCAAGAAGCCAACTAAACCTTTTTCTGATTACTGTGTAGAAAAGAATTTCATTTTTTAGGAGGCAGATGATCTAATGGCAACAGAATTGGAGTCAGATGCCCAAACTGGACTCCAAAACATCAGATCTTAAAATTAAGGAGGCCTTGGAATAATGAGGACAAACCACAAAAAAATCATCTTCATTTGAAACACGTAGTTCTCATGCTCAAGACATACCTAAGGAGTGCTAAGAGCTCCTACACTTAACAGCATTTCCTACGCAACAAACATTTCTTGGCTCTGTGTTATAATGACCTGCCATACATATACCAAAACAATTGAGGGTGGGAGATGACTTCTTAGTACAATCTTTATATGGCACCATTACTTGCAACATATTTTATAATTGTTGTATTGAGAGTTAACAATCAAAGGAAAACATCACATATCTCTCAGACATTCCCTGTATCTTTGAAATACTCTAAAGAGTTTGTTCACATCAACACAATAATGTAGAAATCTGGGGGAAAAAACTGCCAAAGGGATAGCTTGTCTGTGACAGAAAAAATTGTAAATGTTTATTGTTATGCTAGAAAATTATCGAGTGGTTTACTACCATAAACATTTCAGAAAAACAACAACCACAACAAAAACAAACACCAAAACCCCCCACTTCCACTATAAATGCAAATAATTTTAGGATAATTCCTTACATTTTCATTATAATCTAGGGCTCACTGAGCCTAAAATCAAATTACTGTGTAGCAGATATGAGACTTCTCCTGCATTAATGGCAATGCAAAGAGGGAGGCCAAGACATATAAGATGAAGAGGATATTTTAAGTGTTTTATTACACTACATAAAGGCGATTAAATTCACCACAGTTCTAAACATGAAAAGACAAATACATACAGACCAAATAAAAATTAGAAAATTTAATGCTGATAACTTTGAATGGATTTTTAGTATTTTTAAATACTGTTTGATTGTGCTAAGACTTACTAACAGGTGTATAGAAGGTTCTTCTGTTAACTAATGTTAAAACGAACATAAAAGAACTTGTAAAAAAATCAAAGTAGGATTCTGTCTTTTGGCCACCTACAAATGAGCTGTTTTCCCAGTCTAGTTAATTCTAAAAAACATAACCTAAGAGAAAGCAAAGGAGATAAAATTATTTAGCGTCACTGATATTTCTAACCTGTAAATCAAACATCTTGCTAACAGTTAAAATCTAGCACACAGGCCATGCCAGATATAAATCTAGCTGCATAACTAGCTACGCTTGCTTTTAACACATACAGGCGGCATTTCCAGTTGCTAGGATATTATGTAGTATATTAAGTTACATGTAAACATCCTCACAGAGCTGATATACAGAGCTTGTCATAACATACAGGGAGAGTAAAAGCTCTGAACATACCACTATGTTCAGAAAATAATTCTGTGTAAAAGTTTGATTTATTCAATATCCACTTTTAGAACGTCCAAATGTGAAAGAAAAAGAAACCAAACAAACCACCAAACCAAACAACAAAACCAGTCTGTGTTTAAAAGAAAGCATTAGATAAGAGTCTCCTGTTTAGGCAGATAGTGATTTTCCTTTTACTTTCCTTCTGTTGATGACTGTCCTTTGTATGACTCTTCCCTGAAGATGTAACACAGATACGAATCTGTGGCCACAATTAAATCAGAAATTGATCATCTGACTTTCTACTGAAGACCAATACAGATTATTTTGAATTCATCTTATAGTTTTTCAGAGTACTATCTAGGTTTCCTTACCTAGGTAAGATATATTTAGAGTCCCCTCATACACAAGATCCAAACCCTACAAGATTATTTCTTCATTTTTTAATTGATTTTTAGAGGCGTAGAATGATGAGATGAAGTCTTATTTCACTACCTCCTCAATTGACTAAGACTCCCAAATTATGTTCTAATTACTTGAATTAAAAACTTGTATGTTCCTCTATAACCTGTAGTAGAAACAGCAAGAAGGCTCTGAAAATTCCTATGAAGCAGTAGTCAGATCATCTTATTCTTACTCTTGATTATTCAGCCTCAATCCATTTATTTTGTTTAAACTCTCCAAATGGAAGTAGGATATCTAGAGAAACCTGAGACACTCAGTGATGTGCTTGAGCTCCTAAACCAACCATTTATCCAGACATATCTCAGTTTCATTTAAGGGTTGGGCCAAATGCTCACTGCAATTAGTCCATTTTCTACCCTCCATGGAACAAATTCCCTATGGAACAAAGGCCAAGTGGGACTATGACCAACGCAATCAGGTTTCCCAACGCATATAACCAAGTAACTAAAACTCCAGAATGTTTTCTGAGTTGTGTATTTTACACATAGCTGTATCACTCCCACGCAAACATACTCCTTCACTATAATACAAAGTTCTAAAAGCAGGATAGTACATGTCAATCTGCTTAAACCCTGGTCATTTAGAGTTGAGAATACTTTCTAGAAATTAATGAATACCAACTGACCCTTCTGATGTAAATGTCTAAGCAATACACCACAACAGTAAAGCTGAAGTATTATTATGTTCTAAGCCATTAATCAGCATCTACACGACCTCTTAATTTGAGAGTTACACTTAACCATACCAATATATGAAAGTAGCAACATTAAAGTTCTACATCAGATTACATTTGTTCACAAACTGAATTGCTATTTTACTTTTACCTGGATTTACACTACAGTAGAGTACAAACCTGAAACATAAAACTCTGTAAACACAAACATCCTTGTGAGTCCTCATTGCTCAGTATGAATATGATCTCCTGAAACAGCTACAGTACAATAATTAAGTTGACTAAACATGCAGTTTTCTTGAACTTCATAAGAGAAGAAAGGACATGTCTACCACAAGGTGACAAAAATTCCATGCATGCCATATTTAGAAGATACCATCTCAATTATTCAAGGGGTAAGCAACTTACCTGTGTGATGTAATGACAGAGTATGAGGAGTGGTTAAAATGTTACTAAAAAGCTGGCTTTCAAGTGAGAGGAAGAGAAATAACAGCTTACCTGAAAAGTGAAAAATATACAAATGCAGGTAGATTCAAAGGAAATAACTCTTGTACAAGTCTAGCAGAAAAGGAAAAAAAACAAAAAGAAACCCAACCCATACTCTTAGCTGCTTTTATATGCCCGCTTCTATAACTGATTTGTTATTGAACATCATTCAGTAATTTCAGCTGAAAACTAAATTATATTGCCTGGGAACTTCAAACTCCATCAAATTTTAAGAAGTGTGTTTTAGTATGTCTGTAGCCATTGAAGGAAAACAATTATTGTTGATACTAATATGTAACACTTGTGTTGACAGTCACTTAAATATCTTTACATTTAATTAAATATCCATTCTAATTACATTAACACCATTGCATTGCATTCACACATTAAAAAACTAGTTTGATACATTTTCATTCACATGCATTCATGAAAAAGAATATTCAAAAACATGAATTTTATTACAGAAAAAAATGCACTATTCACATTAAAGATATTCACCTTTGTTTAATTCATTGTTTTTCAAAAAAAAATTGTGACCTAATAAAAATGTATCTTTATTGTAGTAATTCTTTAAGCGAAAGTCAAGACAAATTGTTCAGTTGTTATTCCAGCTCCAACACTTACTCATACAAGTTCATGAACCATACAATACTTCCTTTGTTCTATACTTCTATATAATACTTCATGAATACACTGTATTATCACCTAATTTAAAAATAAGAAGACTGTCTAACACATTTAATCAGGGGGAGTATGATAGAAATTACCATAGCTTTACACCTTCACTTACTTATTTACATTGAACTGTTGCTTAGCCCATGAAGAACACTCAGACAAATTATAAACAAATTAAAATGTAAAGAAATCCAAAAAAAAATTTTTAAGTTAAATGACATTTACTCCAATGAGAGTTTCTGATAAGGAAGTGAAAAGATGTCAAGTTCTAAGGAAAATTTATTTTATCAAATCTTACCGCTTTTGGTTCAAACAGGCAAGGGCTAAAGTCATAAAGCACCAAGAGACAACACAGTGGTCTTACAACTGACTTGAACACCTTTTATTAGTAGAATATCCAGTACAAGTTTCAACATAATAATGGAAAAAGCTACTACTGTTTTTCCCAATATGTATATCAGTCACTACTAAAAAAAAAAAAAACAGCTAAGGTATTTACCTTGCCTAATTCCTATTTTTCAGTGAAATAAAACAATTATGAAGAAAATTTCAAGATTCTGTCTGCAGAACCATTTATCTATCAATAAGGCATAAAATATCCTGATGTTTTTTATGTCCTACCTCTTGAAAACATTGTCATACTTATGACATAATAGCGGCAAAAAGACCCCAAAACATTTCCACAGAACAACAGCTTTGATTTCAGGCACTCAAATCAACCAAGGTGGTTAGCCAGGAGCTTATAGAATGTTAGAGCAGGGCTCTCAAAGTTATTACCATCACCATCAGCACTAATAGAAGCAGTCTGAAGGATATAAATAGTGCAGAAGACTATTTTGCAGGGACATGAATCATGGCATGAAAAGTTTTTTAAAAAATCTAAAAATCAAAAACATGTATTAGTTCACGCAAAAAAAAAAATTAAACCACATTTCTTTAGCCTTATGTGCTATTTTCTAACCCAGTACTCCTCAGGAGTAAGCTTACCAGCAAAGCACTTTCAGATAGAACATCTTGCCTGATTTGTTACAAAGTTAAGTTATACACAGCCTAAGAAAGTAAATTGCAAAAATACTTCTCTTAAAAACCCCCTTTATTCTTTCCACTGAAACAGCAGGCAAGACGGAAAGTAACAGTGAAAGCATGTTCAAGGGTGGGGAGGCAGAAGTTGGGGAAAGAAAGGAGGGAAGACCATGTTCTTTGAGTGTCTGCTTTGACATCTTAAGATGTATTTTACATAAATGTTTAGCAGTCATCATTTAAACTTGTTAATGAAAGCGATTGTTTGAATATATTTTGTGTTACATGACACTAAATACAAAATACTTGCAAAATCATTTTTTAAAGTAACTCAAACATCACACTCAAAATTAACAGATACTTTTGATGTGAATCCCTCTGTGCCTAATTTTTCTATCTATTAAATGATAATATTAATGCTCCAACCCTGCCGAGTGATTCAAATTGTGTTTATAGCTCAAATACTCCATGAGGACCATGAGGAGATTAGCAATCCTGTTTTCAAGCACAAAAATGACGTGAAGTAACGTGAAGTCAGTAATTCATGCAGTTGCTTGCTTACTAGTGATGAAACAATATATATTGACTAGATGGTCATCAGATGACCAAAGATCATCCTTTATGTGAAGATCTGGCAATCCTGTGTTTATAACAGTTAATCCATTCAATGGACTTTTCATTATGATTGTATGAAGGCAGTAGTGTTGACATTCCCTAATTTCAAAGTTCTGGTTATACAGCTTTCCTAGACACTTATAAGATGCTCTCTTTTTATCTTTCTTTGAGACAGAAACATATGTAACATTGGTAGAATTCTGTGCACAGGCATCTGTCCAAAACATATAAATGTGGTAAGCCAGGACTCAAGTTATGCAATAAAGAACTCACTGCTTTCAACAAACAATGAGAAATTGTGTTTCTTCTAAGAAGTGAAAATTTATTTCTGCTCTATTTCTAGAAAATAACTTTTTAAAAGTTTGGTTTGCATTTTTAAACATGAAAATAAATTGTCACTTTCACAGTTAATTCTAAGCTTCGTCCTTTGCTTTTTAATATATCCAAACCACAGTAAATATTCTGATAATAGTCTCAAAAAATAAGATTTTTCGTCGGATTTACATATGTATCTTCCAGTGAATGTTGTGTGTTGTACTGGCTCCTGACAGGATAAAAAAGAATTACTGACATTAAGTTTGCCTGGTATGTGGCAGATTTCATATATGATGACTTAAACAACCTACAAGCAGCACAATGTGTTTTACTTGAGATGTATTTTTGTCATATAAATTTATCCAAGCATTTAGATTTTGCTAACATATTCTGATTTCCACAGAGATTCTTTCACATACAACCCATTCAATCCTCCTGCTTGATCCTGCAGGAAAGACATCATGCTAAATTTAGGTTATTACAATCATTTCTATGGTAACAGATGGATGTGAAACACAGGATTATGACTTCACTGCACGACTCTGCAGAAAGAAGTCGGATGGTAGAGGAAGAAAGATCATATTCAAAATATCTGCATCTGTAGCAGGGAACCACACAATCACTGAGAAATTGAACTCTCCTTTTTTTAAGAAATACATTATTTTTTTTCAATATCTCTATAGGTAAATCTTCCCCTAACAAATACCTTCATCACTGACATTCTCCATAAGCATTTTCTTTAAACCAGTATCTCTATTCTGGCATAATTAAGAGAAAAGAATGCTTAAAAATATAGGTTACATGCAATATTATAAATAGATAAGAATCTATTTAGAACCTCTAGAGGTTAAAATACAGAAAAACGAAAAATATGAAATTCTAATAGACATGCATTCATTATAAGAAGGGCTAAAAGGGAGAGCATATTTCAGCTAATATAAACCAGGAGAAACAGGGTTTTTTCATTATTCTTGTTTTTTGCAGATTATATTCTATGATGTATACAACGGCTACATGCTAGACATGCACATCAAGTTATATTTAACTAAAGACTAGCAAAATCACTGAATTAATATAGCACGTTATTGCTATTCTCTTTAGGATTTAATCTTAAAATCCAAACAAGTTAGATTAGAGAAACCAAAATACAGGTGTTTATTATATTGTTATAAGCAATATTAACTACAAAAAGTAATCATCAAGCACAGAGACTAAAAACAGCCACTCATAGCAGATGCCTTAAAAATACTACAGGCCTATACGAAATTACTTATTAGATGGTGTGTGAAATATATTCTATATTTAATCATGACCCTTAATGATTCAGCAATGAAAAGCTATTGTAAAAGGCAGAACTATATTTAGGACTTCTGGGTTAGCTGGACACAGATTACTGAAGTACAGAAAAAACATGAACAACCCTATGACTAATAATGGTCCCTAACTTAAATAATGATTACTGTGATAACATACTCAAAGCAGGCATTTGGCTATAAAGGTTATGCTATTTAAAATTAGTAAATGCAATAGACGTTAAAGTGATTTTTATTCCTCTCTTGCAGGAATAAGGTATTTATAATCAAAAAGAAATATCTTAATTTTGCTTCTCTGATTTAAGTTTGCTTGAAGTTCCAGATAAAATTTAATCTCGAAAAAAATATAATTATTTTTAATAAACATAAGGACATATTGAAGTAATTGATCAGTATCAAAAATAATACATCTGGATGCTGAAGTTGAATATGGCTCAAGAAATCTTACTTGCATTTGAGATGCTTATGAACTACTAAAGTAATAGGAAAACTCTACATTGAAGCCTTTCCTTCACTGAAACCCTTTAAGGGCTTTTTCTCTCAACTGGCAAACAGCTACCAATTTTCACAGAACACAGGCAATCTTAAAAAAAAATTAAACACATCTTTAAAAAAATCCTTCTGGTGGTTGAAATGAGCAAACAGGTCAGAAGGGACCAGAAAGGGCACACCACAGTCTCACAAACCTCATTTGTCTAAGGAAAGTAGGCTTAACAAACAGCTACCAAACCCAAAAAAACTCACTAAGAGCAGAAGGGAAATGTCTGACACAATTCTCCAAATTAGAAATTCAGGTCTTGGCTATCCCAGTATTCTCAAAGGATTCTATGAAAGACTGCAACACTAATAAAATTAGGACAGGAATGACCAAATAAAAACTGATATGGAAAACTTTTTTCTTTTTAATTCAGACCACTAGACCATTTAAAACTTTGTTCTTTTTTTAATTTGCAATTAACCTAAATACATTTTAAATACTCCTTACCCCTATGGGAGGAAAAGTTCTCTTTGTAAAAGATGTTACAGCATTCACTTAAGAACTTAGAAAGAACCCACCACAATTTTTCCCTTTTAAGAACTTTCTGAAAACTTATATTAAAAAAAAAAGCCATATATTAAATGTTTGAAAATATCAAAGTCACTAAAAATAAATATGCCATGTGTCTTTTGGGAGTAGGGCATGAGGTGAAGAGAGAGAAGATTGCTGCTTTCTTATACAAAGGTACACCACATTTCCCTCCAACACCTCTCTTTGCTTATTCTCAGAGCAGGACTTCTCTTTGTAAATTCTGATAATCCTTGACAAATGGTTTGAAGCAAACAGCTGAAGTGAGGATACACATTGCAGGTAGTAAACTAATGGTCTGACAAAATTACTTCTATTTTCCTGGCCATAAAATTGGGTCATCCATCATGAAAATTGTGATGTAACTCAGAACTGAAACAGCAACATTTGGCTAAGTGTTAAGTACATCTGCAACTGTACTTTTTCATTAAAAACACACTTTAAATCTAAAAACATAACCCGTTTTCATAAAGAGACTCCAAGTACAATTAATCAACAATGGAATGCAATGACCATAACCAAACTGTGTCAACATTTCCAAGTCAAATCCATTCAACTTTGTAACAAATGCTTGTTAGGAAGTTCAAAAAATCTTCTGAATGAACAATTCACAAAAATTCACCAGTAAGGTAACCAGTTGGGTATTTTATTGTAATGAATAAAGGGATCCAGGCGACTTTGCAAGAGTTAACTGGTCATCCACTAGCTTCTCTTCTGGGGTGGCAAACGACCAGGTCTTACGAGACAGTTAAAGACTTGGTCTTATCTCACCCAGGGCTTTACCATTTTTATATAGATTTGGCAATACACAGACTCCACCCACAATCTGACCATCTATAAATGACATTTGACACACTAGAAAGCATTGAATTTTCTGCAAAGAAAAAGTTAAGAAGCTGTTGATAGTAAAGCACAGCTGGTTGAAACCAAAAGAATTTTACTTTTTCAATAGGAAAAAACTGCTGAACACTGAAATTAAAGGAATATTTAATGTTTGGGGATTTTCCAGTATTATTTAGAGTGCTTAAATAAGCAAGGAGCTGTCCTTACAAATACATACATGATCTGAAAGGCAGGTCAAGGACGCTGCATTGGCCCAGGGCCAGGCTACAGAAGGTGCTGAACAGAGCAGACTAGTGGATGTGATGACCAGAGTAAGAGACCTTTGCAATTCAAGTATACCAGAATAATCTTAACTGGATGGCAAAGCTTGCATTAGCACACGTGGTAATCTACCAAAGCAAAGGAAAAACTTCTGTGGAGAGAGATACGCAGAAAATACTTAATATAAAGCCAAATAAGAGTTGAAACCTATTCAACTCCCTACCTCTGTGTTTCCCTTTTGGTTTCATCACAGCAATCTATAGTAGACAAAATACTAGAAGGGACTTTTGCAGTTACAAACAAATACTGATTGTAACTCTTGAAATTCTACAAAGAGCTAAGAAGAATGTTTCAATATGTACCAAAAAGGAATGTTTAGCAAGGGTATATTTTTTCCCAAGGTAGGTATGCTTTTTCCAGTTCTCCTCATTCCACACATATGTAAAAATATATAGCTGTGTGTGTATATGTCTGTGTATATATATTTTTGTCTTGTTTTTTTGAAACAACCACTTGCTATATTGATGGTTTAGCATTTAGAGAATTTTTGAGGGTTTCATTTGGTAAACCACACAATTGTGACGAGAAAAATGTTTCTTGAATCATTAATTATAATAGTGCACCATCTTCTAGCTGTCAGCCTAGGAAAACCAGAGATGTTTCAACACATTATACTGAAAGTTAAGAAAGGGACCAAGGCAGACGAAAGGATAACAAACTTCTTTGATTTTACTAGAAAAATCAACTTTGACTTAAAAAAAAAAATTCACAGAATTAAAGTAAAACTGCAATACCTCCCTGTAAATAACACACTTGAGAAACTAATTTTATATGCATACTGTTAGATGTTCAAAGCTGATTCTGCTGGAAGTTACATTAAACTGAAAGTGGAAATAAGGTACTTCCTGAGCTACCTTCCTTAAACTTATTATCTTTTTACCCTTCAGTAGTAATGGTAATACAAGAAAAGGTCTATGGGTTTGAGTTAAAAAAAAAAAGTTCTTAAACAGCTAAACCCCACTATTTAAGAGATTAGGATTTATACTACTGAGGATCAATTTTTTTTCAAATAACCACATTTAAACTCCTGAATAAAGTATGCTGGTCAAAAGAGCCCTTTTTATTTTAAGGGCATAGTAAAATATGAATAGCATTATGCAAGTCATGGGGGTAGAGGGACGACCAAGAAACCCAAAACTAAAAGCTTTTCATTTTTGTGGTTCCAAAAGACTGCTATTGAATAAATGAACATATCCAGTTAACCAAAAATACAGATATCTTAAAACCACAGGTATTTACAGAAAACACATTTTAAGCCACATATTACATGCAATTTCCCTAGGAAACTGTAAATTATAGTTAGTGGTACATTTAAATTTTAAAAGAAAACCAAATGAACACGAACAAGTCTGTCTCTGTGATCTCAGGAAGCCACAACTACCACAATCATATTTCATCTGTTATTAAAGATAGCCTCCCTAGTATAAGAGATTTGTTTCACACACAAGCCAGATTTGTTTTGTCACATCACAACAAACAATGTGGGAGAAACTCAATGTAGCATTTTTCTGCACAAGAGAAAACAAACAAACTAAAAACCCCAACACTTCCAGGGAACCAAAAGCATAAATTTGTTTTCAATTTAATTTGAAGAATCAGAATAAAAGCTGGTGGATTTAGAACTAGTAGAGTTCTTTGGTTTGTGGAAAAAAAAATGCTACAAAACTCAAGCAACTATTCTTCAAATTCACAGAATCATCAAGTTTTCTACAAATTACTAGATCATTTGACTAAATATTAACAATAATATTGATGGGTTTCATTTATAATTAAGACTGCCTAACACTTAATATGATTTATAAATAATAGCGCCTCTGTCGTCACTTAGTTTTCAATTTGCCAAAGCATTTGGATCTCTGCCTTCAGCTGGTTTGTTTTCTACTTCCTCCAAGTTTCAGCAAGTGAATCAGTGACTTCCAACAGAACTATGAAAAATGAGATATTTTCCTCATATTAAGTATGTCTTAAATACTTCTTTAGAAAATCTGTATGTGTATGTGTGTGTGTGTAAGTGTGAGAGCTATGCTTTTCACCAGCCCTCCCCCACCGAATCTACCTCCAAAATCAAAAGTAGTTAAATCAGAATTATCTGAACAACTGAAATTAGTCAATCGCAGGAATCAAAAGAACAATTTACATAAAGAAGCCAGTACTCTCTGCTCCCACACAACTCCTACACACTATCCTGACTGATGCTTTCTTGTACCAACTGAGTTGGTACCTTAGGTCATGTTTTTAAACATTTGTTGTATCTTCTCCTTCCATTCTTCTTCCTGGTAACTGAACAGTTGTGATAACTACCAAAACCCAAGAGACAATGCAACTTGTACACAACTGATTTCAAAGTGGAAAAACTAGACAACATAATCTGACTCAGTGAAGAACCCTGGTAAGAGATCATGACTAACTTTGGTGGCCTAGCGGCCATAAGGAAGAATTTCCTCATTCAAAAATGAACACTAACTTTGAAAAACTAAATGCCTGATAATGCTCTGGTACAATGCTAACAAATTCAGCTCAGGTTAACTTTTCACAGATGATCACTTCAGCCACTATTTATAAATGTCCAGGTTTAAACAAAAGCAGTTTAACCAGCAAGCAACAAGTCAAGCAAACACAATGTTAACCATTCATGAACAATACACGGAACTACGAAAGGAAAGTACATATCCTGAAAAAAGTAATTCTATGCAAGTTCCAACTGGATATCCAAATTTTATATAAAATTCAGCTGCAGTTCTCCCATCATTTCCTCCTCCCCCCAAAAAACCTAGGAACTACACATCTTACTCCTGAATAATGCTGAAATAATTATTTATTTCCATTTTTGAGTAATTCTTGTGAAAATGAGACTCAGAAGACAAATCACGAGCAATCAGTAACATCTTATTTTGCGCAGGCTTTCTTAAATTATGAGTAACTAAAGGGTAGTGCAGCACAATGATAACAAAACAAGATATTAACTCTACCCATTCAGTAAGTATGCATAATCATTAATGACTTACAAGTCATCAAGTAAATACCACCAAAAGCATCACAAGCAAATAGTTTTTTCCACATTTTTTCTTTAAATTGTCAACGGTGCCTTTTCTCCATTATCAGAAACTAAAAGTTTGAAAGTGACAATTACTATAAAACAAGCATTCTATAACACAAAACTGAAAATTACCTCCTTTCAATTTACAGAAAAAGTCTTTGAAAAACAATAATTAATAAAGAATGAAAGATGAGAATTCAGTGAAGACATACATTTTAGTTAGCAAGATTACACATCATTAAAATAACCCCCATTAACGCTATGATGTTCTTGTGTTTTGTTTCTTTTATTGCTAACTTTTGAATCTAGTTTGAGACACAGATACCTAAAACAGAACTGGCAGCAAAAGGAATAGTATCATGTACTTCAACTTTCTTCTGCTTGGAAAAAAGACTTCATTTTGTTTTGTAATAAAAAGTGATAATGAAAAACAAGTATTTTTTAAATTATTGTCTCTGTTTCAAGAAGCAAGAAATTAAAAATTCAGAACTTATTAGTAAGATTAGTACACTTTCAATCAGAAGGGAAGGAAATTCTGCATGTAACAGAAAATATACTTTATGCAATCTCATTTGGGTGCGTTTGGACCTACTCTTGGAAATGAAAAAATTATATCAAGCATTTCAAAATACATAGGATAGGGCTCTTTTGATTTGTATTTGCATTTATTTGGGAATTTATTACCATTATATTTATTTTTATTTTATTGGATTTTAAAGGAGTAACTGAACATTTTACTGATTCCAAATTGGTCTTTAAGCTGTCCGTTTATTTTAGGATATGACTACCAGAAAAGTAACAGCAAGTACTCTCCTCTACCACATTTAATCAAGGTCAGTGTTGAAACACAAACATGCTGCATCCATGCGCTTTGAAAAACACAAAATATCAACAATATATTCTTCCCTTTCAGTCTGTAGTAAGACTGATTTGAAACACTGTTAACTGTCTGACATTCAAGAAAAATAAAACAAGTATGAGGCAAATGGTTTTTCTTTCTTAGTTAATCAACAGAAGACCTGAACCTGTGAAGTTAATCATCTGTTTCATTATTACACCTGTCTGTTAGAAGATATAAAACATCTTCAGCCATAATTGGACCACCATTAAATTTTATGCAGAATACTCATTATCTTGCACTTGTTCTGATTTCCAAACGATTGAAATGCTTGCATTAAAAATAAGAATACATGAAGCACCATATTGAATGAAACATACTATTCTGAAACCAAAAAGAAGTCATCACAGAAAGATGTTTCCTTAGTGCATCTTCCCAGTGTTCAGCTGTTCACGCAGTAACAGTGTGTTTATCACACCCTGCATACAGCTACTACCATTGTGACCTTCCATGATCATGTTAATAGGGATTGTTTTGGAATACGGTTCCGTCCCTTCCACATCCAAATGTTTTACTGAATGGAAAGTGAAAAAAGGAGGGAAAGAAGAAAAGTATGGGGACAGATTGAAGCCAAGAAAGCCTCCCACTGCCCTAAATGTACTTATTGCATATGAAAACATATTATACAATGGTAACTTCCTGGAAGTTGCAATAAATGCCTGATAAGGAAGACAAGTTTCTACATTCCTGCTTTTTTTTTTTTATTTTTAATATCTAATTTTTAATCCCACACTGCAAATAAATTAACTCTTGTCAGAAAAAGGCACCCCTAACATTTTCAATTTTGCTATTTGACCAAGGGAAATTTAGAAATACCTTCAAATCATCAACAGAAATAATAGACTTCTGGTGAGTTTGGTGAGTTTACATTAACACAAAACTATAATGAGAATCAGAAGGCTACAGACACTACTGTTATTCTAGAGCACATTTGTTAATACATGTCTCCAATGGGTTCCTTAAGTTTCTTTCCTAAGTAATTTAAGTGAGAAATCTTAGCAGTAGGTAAACTGGTTGAATTGCATTTGGATAATTAGCTGTTTAATTGCATTCAATTTTTTGTACAAATGTTCACAGCTTCTTCAGGAGATCTACTTTGTAAGTACAAAATTAAAAAGTGTCTGGGATTTCCTAGACCCATGAGATCTGAATGTTTGGAATTTGTTTGGGTTTAATCTGTTGCACTAGAATAATTTCCTTTACAGAGAACAACAATCAGCATATCCCTCTTAACACACAGAGAAAAAAGCAGACTTCGACAGCAGCCTAGACATGCCATATAGAATTATATAAAATACCTTTAAAAAGAAATAGATTTAAGCACTTAAGATTTTTCAGAAAAAAGGTCAGATGATTTGCCTACGACAATAAATTATCAAGTGCAAAACTTACAAATAGAGCACCTCTACTTACTTAAAATCACAGACAAAAAACACAAACCAAAAGGAAATTCAACCTACCTCCTGCATTTTACAACACATAGTTAGAATGGGGGAAATATATCAGCAATTCCTTTGAGCCTCATAAAATCAGGTTTCACTTATGTTTTACCACAGCTACCTAAGAATTTTATTAGTTTTAAGATGACTGCTGTTTTTAAGCTAACCATTACATTTGAATAATCTCTAGCAAAAACACTTTTGACAAACTCACTTTCCAAATGTGCTATAAAGCCTATCTTCTTTTTTTTTTTCTTTGCTAAGTCTTATGGAGACAGTATAGATCAAAATACTTTAGAATTTATATATACATGCATGAGGAATTTTTCCTGTCTATTTTCTCCTTTTTTAAAATCACAAAGTAGATAAAATAAATGAAATTAACTATAAGGATATAACTTATGAGTGAGGTATCACTTCACTTATTTTCACTAATTTCATCAAGGATGATGACCACAATAAGCCTCAATGGATAATACCGAAGTTAGAAAAATGACTATGATAACTATTATTCTACAGTTCGACCACCTTTCTTCTCCACTTTGTATTTCCCTAAAACATACTCCTCTTTTCCCTGGGTTTCACTTAGGTACTCAAAATTCTGGTTTAGAGAATATGACTCTGCTAATAAACATATGTGAGCACATCTTTTTATGGAGCTATAAAAATAGATATTGTCTTTGTTCATATTATTCTAATTTTTTAACTTTAAACTGAATTTAGCTCAATATAGTCCTTACAATTCGATGCTACATCATTTAGAACACCTATCAGACATTTTTGTTCCAAGTATTGTGAGATTTGGAATCAAGAAAGTGCATAAACAGGAACAGTGCACAAATGGCTATCAGGAATATTTGTCCACTCTCCCTTTTCTCAGTTACTTAAAAATAATATTAACTAAACTTCTCTTATCAAACAGCAGAAAGAGGTCAGTCCCAATCATCTTGAAGTATTATTCAAAATTTTCTTTTAAATTATTCTTTAATTATCTTTGTTTGTAACTTTTATGATATTTTAGTCTTCCAGTTTACACTAGCATGAAGTTACGTAAATTAGAATATGGGATATTAAAAAATATTATATAAGTAGCAAATATTGAGAAATGTTCTTGCACTGCAACACAAGAATCCTTACAGCTAATACTCTGGGGTTTAGTCACATCAAATTTACACTAGTAATGTTTGAAATAATTACTAAATTTCCAAACACCCTGAATGTGATGGCCAAACTTAATTTACAACTGTTCATACCTACCAGATGAAAGAAAACAGTAACTTTGACCACTGAACTCAAAGCTGGCTCTTAAAACAATAATGGAGAATAACAACAAAAAGCCAAATGCAATACGGGTACTGAAGCAGAAGCACCACAATATCATGTTCAAACAGCACCACATGAATATGAAGACAGTGCTAATGACAAGTAGATAATCTATCAGTGCCTCTTCTAACTATGAATGAAGTCCCTTCATATTTTCACAAAAATACTTTTTTTACTAACAACATGCAGATTTTCTATATTTTTTTGTGCATCAGTTTTGCCTTAGCTTTTCAAAGGCCATTTTCCTACATACACTGTAAAAAAAGCACCACTGTTCCTCATTTGTTTCTGAGCCAGCATAAGTAATAACCAAAGGTAAAGTACAATTTTAGAATAAAATAATTAAATTACTCAAATGAATCTGCAAACTTCTTTTTATATCTATATAACCTTATAGATACCCCAAGAAACATATTTGCTATGTATAATTCCTTGCTTACTTGAATATTCAGGGCCTAAGTTAACTGAAGTTCTTCACATTCTGACCTAAATGATACAAGTTTTTCCTCTATTTATATAACCTTCTCCCTTCTCATAAGTAAAGAGTTCTTCATGACCAACTACATAAAATGCACACTTAAGAAAGTTTTTTTCTGAAAGAGCTGCTTTAGAATTTCAAATTCAGAACCACTCTGTATTTGTAATTGAATCTAGTTTTCAGAATTAAACTAGGATAGGTGAAAAGTCCTTCAAAACTAGCAGGAGATAAGGTAGAAAGGAAGAGGGACACAAAAATGTAGTATCACAGTCACCAAAAGTACTGCAGCTCCTTTTAGGACATGATTGAAGGTTAAGATTACTTTTTAGAAATCAGCTCAGTATAGCACTTGCATGAAAAATGAAGTTCACAGACCACTGGATAAGTACACACAAGCAGAAGAAAGAAAACTAGAGTATAAGATGCCCAACACTTCAAGTGAGGTGAACCTCTCCACTTTGACAAGCAGCTTTATTCTAGGAAGTAAAATGTTGGGGTTTGTATGATACTACGGAATGATGAAGAAGAAATAATGGGTAAAATAAAGGATAAATAGAGTGTGTTAAATTGATACGATTTCTAGAAAAACAATACAGTTACAATATTTAAAGGTAGTTCTCCTCCACATCAATCATGAATGAAAAAGAATAGTTTCTTTTAAATGGAGTAAAGATCTCTATTACTACATATTTTAAAGTACCATCTATCATAACTATCATTAAAAAGCTTTCAAATTCTGACAAGATTAAATGACAATCACAAAGTAACTGCACCCTTTTAGTATTTACTTATCCTGATTGCTAATTAAAACTAAAAATTAACATAACTGTTAAAAACAAATGCACTACATGTATATAGAGAGTAATTGGAAAGGTTTTATTAATTTTGTACGTTCTTCAAAGAAAGAGAAAACCACTCCCCTAACTTCTGATTCCATCTGAGACATAAATTTTCATGACAAAACTTACCAAACTCATTCTGTAAACTTTAATTTAGAAAAGTGCACTATAATGATGCTATTTCATGTTTCTAAGTTTTCATGCAATGTCATACAAGTACACATATGTGGTGTGTACATAAAACATACATATCACATTCCTACATGAAGTTAATTCCAGAACTGTTTTCATCTCCTAAACAATAACAGATTTTTGTTTTGCATTTCTGTATGGGACAGAATATGGGAATCTTATGGGTTCCTGTGTAATCAGTCAAGACACAATAATCTTCTTCAGGAAGTAGGCAGAGATCAGGTTGTTCTCACAAAATCTAAAATACACTCAATCTCACACTGCACATATTGTAAGGGAACCTTGAACTGTAAAATACTTTCAACTGTAAAAATGGTATTAGCATCACTTATGACACAAATATGTAAGAACTTAGAACTGCCAAATTTCTGTTATACACAAAAGTATCTATATTTAATTACCCTTAGTTACAAATAAAGTGGAACTGTGCATGCAACATAATCTGAAAAGATTTTAATATAAATTCTATTACAAAATTCCTGTATTAACAAAGCAGGAATTGTTTTTACTGTTTCAGTGACTTTTGCCTCTCTTATTCAGCTAGGCACAGAAATTTAGACTGCTAAAAAGTATAGCTATAGTCACTCAAAATTTAAGCTGTTCAAATCAAAGTTTAAGAAAAAAAAATTACTGACCTCTACAAGAAAAGTATTGTTAACAAAAGCCACTTTAGAACAAAATGCCACTCATTTAGAAAAATTAAATAATTCTTGTACCTAAAATACTAAGCCAGTCAAAAAGCTAAACCTCTCCCTAGTCCTCAGCTTTAAGGAAACAACAGCCATCACAGGCCCAGAGCAATCAGAAACCTCCCTATTGTCCTTTCACAAAATATCCTGATGTTGATTTCTTGAGATTCCAATTTAGAAGTTGGTAATTTTCACAAATCTTAAGCCAAGGAGTTTAGAGTTCAAACAGCTGAGCATTGCTTGAATGAAGTATTTGAAAGTGCTTTCTCTTTGCAGTTCCATTTTCTTGTCCCTTTCCTAGAAATCATCATCATCAGTCCCTAACTCAGGCAAACTCTGTGAATTTCAGAGTAAGCCACACCAAAAATATAACCATTGTGAACAAGAAAGAAAAACCAAAGATACAGAAATGACAAGAAAGTCATACCAGAACTTGAGAACAAAAAGGTAAGCTGTATCCAACATAACACCACACTGCATATACATGGGCACATATATCTTTCAAATGACCTAATTTTTACATTTGCACAGGCATGCACCACCCATCCAAAATAAAAAGTTCTGTCCCTTTTTTATAACGATTACTATGGATACTGCTCAAAGCTTGATTTTGAAACTTGCTGAGACTGAGCTAGAAAAAGAGCTACTTCATCCCATGAAAGTATTATCAAATGGGACCAAGTTTTGAGAGTTAAAAAAACACTGCTGTGATTTCTTGCCTGCCTTTGCAAAGGCACTGCAACAAATCGAAACACATCTCCCCTCACGCTCCATGTTGCCAAAGCAGTGGCAACAGTAGTACCATATGAGCAATCACCCAGAGGTTATAGATTAGCTACAATCAATGACGGTAAAAGACCTGAAGGAGGCAAAACTCTTAAACGTGGTCTAGTAAGCACTCCTCTTCTCAGTGATCTGTTCATACACAACTCTGGTAGCATTACAAGATTATAAACCCATTTCCACAGCCTCTTCACGTACAACAGAGATTAACAACAAGAAATTGAACATCTGAAGCCTTTCAACTACTCGAATTTAAGTTTCACTGTTCAAGTTTAGGCTGGGGAGGGTGGAGACAATTGGTTGCCCTTTCCATAAACAAATATTTACTACAATTAGAAAACCACAAACTGAAACACAGAAGGGAAACCAGCTTTAAAAGGGCTGAGGAGCAAACAGAACATGAATAAAAATATAACCACAATATCACGCAAATTAGTAGAAAGTATGGATAGTTTAAAGGCAATAGTGAACAGTCTAGAATGCCATGCTTAATTTCAACACAGTTTTCATTACCAATCAAACTGATGTTCAACTCACACATTATTAATTTATGAACTTGATCAAATACTCATGTGACACCACACTTGGAATCACTTGACTCTTAAATCAGAACTTCTCAAAGATAAAAAGTTACCTTAATACTACTTTTTGTGAAAGGAACCACACGTTTTCACAAATAAAGGCTGAGTGAGCAGAAAATCCCAGTGCTAATGAAACTGTGCAATTTTAGAAGTTCCCACCTGTCTTTAAAAGGTCTTTCATAGAGTGGGGTTATGAATGATAGCTACCTGCAATAAGCTGGAATTGGATTTAATGACCCAAGAGTATGACTGCATGAGTATCATGTTCTGTTAATAGGTCTGTCAAAAAGGACAGCAATTCTTTTCATTAACTAAATTTCATTTTCTTATGAAGGAAGAAGAAATGTCTCCTTTTCTTTGCTATCAAAGTCTCACCTTCCCACTAGCTTGTTTGAATAGTCTCATACAAACTGGCACGAAGCTTATAGGGCACATTTTCCTTTGTCACCCTTATCCTATTGTATTTAGGACATCTCTTCTGTGAGTTATAGGGTTTCAGAGCTTTTCCACTGTGTTTCTCTTGTGGAGGAGCTAGGAACTGGCAGCATCACCTCAATTTTGGGGCAGGTGGAAGGCATTAAAAGGGTAATGATTATGAGATTTTATGGATTTGTCTGGAAGGACAACAGAGAAATGGAGTCCCTAATACATGAGGTCCATTCCACACCTATTTTCCAACATTTCACTTGAATTTGCTTTCCAAAAGATCTCTCACAGTTGCTTCCTACACTATTTTCCTTTTGCATACTCAGCCTAGAAGCGCACCAACAATGTCTGTAGTAGAAAACAGATGAGGACCTAATCAGCATAAAAAGCTGTAAATTCAATTAATTTTTGCAACTCTTAGTAGTGTTTGCCAGTACATAAAGACAAAATTGAGTGAAGTGAGTGTGTCTCTCACCCCTCTTTACATTTTTAGAAAGGCAAAATATTTGCACAACACAAAAAGATTAATAGTCCTTGTGGTGGGCTTTATCCTGGCTAGCAGGTAAGTCCCAAAGCTGCTCACTCACTCCCCTTCTGCAGCAGAATGGCGTAAGAAAATAGTAAGAGCAAACCAAGAAAAATCATGGGTCAAGATAAAAATATTACAGGAAGGAAAATAGGAAGAAAATAAAAAGCCCACAAAAAAGGCAGAAAAGGACCTGGGGTTGCTGGTCAACAGCCAGCTGAACATGAGCCTGTGTGTGTCCAGGTGACCAAAAAGGCCAATGGCATCCTGGCCTGCAACAGCAGCACCAGGGAAGTGATCATTCCCCCGTAATCAGCACTTGGTGAGGCCACACCTCAAATGCTGTGTTCAGTTTTGGGCCCCTCACTACATGAAAGGCACTGAGGGGATGGAACACGTCCAGAGAAGGACAACAGAGCTGGTGAAGGGTCTGGAGCAAAGTCTTAAGAAGAGCAGCTGAGGAAGCTGTGGCTGTTTAGCCTGGAGAAGAAGCAACTCAGGGGAGACCTTACAGCTCTCTACAACTGCCTGAAAGCAGGCTGCAGCCAGATGGGAGTTGGCCTCTTCTCCCAGGCAACCAGTGACAGGACAAGAGGAAATGGCGTCAAGCTGCACCCAGGGAGGTTTAGATTACAGCTATTAGGAAAAAAATTCTTCAGAGAAAGGGTGTAAAGCATTGGAACAGGCTGCCCAGGGGAGTGGTTGAGTCACCATCCCTCAAAGTGCTCAAAAAACATGTGGATATTGCACTTGAGGACATGGCTTAATGGTGAACATGGTGGTGCTGCTAGTGGGACAACAGTTGGAGGCATTTTTCAACCTTAATGATTCTGAGACTCAAATAGGTGATGCAAAGGCAATCACCAGTGTCCCTGGGCAGACCATTTCCCAGCTACTGAGCAAAATGCTAGCTGAACTCTCCACTCCACTCAATTTGCTTTTCTTTTGCTAGGACCTTATATGGCATGGAATAGCTTGAGACAGTTCAGGTTATCCACCTGGCAATTTCTTTTTGCACACCCAGTCTTCTCACTAGGGAAGTGGGCAGAGTCAGAAACAGAGCAGGCCCTGCCACTGTGCAAACACTGTTCCACAAGGATTAAAACATGAGTGTAGTGTCAACACTTTTTGGTCATAACTCTAAAACCTGTCACCATACAAGCTGCTATGAAAAAGAAAATTTAACTCCATCTCAGGCATACAGGCATACCCAGTTGTACTCAGAAATCTTGCTTTCCTCCCTTGAGTTCCATGACCAGTGATTTCTATTCAGCTGCACAGTGTGGGATAGGCCAGATATGTGGATTTTAACCACTGTTAATAGTTCTCAAGCATTTAGGGTTAACAGTATTTTTTGCCCTAACAGAAAGCAAGGGAAGTTCTACATTAAAAAAAAAAAAAAAAAAAGGCTATATGGTAAAAACAGACTTTCCTTCTTTCCTCACTACAGACATTTCATCAAGCAAAAAATCTGACCATCCCTCAATACCAACTGTATCTTTATTAAAAACAATCTTAGAATTCTGAAGTAGTTAGAAACACCTAAAATATTATGAGGAACATACACTAGTCAAAGGTTCCATTTAAAATACAGCAGCTTATAACTGTTTTAATTTATCAGAAACGAGCTTTTGCAAAGAAAAATATCTGCTATCATTACCTACAGGTTCATGAGAGGGAATGAGTGTAACAGAATTAACAGCTCTCAGCTGTAAAATTACTAATTCCAGTAATACAGTACATTAAACATGCCATTTGAGATATATGCCAACTTAAACTACCACATATGGCATACTATCTAATTATCACAGTTTGTGTTTTCATATGCAGAGCTGTTCTAGTTTTTAAACAATGTGTCGAAATGCAGTTTTATCTGAAAACAGAAAATGCTATCTCTTTATAATACCAGTAGGTCAATATTGCAATTTTAACATGCACAAGTTTAAAAAAAATTTTAAAAGAGAAAAAAAATACACTGGAACAAGTCTCTGATGTTTTAGAAATGCTCTTAATTTTCCTGTTATTAAAATATTTGTGTGCAAAATTAATTCTAATAAGAACATGTTTCTCAAAAATTGTATTTTCAATTCTTTTTCTTCCTTTCAAGTCTTTAGTTCACCTACTGGCACACTAAGTCTTAACTGACAATAAACACACAAAACAATCAAGTTAGTCATTCTCCCGGTTTTGCATGGGAATAAAAAATACTGTGAAATAGCACGTGTACAGACATCAGTTGCAGTCAAGACAGACATCACTTGTGTTCCTTCTTTATGTGCAATTTGACCTCACTCAGAACAATTGCTAGTGCAGAATCATACATTCTAATTGCAGTTTAGTACAAATCATGCCCTAAAATATTTGATTTCAGATTCCCCAGCTGGTGCTTCATGTCACTTCAGCTGTTCAGAGGGATTTTTTTTTGTTTCTTTGCGCAAATAAGCAAAGAGCTCACACATAATTACCAGGAAACATTATATAATCTTAATCTCTCCTTTTCCAATTCAAACAGGACCATGTATTTTTAGACAATAAAAATCAAAATGTGCTAACAGCTAGCACCTTAATAGACAAATAACTATGTAGCAGCCATTCCAAATACTTTGGTTTCTTGTCCAAGAGTAAAAAATAAAGATATGCTGCTCAGTCATCAAATGCATTTTCCACTGTCTCCCTTAGTTCTCACAAATTGTAGGTGGTGTGTTCGATAATTTCAACAGAAAGCAGATAATATCAGGATACAGTTGAACATACTGTCTTACTCTAAAAAACAGATTACATTATAAACACGAGAGTAATTATACATACAAGAACTTAAGTAAAAGTACCTCCCTATTTTTTTCCAGTTTGAAATGAGCATAAAGTCCTTGAACCTGCAATTACCTTTACAAAAGTTTTGTATTAATCTGGAACTTAAATACATGCAAAAATATTTTTTAATTTTTTTCTGAAATAGTTTTAAAGGCATTAGAATCTGAACACCAAAATATATTTTAAGTTTCTATTTTCAATAAATAAATAAGGACAATAATTTTAAAATAATAAAGACTTGTGTAAACAACTGTACTACCCAGAATATAGGAAAACCCAAAGTATTTAAAATTTTTGTAATGCAAAGCAGGAGGGTGAATAGACTTGATTTCTTCCATACATAATTCAAGTCTTCCCCCAATAAAAAGGCCAAATAACCCTTCTAAAATATGAGTCAAAACATTTTATGTAATAATAACCAAAAATAGGACAATTTGACTTCATGATTACTATTTTTAAGCCAAAATGCAAATATATCCTCAGTTTATTTTTAGAAAGTTTTCCTGTGCCTTTTAGTATTTTACATTAAAGCTTTACAGAATCCTTGCCACTAATTCTTTAGATAATTTTTTGATATTTCAGTCAGTTCCATACTTCTTCATAAATTTTGATTTATACCTTTCAAAACTAAAATCAAACAAGTACATCAAAACGAAAGACAAAAATTAATACTTGTAGCAAGAGCAATTATTTGCAATGGAAGGAGATTTCAGAAAATTTTTAGTTTGAAGAGGATTTTTCACTGAATCTGGATTAGATCTAACGCTTCTCTTTTAAAATGGACCTTTTAGCAAGACTGGCATACATTAACATAAAGTCAGTATCTTCCTATATGGAATTACTGAACAGATTAACAAATATATTAAAAAGCCAGTTTATATATAAAATCAGAAAATCAAGCCATTTTTTAGCAAAGAATAAGACAATTCTAAAAAAATATTGATTATATACAGTAAGTAAGTTTTTATCACTTGTTCTGCTTTTGGCATTAGTAAAGGCTTATATATCTGCATTAAAATTTAAAAGGAAGTTTTAAAAGAAAATAGTGTTTCTTGCAAAGGGACCATGAACTATAGGAAAATACTACAAAACTCTTACCCCAAAAGGGAAGAACATGTATATTTGGCAGGTTCATAAAGGTAACCTGTATAATACACCTATTTTGATAAATATCTATTTTTAATTGAAAAAGGCACCCTACATTATTCTTACCAGAGCACATGCATTATTCCTGTGTGCATTGTTTACTTGACTATAATAAAATTGAATGTAGGAATCTCCAAATACAGACTCAAACACCTCTAGCCAGCTGAGAAAAGTTCAATTACAATTGTTTACAAGCCTAGAAAATGGTGAGAACACAACTCTTCTCAGGGGAAAAGGCAGCAGCAAATCTTAACTGCCATAAATGAGCACCAGGGAAAACAAAACACAACAAAACATTCTTTTGCTAGAAAAAGGAAAACCCCCAGAATGACAGAAATCTTTCGGCAAAAGACCTAAACTAAATTTTTTTCTTTTTTTAAGTATACTACTAATGATCTATCCCTATCTTTAAACACACTATTTCAGGACTATGTAGACTGGAGGTTTATTCCACCTTGCATAAATTCAGTACTTACCTGAAATTAATGTTTGTATACAGAAACTGCTGCTATTATTACTGCCTTTGTACAAGTGTCTCCATTTACTCTTGTGGGAGGCAGCAGCAAATAGGAAAGAAATTATAATTTTCAGTCCTCAATCTTAAGAGACAAAAAAGAATTTTTATTTCTTTTTGCTTAAGGTAATAGAATATCAGCAGTGGTAAGATGGAACAACTGTACCTTGAGAACTGGAGAAATGCTCTCCTCTAGGAGAATATTTGACCTCAAGCAAAACAAAGAATGGGAAACAATTCATCAGGTTTTGATTGCATCCTAACATCTTCACCCTACCTAAAAACTGGAAGTTTTACTTATCTGAATTCATCAGTGGTGGTTTTAATGGTGGAATTCCTATTCTGAAGAGCAAGTATAAAAGCAGAAGTAAAAAAGATTCATGTTAAAATGCTTATGAAATAAACTACTCATTTTTTCAGCACTTTAGTCGTGCTGAACTACTACTGAGATTCAGAATTCAAAAGATTTGTAGTGGGAAAACTTGGAGCTCTAAAACTAACTCAAAGACTAAAAATTGAAATTAAATACTTGTTCAGACAATCAAATAAGCAGCATACCCACAGTATTTTTTGGATTAAATATATATTTTTAACTATCTTCAGCACTCTTACATGGCCTACCCAGCAAGATTCCTCAACTTCTCCAATGGAAGACTGAAAACATTGGGGACATCCCACATTTTGAAGCAGGAAACACAAGTTATTTCTAATGAGGAGAAACATCTATGCTGGTATCCAACATTGTGGATACAGAAAAGCCTGTTAGAAGTATTTTCCAGCTTCTTGCAGTGTTCT
>VXAZ01002921.1:82573-95298 GCA_013399875.1 Gymnorhina tibicen | reverse complement strand
AAAGGGATTAACACAACAAAATCTTCTTAAAGCAGAGTGAAACTTTAAAAATTATTCAATATGGAGTGATAAAGTCTTCTCAAATTTTCTGAGGTATGCTGGTCTTTCTCTATAGAGACTTACCTATAAGGATTCCAGAATACCTATGGATACACTTGTTTCTTTTCAAACTGGCATCACTTCACAAAGTATGCCATCATTCTCCCTTGGTTTGCCAATAAAGTGCATCACAATTCAGCAGATAATCACTAATAGCACTATTTCCTCTAAATCAGCATTGCAACATCACACCTCTTTCTAGACCTACTGAAGTAGGTCAGCCTAAAAATACGAAATTTACATTAGTTCCTGAAATACTTGTGGTTTTAAGTACACTTGACTTGAGTATCAGATGGCTATCATCAGCTTATCTGTGCCTCCCAAGTAAGCATACCTTGGAAAATGAAAACCTTGTAACACAAAACCAGTCCTACAAATATACATTAATTTACACCAAAATTCCTGTATGCTTTCTTCGAATCCTTAACAGGGAAAACCCATCCAAATTAAAGCACTTCCATGCTTAAAGTACCAAGGGCATTAAGATCACCCATTCTGAACTCCTATGCATTAATATTTCACAGAAAAAAAAATCCTTGCATTATCTTAGGAGCCCATCTAACTACATTCATACTTTTAAGGAAAAGTTCATCAAGTCTTACACACAGGTGAAATACGGCAACCCTTAGCAAATTGTTGTAATCACTTCTGAAATTTTGTACTGGGAGAAGCAAGGCACCCAAATCAGAACTAGCCAACCTAGCAAAAAGAAAAATTCTTAACAGTAAACAACAAAAATCTTCAGGCAACCTATACAGCGCTGTCAAAATTTACAAGCAGAGACTTTTTACAAAAGAAAACACAAAGAATTTTGCACAAGATGAAACTTCAGATGTTCCTGGACCAGTCAACATAGAACACATGGTAGTATGTACTTTATACACCTTTACATACCATATGATTCCATTGAAAAAAGGACAAAGTGAATGAATAAAGAGAAGCTTCTTTTTCCTCATTCTGAGCATATTCATGTGTGTTGGAAAAGGGAAATATCAAAGTACTTGTTTTACAATTATGGATGACTAAATTTTGTGTCCTTATGTCCGCACCAATGAAATCAGAAAGTGCTAAGCTAATAAAGTGTGAAGGAGAGAACTGAACTACTTCTGAACATCACAACTAACATTTTTTCAACTAGTAATTACTATCAAACAAAAGAGCCATTAGGAAAGGTAATACAGAAACAATAGAATCTTGATGTTACTAATCAACAAAGTACCATTAAAAAAAACGAAATAAAAATAAACTAGTTACAAATATCTTCCTTAATTCAAACACTGACCTTGTTACCACTATCCATTCTATGTCTCCTAAACTAGAAGGTATAAAACGTTTACATAAACTGAGGAGGGTTTGTTTTCCAAAGGTACAAGAAACTTAATGGGACAAATACAGCTGCCCATTTAATTGATTTTCTACCATCAAGAGCATGCAAGACTAAAGTTCTGAGACTAGCAATTACACATATTTCTACATACACTCAAATATTTTTTAACACTCTGATTTAAAATCAGAGGAACCATTTTTTCCTTCTAAATCCTAACTATTCAGGAAAAGAACCACCTTGCTAGCTATGAGTCAATAAATTAAAAAAATAAAAAAAATAAAAAAATTATTCATTGATAATTCATTCATAATATATCATGTTGGCACTTACTAGAACAGCTAGTCATAGATGTAGATCCATACAGAACTTACAAATATTATAAAAAATTATAAAGTACGTATTATTGTTAAAAGTAGTGCAAATACTAGATGAGCACTTGGCATCACCAACATAAAAAAAACCCACAAAACCATATATCCCTAAAAAAGAATCTTTTTTAAGTTAACACTTCCTTTTCCTTTTTTTTTTTGAGCATTTAGCTATGCTGTAAATTATATGCTGTTTGATGAAGACTAATCTCAACAAAAAACTGGCAGACTTTGGTGTACTGCAGTGCACAGTAAAAGAATCAGAAGTCAGGAAATTATATAGTTATAGGGAATTCCTGGGAAATACAAATTTTACTTTAGATTGACAGAGTCGCCAAGTGTTCATCTAATAACGTAAGTAGAAGACATACAAAGAATAAAGTGTGCACACACATGCAAGGCAGAAAACAAACCCCATACATGTTCTACATCTAACACTTGCAACAAATCATTTTTATAAAGCTTTAAGGCATCCAGTAGCAGCGTTTCATTGCAGACCTTTGAAAAATCAGCACAGACAGAATGCCGGAAGACCCTCCCTTGTTCCACAGAAGTTTTCTTCAAATCCGGGTCAAAACTCCACTAAAAAGCCACCCATTCCCCTTATTTTATTTGGTGTTCCTCGGGAAAATTGCTGGTAGACTGCCAGATTACAATAGAACATAAATATTCTATAACTCCAGCTCAATACTGCTGCCAAAACAGTATCTGCGGCAGAACCTGAATAGCTGCTGCTACTACTTGTACTATACACTACTCTACCTGCACTCTGGCAATTCCTAACATCAGATTACAGATGGGGACAAAATGTAAACCACTGTTAGATCAAGCTCCAACACTGGCATATGGCCCAACTGGTCTTTCCTCCCCCTTCCCTCACAGCCATGACATTTCACAGCCCAACTCTTTTGGAATACACTCTGATAATAGTTTTAATTTCGTAAGTACACTGGATGTTCAACAAAGCCAACTGAATGGACACATGCCATTTCCTACTTTTCCAGTGCATGACCTAATATAAATATTTTCAATAACTCCTGTTATAAAAAGAACAACTCCACCATTGTATATTCAGTTAAATATTTGTAATTTTTCATGTACAATTTCAAAGCCAGAATTTAGAACACACTAGGAAGATGATAAATTGCTGCTGCACCTGATTATCTGGTTCTCTACAGAGAATTTTCTTCCCCATATTGCCAATGAAGAATCTAAATAGGACTAAAGTCACTACTTGAGAATAAAAAAATACATACAAATCTTCCAAGAGCTTTGGAGGTGTGCACTACGGTTCTTGATTCAAGCAAACAGGTGCCACTCTATCAAGTGGGGGAAAATAGTACAAATGTGTGAAGCTCTTTATGTGGGAAATTACAAGAGAGTTAAATGGCACTGAGCAAGGCACAAAAAGTGCTTTTAAAATAGAAACAAGGGAACATGCAGAGAACCTCAGTATCTAATTTAATTAATGATTGAGAATGCAAAGGCTCCAACTGGTGAAACATTAGCAGCAGCCATGAATTTCACTGTAGTTCTGTATAACAAGTAATCTTACCTGAGTGATTCTCAAAAAAATGTCAACACATCGATTGTATTTTTCATCTGATCCTGTCAATGCTGAGATGACAGGCCCTGCAGGATGCAGTGAGAGATCAACGATGAAAAACAGATGTTTAGTCTTTTCAAAATCAAAACCTAAAAGACCAGGTAAATACGAAATTTTGTCCAAGATTCATGCTTCTTTATATCCAACAAACGCTAATGTTACATAACCACTTCCATATACGTAAGTTGGCAGAGTATCTCACTTACAAGGTATCTGACCCCAGGTCAATCATACCACCAATGTTTAACTTTAAACCTGGTCCCTAATATACTATTCTTTCAAGTACTATCTGGTCACATAGCTAGTTATTTACATCACCTACATCAACCTATGTTCTGCAGCCTTTCACAAAGGAGACTTAATTTTGTCCATCAGTTATGCAGAACACTTAAACCTTACACAAAATTTACTGCAATTCAGAAGTCAAGAACAATAAATAGCTCAAGCAAAGAGTAATAACTTCATACTCAAAGGCTACAAAAGCATGCTAGCATTGTACAGTTGGGAGCTGACTTCCGTAGATGTGTCTCCAAACACTGCCTTAAACTGACATTTCAATCAGATCAGTTAACTTCTTGCAAAGGAATTGCAATGCTTGGCTATTATCAAGAACAGCACACCTAATATTAAGTAAACCCCAGTAAGATTCAACCATAATTAATGATCAATATGTTAAAATGAAAACAAGTTCATATGAGTGGATAGGAATTTAGATACTTGTGATTTTTATATATTAAAATATTATTGTGTCTATCAAATATAAGGAAATTAAAAGCAGAGTATTCTGACAATCCTTTCTCTATTTTTAATCAAAATACACGCAATGTAGTTGATCTTTATAAAGCCGTGAATAATCACAGATTGGGATGGAGAAACTCCTGAAATCAAAACAAAAATAGGATGGAATAGAGCTACACAAATCTGTACTGTTAACATTTACAAGATCTCAAAGTATAGTTTGATATTTCCTTGGGGGGAAGGAAAATGGCCCTGAATACCAGGGTGAATGTAAGGAACCTGCTATTTTTCTCAAGCTATGTCATGCAGTCAGAATAAAGGCAGTCATGTATCTACAGTAAATTAACAACCTTGCACATGCACAGCACACTAATTGATTCCATTTGCCAAATACCAAATTCCAACTCTCCATGTTTCCATGCTACTAGAAATCCTTAAAAGAACCACAAGACTGGGCTAAATAAAACAAGCACCAAGCATTCCCACTACAGAACATACTACACTACACCAGAAATTCATACCAGACACAGTACAATTCTTTTCATTTACAGATAATAGTTGTTATTGTTAGAATAAGCACAAATATTTTTGCTAAATCCATTATAACCATGACATTTCAAAAACACGTGCATCAGCTTCATTACTTACAGATAGTTTTAATAAAGAGGAAAAGCATATTACAGTTTTAGATTGAAGTACATTAAGAATTTTATGCTGGTGTCAAACAGATCCAATTAGAAAAACCAAAAGGCCTACCTAGAAACATGGCCATCAATAAGAGTCCAAAAAGCAGCCTTCCAATTTCTAATGTGTATTGCGTTTTATACCATGACACTGCAGCCTCTGAGGGTCAGATTAATTAAGATCAACAGCAGCTGCAGTGCAACGTGAGAAGCACACGGCCACAGCTCTCACCAGTCCAGCCCAATTACCTGCAGCATTCCGACACTGGACAACTGACAACTACGATACTCCTCACCAAGTCATTAACTCCCACTGGCCTACTGGTCAATGTTAAGAAACAAACCAAACTCTAAGATGGACTGGAAAGCTGACTGCACTGCTGCAAGATGCAACAATGAGTCTCCAAGATGTTAGCCAGTCAAACCTCTACAGTTGTTGCTTAACTTTATGCGAGCGCTGCGTCCGCAGACGGAAATGTGACAGCAATAAGGTGCAAGCCTCTTCCGCAACCACTCTGTGCTCCATTTCTAGAGGCCAGTCTGACAAATTCACTAAATCCAAGGTTTTCTTCCCTGGCCAAAAAGCTACTGATCGCTGACAAAATAAATTCTCTGGTCAACTACTGAGGACAATATCTAAGCTAATGAATTTAATTAAAGAACAAACAAGATCAAAGAGTATTTGAAAAAGATACTGCTTGTTACAGGTTGCATTCATTAAGAAAAGCACACACATCTTTTGTTTACTGCACAAGGGAGAAGAGGAAAACAAGAGATTCAGACATTCCCTGTTTATATTTTTTAAATATTAGCTCCAACACCTGTTCTCTATCAAGAATCCGCTAAAACTTGGATTTATCTACAAAAAATTATTGAATTATTGTATGGAAATTTTAAACTTCTGGAAAGGGAAAAACGTAAGTCTTATTTAATTTTTTTAAAATGAATAATTGCTTTACAGAAATCCCAGCTTTATCAAAAACCAATGCTTTTACAAGGAGTACCTTCATCTGCATAAGCTTTCTAACCTACTGAAAATACTTTGGTTTTCCATTATATTGAAACCTAGGTAAAAGCAATCACAATGAAAATGTTGAAAAGTTAAAATACAGCATTTCCCTGTCATAAGAGCTGTCCTCACTTTGTTCTTTATATTGACAACAAAGTTAGTTGTTAGCCTGGGTCATTTCTTAAAGTTAGACTAACCATTCCAAATCTGTCAGAAGTTGTTATAAACCTTTCTATACGAGACAAAGACACAGCACTTTCTCGCAAACCAAAGCCATTTATTATGTCAAAGTTGATTCACTCATTAACATGAGTAAGTCCCCACAGGTAGAAAAAAAATCAGTGCCAAAGTTCTGCTTTAACTTCTCAAAATGTTTCTAAGCCTACCAAATGAGACGCTGCTAAGTGACAGTACACAGGACAAGTTAGATATGTAACAATCTCAAGATCCTACTAAGTTACATATTCAGTTTCAGCTTCCTTTTAAATGCAAAATACTACAGATCGGCTGGCTAACAAGCTAACTTTTTTTATTCTGTTTCAGTAACCAGGCAACAGACAACTGTCCAACTGAGAATTATCTCTCTGAACAGCTGGCAATCAACACTTGGGAGTTTTTGGTAGTTGGTCTCTTTTTTTTTTTTTAACTAGTACAAAGATCAGTGATTACTTTAAAAAAATCTATACAGCTCTAGATTCCACCTCTGAAATCTCTACTCACTATTTAGTAATTTCCTCAGTCCCATTATCTCTGAAGTTACTCATATCAGTAAATGTTTACAACAGAATCTGAAAATCGTAGATATATACTTATGTAGTCTCTAATTAGCTAATGTCAACACTTCAGGAAAAAAATAGAAACATCAAGAAAAAAATGAGATGCATTTATTGATATATGACAAACCCCTTCAAGGAAGCAGGACAACAGACAGCTAATAACTAAAGCCATTCTCACTTCTAACTCTATTACTCTTTTCTTTTCCATAGCTGAAAGAGCAGTATTTCACTTCAACATTATTTCAAGTGTTGATTTTTAAAACATTCCTTTCCTTACTAGATTTTATTATTTTTAAGAGTTATAAATTAACATGGTAAACTCTATTTCTATAAAGGAAATAATAATGGAGAGCCAAGTTTGATATATTATACCTTTCCCCTTCCCAGCAGTCTTTAGGAGTAATGATGCTATAAGATTATTAATTATAAATTCCTGTAACTTAATGTGTTACTTACACATCCAATGTTTTTGAAAGGTTTTTAAGAGTCAGAATAAGAGACTTTTCAGAAGGGCACTGGCACAAAGGTTAGTCTATCTCTCATAACACACGAATGATTAAAAAAAAAATCTGATATGTAAACAGAAAACATCTAAAAATACAAGTCCCTTGGTAAAAGCACAAAATAGCCACACAATACTTCATACACTAACTACACAAGACGGGAGAGAAAACTCCCACCTTTTATATTCTCCAAATGTTTAGATCACTACTGATTAGAAATCTGCTATAAGAACAACACATCTAATATATTGCTAAAACCTGTAAAACCTTATCCACATTTAATTATGCTTTTATTAATCTCTGCTCTTGATATGATCTAATTTAAGTACACCTATGACATGATATTCCAATAAATTGAAAAACACCAACCAAGCTCAAATTCACTCAAGCACCAAGTTCAGACCAGTCAAGATCCTGTTGCAAGATAAACAACATGATGTGATGTAACATAATTTTGTGCATGTGTGTGCTATATGTGAGAGACTGGGGCGGGAACGCAGAGGGAGGGAGGGAGAGGGACAGAGTGAGTGCGTGCACGAGAGAGAAAGAGAGAGCGTACGGCAGCACTCACAAGGGAAAAATATATGTGGTCTGAGTAGGTTTGAGTCCGGTGCTCACTATAATGCAGAATGAGAAACACATAAGCAATGACAGCTTCATACAACAGAAATAATCTTTCTTACATTATTCGAAAAACCATACATTTTAATAGCTTCACAGAATAGCCACTTTCTTTATCAAGTTGGCTGAATCTGTATTTAATTGTCGAACCAGAACCTAGTAGTCAATACACACTGTACTTTCTCTGCAGAAGGATCAGCACCATTTAGTTTAAAAGTAGGGCATATTTTGCCATTTTAATTTTATTTCTGCTAACCTTGGGGGACAAGCCTGAACAGAAAAGAATCAGTGATAATCTAGGCACAATATCCAAAGTCAAATTGCAGGAGTCCAGACAACAAGAAAAAGTCAGCAGGTAACCTGAAAAGAGAACAATAAATTGTGTACTCAAAAATAAAACTGTGGTGGACAGTAATGTATTTATATACTGCTTCCTATCTTGTAAACTAAAATGTTCAATGCAAAGCTGTTTTTTCCTTCAATTTCTTGTAATTAGAGCTGCCATATAATTCTTCAGTAATTATGTCACCTTTTGATGCACAAAAATAATTCCAACAGAAATCAGTCTGCATACTGAAGTCCTATATCACAGAGGGAAAAGAAAAAAAACACTATTAGATCATAGGAACTACTCGTAACTTCTGTATTACAAGCACCTTCCTCCTTTCCAAACAGGAACTTACTCACTTTTCTAAAACTTTTTGGAAATACAGAAAATTTTCATAGAAGCTTCGACGACAGAACATTCCACAGTGAAACATATATTAAACATATTTGTAGTCACAAGCATCAGAGGTAAGGACTAAGTAACATCTATTAGGAAAACAGTAATTGTTTAAAAAACTTCATAAGAAAAATAAACTATAACTTTATCTTAGCTCTTTCACAAGGTTTGTATTCCCTAATGTTATATGAGCAAGAGAGTCTGGAAGAAACCCAAAAGCCATCAGCTCAAGGAATGACAGGACCTCCGAAAATTCCATGGGCTGGTGGTCAGACGCAAACAGAAATACTAACAAGAGCTGGCCACGCTGGAATCCATTTCCCATCCCTGTTCCATGCTTTAGCAGGTATCAGTCACCGACTTCCTTAAAACACTCACTTTCCATATGACACAATGTGGCTGCAAATTCAAGGCAGACTGTATAAAGTCGAACTGGAACTTCATTTGCACCTGTTACTGTGAAAATGCTGGAGCGTCCCTGCCCTAGTTATTTATACTATTCCTGCTGATTTTAAGGGAGAATATGTTTATGTCGCAAATGTTTTTCTCATGTCATTCTAGCTTGGGATATTTTATTTTTCAAAGGTTCTTCTGCTACTACTGCTGCATCTTTACAATTTCCTATACAAAAAAAAAGTAATTCTGATTTAATCAGAAAACAGAGAAACGATACTAGAGCACTGAACAAAAGATCTAATCTTTGGAGCGTCCTTTCCAAGTGAGTGTAAATAAACTGTAGTAAAATGAAAAGGCTCATAATTTGGTATTTGGAATATTCTTCATAAACACCAATTTTCTGTAACATCCTTGCATATCTGATAACCCCTCATGTATAATGCAGAAAATCTATTTCATTTTCATCTATTGACAGTGAATTTAATTTACTATTGCAGCTCTTTACCCAGATTATGTTATTAATTCTGCAATCAGGCTCTTTAGAATGCTTTTATTTCTTCCAAGAGTTTTCACAATTCCACATTGATTTTTTTTCACCCTAACATACCTTTCAAAATAAAGGATCAGATTTTTCCTAGCTTTCTAAAAAAAGTAAAAAAGAAAAAAACCTCAAACGCAACAAGCACCAGTTCATAAGATGTAACGTTCAACAGGAAAAAAAGATCTACATGCATGACTTCAATCTCTGACATTTAAGTATTATAAACTACATTCATTAAGGAGACCTACAACAGGTGCATTAGAATTTCCACATCAACAACCATATTTGTAAATAGACCACAACATCTCTGTTCATAAAAAGTTATCCACTTCTGCTTGACAGTAAAGTTAGAGGACAGGAAAGCTAACTGCTCCAGTGTTAGTGTTCTGTTTACATCCATACCAAGTGCCTTTGCTATTTTGTAGAATTCAGTCATCTTGTTAAAATAGATCAAATGTAAAGCAGCTCTTATTTTTCCAAAAGAAAAAAGTCAGGAACAGCTAGTCAACTCAATTCTAAATCACCAGTTACTCTTCAAAATAACAAAACCAAAACACAGAAGTGTCAGCTATGTTATTTTGCATCAGTTTTTAAAAAGTCCTCTGGAGCAAAGTTCAATTACAGAATGCTAATTTGTTCATCTTTAGGTAAAAAACCCCAATTACTCAACTGCAGAAGCTAAAATCTTGTCTACCATTATATAAGACTCCCTCTTCAGAAATCTTATAAAGGAGGAATGCTAATTCTGGTATTTATTACTGTTACACTCAAAAACTTTTCCTGTACATTAATACAGCTAATATAAAATGGTAATTTTTTTATTCATCCAAAGTATTTCAGCTTTATAATAGTTTTCTTCCACCATCATGATAAACATAATATAAAGAATATCTAAAGAGCAGCACTTGTCCTCTTTACTTCACTCCAGAGCCAATGAACAAAGCAGTGAAGCAGAAAGAAGGTACATAATGGATTTAAAGTAAATGGCCCATTCTTTAAGAGGCAGTCTCTCATTTTTACTCATTCTAGCTTAATTGTCATTACAATGTCTGGAAACTTCAAACGAACAATTATCTTTACGCCACCTGTCACGCTGGTTCCTTACAGCTAAATATTTTTTTAATAAAAAATAAAGCAATGTTAATGAAAATAATCTTTTGTAGAAATATTGTAAATGTCATCAAACTTATTTCAAGCAGTTAGTGTCCAGTTCAGTCCATTCCATACACCAAAATAGACAGAATCTTTATATTCACTATTGCACTTTGTAACATACTTTTCTGAGACACAATGCTTCCTGCTGCACTGGAAGCTTAATCATCAATATATGAACCACACTGACATGTGCATACATGCCTGGGAAATTAAAAATAAAAATTGGCTAATTTTTGCACCTACCTGGGTAAAAATCTTTGGATTTAGACAGCTTGATGGTGGCCCCAGTCTCTTTCTGCAACTGAACAATTGTCTGTCCTCCCTTCCCAATTATAGATCCAGCAGCATAACTAGGTATGAGGACCTTTAGAAAATACTGGCCATCCTCTGAAAAATTGAGATATGCATGGTTAATATGGCTTATAAATTGTCATTTTTCCTCCCCAGACCCACAGATAAACAAAAGGTTACACCTTTAAACTCCTCCACTAATTCATGCATTTACATCTAACCAGTTGCGTCATTATACAAGACATGTTTAGACTATGCCTTTGAGAGTTTAAAATACCTACATTTATTCTAAGCAAAGAACCTATATAGGTTCCTTAATTTACTAAAAGAATGAGAATAATACCGAAATTATATTTCAAAGGTAGCTTTTTTTTTTTTGCAGTGGTAACCACAGCATGCAGAAATGATCAGACCCCTTAAAAAAAACTAAAGCCCTGCATGAAAACGTGGTTAGTGACAACTACAACCTTGCTTGGAAATACTGCAAAAGGAATGACAAAACCAAGAAAGAACGAATTGTAAATTCTAATGGGCTATTTGTTTGTCATTAGCAAACACATGAGAACAGCAATTAGCTATTGCTTGCATTCTTCTTAAGTGAGCAAAACGACTACTCTGCTACCAAATAACCCACCCAAAATGTGGGGTTTTATTCCAAGCATTTCAGCCACTGCCAAGAAAACAACTCAACATGGTGCAGATGGAATCACTTGCTTAAGTAATCCTGATGTATTCCTTTAGCACTTCTTAAGCGACAATGATCTCTTTTAAGCTCATTAATTAAAGGACACTAAGAAGAATTTTTCCCAATTGATCAAAAGCCTAAGTCACTTATTTCAAATACACTTAAAAGGTGACGAGCTAGACAATGCCAGTTCTCTACCCATCACTAGCACTAAAGCATACCATTGAAACAGGAAAAAAATATATAGAATGAATGGAAGGGAGAAAGAAAAAAGGATTCCAGTCTGATTTGGAAACTGCAAAATTTTCAGTGCCCTCATGCCACTGCTAAAGCCAGCTACACTGAAGTCTGAGGACCTTTCCATAACTGTCTCTGAAGAAGTGCAAGGCAATAGGGATACGCTGGTTCCCCGGACTTGTGCTCTCCCCAGTAATTATGGCAACGTCCCATTGGCACGGATATCAAAATACCATGAAACCTGTTTCATAAAGTTGGTTGTTTGGGTTTTTTTTTTACCCCTAAGCAGAAGAAATTATCTGAGTTCACCTTACTTCCCTTCCCTGAGACTATAAAGCGTCTCAGTAAGTGCCTATGTGTGACAGTGGTGCCCACCCGTATTACCATAGCTGGGGAACCATGCACTATGTATAGTCAGACCGCTGCTCTCAACATTGGGCAAACAAATTCACCTCTGCCTCGGTGCATTGTTATGACGACTCCAGCGCAAACGGATAAAGGAGATGCTGGTCCCGTTATAACTCATCTCCTCCAGGAACAGCAGGATGTTAACTAGCGAGTCCCCGCAGCCGAGGGGCGACTCCCCCCGCCACCAGCCAGCCCTCGCCCCCGGCTCGGCACGGCAAACACACGCCGTGTAGGCGCTGACAATGGAAGTGAGGCCAAGGAGGAGGAAAACGCACGGCAAGGCTGAAATTCAACTTGCGACCCCGAGGATGTGGAAGGAGGGAAGAGGGTTTGCCGTCTCCTTCCAGCTGCCATTTATTTTCGCCCATCCTTAAACGGGCGAGGGAGATAGCTGGGCTGCGTGAGCCCCTTGTGCTCCCTCCTCGCCTCCGTAGGGTCACGGCTGTGCAGCCCCAGCGTGGATATTAAATAAAAAGACTGGTAGATGCTGAAAACCGACGCCATTTTGATGAATGATAACATTAGAGAAATGGGAATCTTTGGGCGGGGGGGCTGGGG
>VXAZ01002921.1:1929-81426 GCA_013399875.1 Gymnorhina tibicen | reverse complement strand
GTGTGGCTGCGGGCCTGCCTCCGTCCCCGCTCGGTCCCTGCCGGCCGCCGCGGGTGGCGGGCGGGGGGCAGCGCTGCCTCTCCGCGCCGGAGCCGGGGACGCGCCGGGCTGCATCGCGCAGGCTTGTAAAAAAAAATAATAAATGTATTATTATGCTGTGACAGCCGGTCTAGCTGGAGCTGTGCGACACAAAGCCGCGTTGCTTGCCTAAATATTTCGTAGAGAACTTAAAGATATTTCACTGCGGCGAGGGTTATTTCTGCTTACAAATCTCGAATTATTCAGGTGGAAGCTTAAAACCTTGTAAGATGCAGGGGGATGGGTAAGCAGGGCTCGGGGAATTGTCTGTGCACCAGAAAAGCATTTTTACTATTTGACTCGTTGCTATTTAATGACTCGTTTCCTTTGAAAAAATTTGTCAAACCGCTGTAACTGTGACGGTAGTGGTCAGTACTGGAGCATCAATTCCGTACAAAATTTAGGAACGTGTGTTTATTGCGTTACACCACGCTCTGTGCTAAATTCGTATTGATGTGTGTGTGTGCGCGGTATGGCTGCTGACTCGATTCCTCCTAATACATGCGCTTAAAACCTGGCTGTTTGTGGATGAAATCCAATTTCCATTCTAAGCTCCCTGGGAGACAGCCTTAGTTTTAGTAATCACTTACCATTAATACTGCCCCAAACAATTTTTAATACTTAAAATACACATATCATGTATAATATATAGCACATCACCTCTGCTTATAAATTACAAGCCAGATACGTAATGCATTATAGGATATTAAACCGTGCACACGTTGACATCTAAACAGGCTCCTGCCCAAATGCATTCAGAAATTAAGAACTCCGTCCAGCACTATACATAGGAAACTTTCAATGACTTCTTTGGGAATTGTGTCCCAGGAATGTGATATCTAGCCTCCTTGCCAGCAGATGAAATAGATGCAGCAGATTCAGTAACAATTTGATAGCATATATGGTCAGAAAAAAGATTGTATATAAATGGAACTTTCTTACTCATCATATACCCTTTGTATCTAAGATACTCTGACTCATAATTGCTTAGTTTACTGACTTAAATAAAATTCTAGGCTTCTGTTACCTTGGCAGTTGCTGACACAATTATGGTACAGCAAACTGGGGACTGGTTCTAGCTCTTCCATTTTCTTTACTAAGTTACAGACAAAGAATTTTATTAGTATTTGAGCCAGAAAGAGCACAGCATGACTTGTAAATCTCAGGTCCAGTTTGTAGGGTCATCAGTCCTAAGAGGCCTCTTTTTATTTGTAAACCAAGCAAATGACTTACAGAAACTTTTGAAGACAAAAATAAAACCCACGATGTTCGAATTAAGCCATCTTGAGTCAATTTCCGCAGTGGAACTGGATAAATTATAACACTGCTCTCTTTATCTCACTGACTATGTCCCATTCATCTGTAGCAACATTGAAACAAACAATTCTCTGGTTTTTAGACCACATCTGTTTTACTATGCCCCCTGCACCAATTTTAATTATGTGACAGATCTGATTGGATTCAGCACCTGCAAGTCCTCCCTTTGGGATCTCCAATTAGCTTATAAAACATTTACTTGATTGCATTCTTGGAACAAAAATATTGTTTCATCCTAACAACAGAAATATTAAAGTGTAGAATAAAAAAGGTTTCAGCGTGATATGCGTGTATGTTGTTCGTGTATCTAGCTTCCATAAGCTTAGAGGAAAAAGTGGTAATCCTGAAACCTAATTTCCTCAGACTCAGCAGATGTCTGTCCTGTGTTAGCCTGTTTCTTTACTGACAGCTGTTTCACAAGTGCCTCCCCTCGTCTCTACAGAATGCCTTTTGTTTAATAATTTCCCTCTGCATTATCTCCCATCCTACTTAGACAAGCTTTTTCAACTTTTCTGGTAGTTTTAGAAGGTTTTTTTATAGTTTAAAGACAGGTTTATTTTTTAAGAAGGTAGTTTTAACTATGTAACTAGCCTCTCAGCTAGTTTCTTAGTAGCAGTTCTACTTAACTAAGTGGATAGCTGCACATTTCAACATTTCAACCAGTATTTTAGTATTAAGGAAAGATTTAATTTTTACAGATATGCTTCAGAATATGCCCTTTTTTCTCCTTATTTAATTGCTTGGAGCAGTGAAAATGAAGGCCTAGGGGGGAATATAACATAAAGTGCAGCCCTCTAGTGGCAGAGGTCACTTGGAGTTTAAAGCAAGCTGGGTCTTTGTCATGGGTGGGGGCAATGAAAAGAACAGCTTTTCGCAAAATGCAGGCAAGTGCCCTGCATTGTTCATGGTCTGAAGCACGAGTGAAAATAGTTGTGGAGGCCTGTAATACCACCTTGCTCCCACTCTGTTGTAATATCTGTGCAGAAAGTACTGACGGAAAATATAAAAAAGCCTGTATCTGTAGAGTTTTCCTCTTTTTCCAAATCTGTAATCTGTTGTTCATCTTTTCTGTTTTCAGCCAGCTCCAGACTGGCATACTGGACCAGAGGTTTTTCAAGCAGTTGTGGAATCTTGATTTCTTTCGTGTCTGTACCAGTCATGTCCTACCACATAATGTATTCTCTAACTTCAGTAAGAGTTTGTTCAGAGATGACATGGAGTACAAATTCCATTTGCCAGCTTTATTTCTAAACTCATTCTCAGCTGGTGGACATATGGATGGTAGCATTCAAATTAATCTCTCCCACAGACATGAGACCTATGCTTAGAAGTGAAAGGGATTAGAAATAGGGAGAAATTAAGCATATATATTAACAAATAGAAATCTGCATAATAACTCAGGTGAAGTTCTAGTAAACATCACTTAATCTGATAAAGTCTACTCTGTGGAACAAGACTCAATCTCCTGTTTCTTTTAGAGGTGATGGATAGTTCTCGTCTGAGTAACGGAATGAAGAGCTCATTTTTCCCCTTATGGGAAATATGACAGAGTCCAATAATCATTAGATGAAAAACGATACCTCTTAAACATCTTGGCTAGGTAAAAGAAAACAAATTCTGTCTTTGTCCAAAAGGACTGGCAGCTTTTCATTACTGGATGGTTGCTGTTACTCCTGTAAACTTTGGCTTCACTAAAATTACAGTTAGTGATGAACTCGGAAGACTCTTTCAAGTCTTTAACATCCATCTTCTGTTTATGACACTTTTTTTCTCCAATAATCTACCATTTAAACTATTACTGTTGTTGATTAAGTTATCCATTTGTTGCTTGTTTAAATGGTGCAGAATTTGTTCATCGGTAAATATTTTTTAATTTCAGTGGAACTTCTCCAAGATTCCACCAATATTAACCTGAAAAAAAATCAAACCCAGTGTTTAGGAAAAAAGTTAAACACATATTAGACAGAAAATGACCCGATTATCTGTTTTTTCAAATTTATATTGGTTTTATTATGTGCACCTATATTATATGCATTGCCAAACTAAAAGCCAAGTGTTAATAGTCGTACTCTTCACTGAAAAGAGCATGGACAACTGCTAAACCTTTTCATATTGCAGATCACTGCTGTGTAGTAGCCTTCTTTTTCTGGGAAACTGAGGATGATAACTTAAAATCAGTAAAAATGTGACCATACTGTTTGTCATAACATGAATATGTTGGCTAAAATTCTTTTTCTGGTGGTGGAAGGAGGAAGTGTTTGTAGGAAATCAATGCCCATTTCTCTCTCAGCAGAGAGATCACCTGCCTCCTGGTCTGACAAAGTTCATCAAAATTTACAGATTCTTTTTTTGACTTTTCTTCAGAATTAAGGAATTGAATTGATCTGACTTCTTCACTGTTGAATCTGTAGGTCAGATTATAAGGGGTTACCTGAGGATTTACCCAGATCTCAGTGTAGAAAAGAAGATAGCTTCAGGACAAGGTAATTTTTCATCCCTCCCAAGGAACTGACATTGTGGATCCAGATATCTGAAACTCCAGTGGCTGAACCCTTAGCCCAAAAAGTCATCCCCCTGGTGATCTCTATGTACCGTAATTTAAAGACCTCTTATTTCTCAGGATGGAAAAAAAGACTAGATTTCAATAGCCTTCCAAAAATAGTAGTATCTTCTGTTTTCTTTAGGTTCTTTTGTGTGTGTGTTGTTTTGGTTTTAATAGAAAAAGAGATATTCAGGGATTAAAACTGATATAAACTATGAGTAATTCCACTGTAATGAAACAATGTAATATCGTGTGTGAGAAATAGCAGTATCTCCTAGTGTATACTTCATCAGTTTACAGTGTTACTGATTGTGTACCTTTTGTTACTATCTTACACAAAGACACTGGTGAAGCATCTCGTCTACAAACTGAATTCAGCCAGCTATCACTCCAGATGCTTCAGTATGCATTCCTTTAACAGTATGGTGAGCAGGGTAATTTTCAAGGAATCAGCATACCTGTTTCCAATCTCTGTTATTATAATTGCTCTAGCAGTATTACCATTTTAGGTGTCATTTTGCCCACCCACCACCAACTGTCATTTGTTTGAAATTTTGGCACTTTACAATAAATGAAGTAAGGAAAAAGATACATTAACAGCAAAATTAGTTTCTTTGATTCTGTTGTCAAGCTTGATCCTCTTTCTGGAGTAATGTGGTCTTACAATATAGGACCTTCATCAGGATTGGTTTAGAATGTTGCTATAGTTCAGCTCGTATACAAAAGTTATTTCAGTGGAGAAGATCAGAAATCTTCCTGGAAAAGGAATGGAAAGGGGGAAAGTAAACGTTGCACAGTAGACAAAGGATAAATAAGCAACAGCCTTGACTTTTTGTCTTGTAAACAAAATTTTTATTAAATTATGTAGCAAAATTTGAGTTGCTCTGATCATTTTACTCACTGATAAGGTTTATGCTACTTGAGATTGTTAAAGACAACTATATCCTAGTAAAATCATACTAGTAAACTCCCCTACTGTTAACCACCAAGAAACTCCATTTTGTCCTGTATAATTTATAATCAATTTTCTAAATAATAACCTATTCCAGCAGAATACTATTATAATGGTAGAAATTTTGCCAATGGAAAGGCAAGAAAAGTAGTATGTCTAATATTATTGAAATGGAGATCTAGATATCTTTAAAAGCACTTTTTAAATGCTTACTATAAAAAAATTCATATGTCAGTAGATTACAAATTAAATCTTTAGCACAGCAAGATTTTAGGAAACAGTTATTACCTTTAAGAATACACTGGGAACTTTAAGTGATTCCTCCCTGGAGTTTACCAAATCCCTTAGAATTTCTTCTTCAAGAAATTATTTCACTTCACCAACAAAAAAAAATAATGATTTTTGGTTTTTTTCCTACTTGCTTGAAATTGATTCCTACAAAATACCCCTGAATTGGAAAGTCTGTGGGTGGGGGAGGGTGAACAGCTAAAACTTACTGCCAAGATAAATTGGCCAGATTGATTTGGCACATATCCTGAGTTTGCCATGAAAACATCTATCTGTGTGTCAGCTGCACACAAAGGCTATCTGGCCCCAGAAAAAGCACAGGGATTAGGCATAATGCTGCCTATTTGAGACAAAGGATATTCCTTAGTGCAGTGAGGTTAAAACAGACAGCTCATCAGTAGTACAAGTCTATCTGAATTATTTAGTTACCATTTTGAGCCAGGAGGAAATGGTGGCATATTATTAATGACTTTTGGGGTCTATTCATCTTTTTATTTGGTTTCAGTGAAAGCAGTACTGAAAACAGGAAAAGGTGCCAAAATTTGAGATCAGTTTTACTTTAATCGCTTACAGGATGTAGAATCACTTTCTTATTTCAATGCTAGTTGCAAAATATAACTGGTTTTGATTTATATTTCACTTAGACTTATGAGGTTGCTATTTATGTTTGTAAGTGGGTGCATGACCAAAGTGAATGGAATAACTCATATGCTCTAGAAAACAGAAGTCCATGGATCTACTGGACGAAAACTGTTTTATTGATTTCAAGGGGGTATAAGTCATTCAATACAAAATAGTTCAGGGAAAAAATAGTGACGAGAGTAAGAAAACTATACAAAAGATATTAACATAGACTGCAATGCATTCTCACAATGAGAGGGATTCTTGTTATATTCCAGTTATGGGCAATTTGAGTTAATTTGCATAGATATATTTATGGATATGTAATAAGAACATACATAAAGAGTATTTAGGAACATATAGTTTTTCATTTCTAATTAATTATATATAAACAAAATAACAGCTGGTATATAATTTAAAATTTGACAGTTGCAAAAATGAAGACTCAGTTTCCAATAGTTAAAAATCACAAGTTAAGGTGAAAATCTTTACATAGCCATGCGTTATGTTGATAATAAACAGATCTAAGTAAGGTGTTATAGAAAGTTACACATTATATTTGTAAAAAAGCCTGATTATTTTTCCTGTGCACTTTTTTCAGAATATTTTTGTTGTAATATTTTAGCCAAGTAGGAAGAAGACTGTTTCAAAATTTCTAAATACTTGTATTTTTCTTTTCATTCTTATTTTCATTTAAAGGTTTAGGTTGCTTCCTCTAGAACAGAAAAAAATCATATGTTCAAACAGTAAAAATAAAATTGCTGCAGAACTGAGTCATTGCAAGTGAGATGAATGCCCATAAAAAAAGTACAAATTACAAAAAAAACCCAGAAACAGGATCATTGTGCATTAGCAACAATGCTCGCACATTCATCATGGCTCACAACAAAGGTATTTATAAGTGGACCTCCTGCCTCTGTCGCATGCTGTCATTGCTTTGGATTGACTGCTGTTAGGTCCCTGTAATCCTGAGCCCCGGGATCTTGTCCTACATGTTTACCCCACTTGGTATGCATGTCCGTGCGTATTTAAAATGGAAATGAACTCTAATCTTTGTATGAGTTAATAGAAAAGGGTTTTAATCTCCTAAACCCCATATTTACCATGGTTTTATTTTGTTGTTTGGATTTTTTTAAAATAAAGTTTATAAAAAGCTGTGTTCAGAATTTCAGCTTCTATTTGTTCATTATCCACTTAAGTTTGGTTAATATTTGGCATTTCTTAACTCAGTAGTGTGTCATGGCAATAATATTATGGAGTATGTTCAAGGATGAGGAGAAGAATAGAGTAACAATAACTACTGGTCTTAATATTACATTTTAATAATGGAAAGTCTTGTCAACTTTCTTATTTGTAAGGCACTTAGAATAAAATTTCATATTTTAAAACACTGATGTTACAGATATAAAAATAATATATGACTGCCATTTGCTTGTGAGATTATGTTGTTATATAGATGTTATGCAGAAATTAAAACCTAAATATTATCTAATTTAGAAAAAGTTCATTAAAACTATCATACCCCATTCCACCTGAAAACACATTGTTGCCAACAGATAAAAAATAATGTACTTCCTTTGAAAGCGATAAAAAAAGTCATCATTATAGTTGAATTCTAGTCCTCACTCCTGTAAGAAATTTCATATTGCAGGTCCTTCTACCCAGTACAATTCTTATGTTATGTAGGACCTTTGTGAAAATCACTGCTATTTTCATATTATGTTTGTTATTAATAAATGTTTGCATCATCCAGCTGCTCCTTGGAACTTGGTTTCATGACCGTTTCTTTGGGAACCCTCTTCCAGTGACTGACCACCCTCTCAGTGAAGCACCGTTTCCTGATCTGGTTCTGGTCTGAACTTCCCCTGATGGAGCTTCATTCCATTTCCTCATGTCCTGTCACTGGTCACCAGAGAGAGGAGATCAGCACCTTCCCCTCTACTGCTCTTCTTGATGAAGACAGAGATGAGGTCTTCCTTCAGCATTTTCTTCTCCAAGCTCCAGCAAACCAAGTGACCCTGGCAGCTTCTCCCTGCCTTTCGCCATCTTGGTCGACCTGCTTTGAACTCTAATAGTTTCATGTTTTTCTTATATCGAGGATAATAACCTAATGTGAAATCACTAGAGCAATTTGTGCAATGGTGTGATATGATAAGGATGCTTTTTCTTAAGATCCTAATGGAACAGGTAACTCCACCTAGATAGAACCTTACTCCTGGCATGAATTCATTGACATCTGTAGGCTCTCATTAAGGAAATGGATCTTCCAGTTCTGGAAATGCGTTTTAAATTTATAAAACTTTTCATTTTTTGTCTAGTATAAGTAGTTTCAGCACATTCCAGTCTACTTTATTGATTTCAAGATCATTTCTGGAACTAAAGGTGATGTGATGAATATGTCAGCCAACTCAGTCAGTAAAATCCTGACTTTTAACATCTGTCATCCAACATGGGAGGTTATTTCCCAAGTTAAGTAACAAATTGGTAAACTAAGAATGCATTAGACACAGAAAGAGGATGCAAAAGATTATATTGTTTTAATTATAGTTTTAATCATTATAGTTCTAATCTAGCATTATACACAATCAATAAAGCTAATATTTTAAAGCAAAACATGCGAGAGTTAAAATGCTTAAAGCAAAAATGTTCTTGCTTAGTTGCACATATTTTTCATTTTAAAGTAAAGGTATTAACAGAAATGGGACTATAACAAGCTGTAATTTTAAAGTTTAGCTAAGTTTAAATAGCAATAAAATAGTGTTTCCAGCATGCTTTACTATTTAATGTAAATTCTCCCCGCCCACCTCCCAAATTATCTTACTGTGCTCTTTTAAGAATTCAACATTTTATAAAGATGAAGCATTTAGTACAACTTTTAACAATTTAAGAAAACAACAGAAGATGATGATTCTAGGAAATGAATATGTTAAGGTTTTTTTCAGATTTTAGTGTCTAATTGTACTAGTCACAATTTAGGCAGTAGCCACATGTCAGCCAAATTCAAAGATAATATTCTGTATCAAAGCCTGAAAAATTTTGTTCAGTTACACAAATGCCCATTCACTTGAGTAGCCTTTATTCATATATGTGATCGTATTCAACACAATTTTTTTTGAAATAATCAAAACACTGAAGTTCTGCAAAAAGAGTATCTCCTCTTTGCTTGTGTTTTTGCACAATTTTCTATACAGGCAAATATTCTGAAGAAACTATTAAAATTGATTGTTATTTACAGCATAAATGCCTGTAAAACATTTTGGCGTTCCTATTTCTACAACAACATATATTATTTTTAATAATTATAATCTGAGGCTTCATTTTTCTTGAAATACTGGTTTGTTGATCAGATTTCTTATATTTAGATAAATATTACTTTGCAAACATAGAAAATATCAATACCTCAAACTTTTGTATTTGTCAAGTCTGACTTATTTATCTTTTGGACTTTGTGGGTAAATTATTATTACACTGTTCATAATGTGGAAGAACTGGATTGCACTATCTCCAAAGATTATGCATTACATCAAAATGGATTACATAAAAATGGTTGAAAGCCATTTCTCTCATCATTACAATTGTCACATTAGTGAAAGAAAACAGTCAGCATTCCATAAACATTTTATTTCTTTAGAGTGTCTAAGATTTCCCAGGAGAATAAATCATATAATCAAACAAAAATGCTTGGTGTGATCAATTCTGAAACACTGCATTACGTTTTCTGGAAAGTCATTTATGAAAGAATTAACTGTGTCCATGCTATTCAGTGTTGCCTACATACCTTAATAAAACATACAATGACAGCAGGCATTGGTCATGGAAGTTTGAACTTTATTTAATTGTGATTGTTTTCAATATTCAGTTTGATGAAATGAGCATTCTGTGTAAATCCAGCCACCTGAGAATGAAGTTAAAAATTTTAATTGCTTTATGAAAAAAAAGCATTTCACTTGTATTTGGTGAATTTCAGTTTTATTAAACATCTCTAGGATCTGAATTGCATTTAAATGACCAAAACCTTTAAAATAAAAGAAAATAGATCGTCTATTAAAATGCAAGTATGTGCATGTGTGTGTGTTTATACCTGCGTACACACAAATATAAAACACGTGTGTATGAATGATGTACACACCTTGTGTATGTAAATATATATACGTTTATGTGTGTATTCACACATAAAATCACACAGCAATTTTGAGCCCTCTAGTGGTAAGAAACCTCTCAGTTAAGAAACCATTAATCTCAGCCTAAGCATATCCACCCTAACAGACAAGTGTCTAAACTCTACAGTGTGATTATGCCTTTATGTAAGTGCAGGATAGCTCCCTGCAGTTGGTGTGGGTCTGTACATACAAATGTTAATAACAACATAGATCTGCAAATCAAGTTATTGTTTCTAGCATGGTAACTTTTCTACCTTTTCTCTGTTGAAAAAAAAGACCTATTCTGTATTCTTTTTGACACATTAATAATTTGTGATACTCATTAAAAGAAAAAAATAAAAGCAATCTCCTGAAAAAATACTGTCAAATAAAAGGGAAATGTTTTCAAACACAGCATCCTCACTCTCAGCCTTGCATTATATAGTGACACAAGTAGTTACTACAGGGAAAGGAGGAAAAAAAATCTGCATTTCAGATTGGGAAAGGTTTCACGACATATGACTTCAGCCATCTGAAAGCTAGGTTTCTAGGCTAAGCTGGTTGTTTGCACTCACCTTGCTGTCACTGGAGGTAAATAGGTTGTTTGAGAATGAGTTGTCTTGTAAAGGTGCCTGGGAAAGAGCTGTAAGATAGGTGAAATATCTATGGATGCAAAGGTCTCTCCATTTTTCAAGGAGACCTAGATAATAAACTTGGAATCTATGTTTCCTTTTTTATAAGGCTGAAAAAAAAAAATAAAAAGCCTAGATTAAATAACACAATAATAAATACTATTGCTTCTAGCAATACTTATAACATGTAATGCATATCCGAATAGAAGATGCAATAAAATATTAATGAGTATGTATATTATAAAAAGATATTAATAAATCTCGGGCAGGTTAATCTACTACATGGCAAAATCATTCTGCAAGATTACTACTACTTTGAGGGAAATCCAGAATAACATTCAGAAGTGATTTTTTTCTGGTGCTGTGTGGATTTGATGGGCTCCAGAGATAACACTTGCTTTAATTTTCCTCTTGGACTCAGTTTAAACATGTGTTTTGGATGACCATCTATACATGAGACCTTATGAGCTGCAGCTGACCTATTTCTTCAGGAAATTTCTGCAAGAACAAGGGAGCACACCTGTTCAGTGTGGTAAGATTTCTAAGCTCTTTTCACAGGGAAATCTCACCAGGAGGATCTTAACTATGGTATTCTTTCCTTCTGTCCACAGTCCCATAATCATGAAACTTGTTGACTCTCAAGAATAGTAGAAGTGTAATTGACATGGGCTTTTAACAGAGATGAATATATGTGTTTCTGGAATTATTTCATTTAAAAATAGTATATTATTTTATGATTGTAATTTGTTACGTGACAAGACCTTAGGACAGGAAAATTATGTAAGTCATAAGCAATTAATTCTCATTTTAAAAAATAAAGCAACAATTTTGTTTTTAATGTACTAAAACAATTCAAATATATTGTTATTCAATTGCCTGTTTAGTTATTTTTGACATCTATCAAAATTCCATACATATAGGATACAGAAATGAAGTCCTAAAAAGGAGTGTTTTCATTGGATGCATGCAACATTTTTGTACAAGTTGATTTTTTTTTACAAGATACCTAGGTAAAACATGCAAGAGGGAACTCAATTTTTGTGTTCAGCATGCAAGGGTATGATTATCACAAAGACTAGAGTAGGCTTATTCCTCACAGAAGAAAACACTGGTGACTTCAAAAAGTGAAAAAATTACAGAATGGCAGAATGGGTCAGGTTGGAAGAGACCACAGTGGGTCCTCTGGTCCAACCTCCTTTCTCTAGCAGGGTCATCCTAGAGCACATGGCACAGGTTTATGTTCAGGCAGTTCTTGAGTATCTCCAGTGAGGGAGACTCCACAACCTCTCTGGGCAATCTGTTCCAGTGCTCGGTCACTCACACAGTGAAGAAGTTCTTCCTCACATTCAGGTGGAACTTCTGTGCATCAGTTTCTGCCCGTTGCCTCTTGTTCTATTGTTTGGCAGCACTGAGAAGAGCCTTTAGATAATAACACTAAAACAGTATTATGTGACTAGAAATGCTAAGGGAAAAATAAATTTTATCTTAAACCATTGCCCTTTTCTTGTTTAAAAATCCATTTTCCATAGAAATTAAAGAGTCAGGAAAGTAATACAATTTATCAGTGCTGTGCTTGGGATAAACAATCCTAAATTCATACTTCACAAAATCAGATGTTTTTGCATAGTTACCAAATCTTTATCACAACAGTATATGATGTCTGGATAAAAGTGTTAGTAGACAAAATAATCTTAGTTTTCTCCAAGAAGGCATAGCAATTGCTTTGGCATGACTAAAATATAATGATAAAGAAGTTTTAAAAGGTGCTTAAACTATCAGGAACTCTTGATGGTAGCCCGATGAAAGAGGAAATTAAATTTAAAGAGTGCTGTTGCAAAGCACCAAATCAAGTTGTACTTCCTGATCCTTTGCAGCTGACATCACTATCATCTTTCCTGCATCTTGCAAGTATTTCTTCACAGTAGACTAAGATACTATTCATTGATGTGTCACAGGGAACTACAATCTCCCTATGTGGAAAATCACACTTCATGTGCCACACAAAGATAAAATAATTTTAACACCTCAAATAAAGAACTGCTTTCAAAACTGCTACTAAATGAACATGGTTGAGAATATAAACAGTGTACACTAGAGAAAAAAGATAAAGACAACAAAAATTCAGTTTCCATCCTCTAATATATCCTACATCCTAAAGTTTCAGTCGTGTTTAAAAGACATATTCATGGCAACAGCTAAACAAAGTGTGAGCTCAATTGCTGTATGGGCCATTTACTTAGGATTTGAACTTGTTGATCCTTGTGGGTCCCTTCCAAATCAGAACATTCTGTGATTCTATGATTCTTGCCACAAAAGGTTGACTAATAAGGGTAGGAAAGGGCAGTCTGTTGGACTGCCTGTGACTCTATGACTTAGGTAACAGGTGCTAGAGTAGATCTTGAAAAATATCCCCCTTCTTCTCCCTTTGTTTGGAAACAAATACAGAGGCCAGAATGCACCTTGAGCAATAGATTGCCTCTGCTGTTCAATGTAATATCTATTGTCCAGTAAGGCTAGCAAGGAAACAGCAGTAACCGGATTTTATGATGTAAGACATAAGTTTCATAGAGTCTCTACAGCCTCCAATATTAAATGGGTTCAAGACTTGATCTGAAGAAGGATTTGAACTGAATGCATTTCAAGGAGATTACTGATAAGCTTTTCTATTATAAGAATTTATATGGTAGTGTGGAGAAACATAAGTAATATGAAACATCTCACTTCATGCTCCAAAACAATTGCTGTCTAACATTATGAGAGGATCCTTTTGTGGGCATTACCATATGATACACTTCCTGAAGAAGATGGTTCTTCATTATCAGCAGCTGAATAATAGTTTCTGGTGGACTGCTATTCTTTTCTACTGTTTCAGTTTCTGCATGTCACTAAGGGCCAGGAGAGACCATCTATATTTCAAAAAGAAAAAAGAGGAAGACGTTCCCAAATAAAAAGGTGTTTCTGCATTGCCACTGAGTTCCTCTGTCACATCTATAGGTCTCTTTCTTTGATATTTGAGAACTGAGTTGTCAAACATTTTTTTAAGAAACATTTTTTTGGTTTACTTAAAGATGTGCAGAAGAAATATCACATCAAGGGAAATCTTATACAAAGATGCTCAAAAGCCTTATCATTAAAAAAACAGTGAACAACATCTTGTGTGAAATAATCATATCATCATAGAATGGCCTGGGTTGGAAGGAGCCTTAAAGATATCTGATTCCAAGCCCCTGCTATGGACAGGGACATCTTCCACTAGGTAAGGTTATTCAGAGCCCCATCCAACCTGTCCTTAAAGAATTACAGGGATGGGGCATCCACAGCTTCTCTGGGAAACCTGTTCCTGTGCCTCACCACTGTCACAGTAAATACTTTTTTTCTTAATATCTAATCTAAATCTACTCTCAGTTTAAACCATTCCTCCTTGTCCTGTCATGCTCTTGTAAAAAATCCTTCTCCACTCAGGTACTGGAAGGGCACAATTAGGTCACCCTGAAGCCACCTCTTTTCCCGGCTGAACAAACCCAATTCTCTTACCCTTTCCTTATAGGTGAATAATCTTATAATATCATCTGAGAATGTATCTGCTTACCTTCTTATCGCATATGGCCATATGTACAGGCTTGTTCCTAATGATGCTTATTGATTATCCATTTGATTTACATATTTTAATATGCTTTATACTTGCCAAAAAATAATGATATGCCTGACATCACAACTCATCACATTTTGCACTTTATGATATCAAGCTAAGACAAAAGCCCTCATAGGTGTATCCTGAATAAAAAATTGTAAAGCACCCAGCTTCTTGAAGGCAAAATAATCAGTTAGACTTGATATGACTATTGAACTCTCTCCATGATTAAAAGGAAAGTAAAACTCCACAGTGCTCTGCAAAGCAAGCTGGGCAGAAATTTTTGCAAAGTGAAATCAAGTAAACAATGATTTTCAGTTCTTTTTTCACACTCTGGTAACTGTGGTCCTTTCTCTAAACATCACCAATTCTGTCCCGTAGAGGAAAGAAAAAAAATCAAAAAGCTGTAACCACAACACATTAATGCAGATATATATTAAGTGAAACAAAACATCTTGACTTTATGGCCTAAATTATGAGATATTAATATACATAGTGTGCTGTTCTGAGGGGCATAAATGAGATTGAAGAGAGGAATAAAGTCTGCTACAACTTTAAATTTCTCTACTTTTCTTTACAAGCCCAAAAGCATAATTGGGACTGAGTCTTATCCTCAAAGACCAGAAAGGACATCATTATTATTCAGAGTGGCCCTTTCTACTCTCCACTAGTAGAATGTCTTCCACGAGTTGGAAATTGCATCTAATTTTTCTTTAAGGGAACCATAACCCTTCCAAGTCTTCCTATGATTCCATGTATTATTTCTAGAAGAATTATCCTAATTTTGATTCCCAATAATTGCTTTGTCTTCTGTTTCTGACTGCATGATCAAAAAGCTCAGTTCTGTCAGATATAATTCCTGCATTTAAATACTTATACTCATTTATCAACCCATCTCTTAAACTTCTCTTCGATATACCAGATAAATTTAATTACTTATTCCTCACACCATAATGCAAGATTTGCAGCTCTGTAATCTTGGTTTTGGGGCTTCTGCATTTTGGTTTGGTTTGGTTTTTTGGGCTTTTTTGGGGGTTATTTGGGGTTTTTTTGGGGGGAGGAGGAAAGGCATGTTGGGGGTTTTGGGGGCTTGGGGTTTTTTTTGCATATGTTCCCCAGTATTTCTCATCTCCATTCCCCTTTATAATCCATTCAAAGGTTTTATTAGCTGTTTTCACAGGAGACCGGAAAGCTCAGACTGAGGATGTGATCTATGGTAATACCTAAAATCTAGTTCTAGTCATTGTTATTTTAAGACAGCTTTGATATTCTGTAGATACAAACTGTTTTCATGAATTCATGACATATTCCTCTTCAGCTGGACATATTAAATAAATTTTTTTGATTTTAACAATTTAAATCACTTGATTTGGCTTACCATAATTGTAACCATCCATTGTATTTTAATAGCCTACCAATCTAATAATTTAGTAATTAAATTATTATATATATAGCAATTTTCAAACTCTATATAACTGTATGCACCAATAAAGCTAGCTTCTTCTTAACAACTTTCTTAATGTTCACCCCTGAGTTCCCTATTTCCATGTGGAAATAAGAATTATCATGTAACAAATTTAAACTTTTTTTTTAGTTACTTTTGCATACAATTTATGAATTTTTTTTCTTTGTTTGTGCCCTTCAAGGATCTAGAAACCAGGGCCATAAAATATAGTTGGAGAGAGGTTAGAATGGAACAAAAAAAGGTATCCAAAAGATCCTGGATATCAATATCAAAACAACAGTTTCTAATCCCACTGCATCATACCTATCAATTACATAATGTGCAAGTATTTGATTCAAAAAATTTTGATTTCATGGAGTAAGTGAATTAAATCCAGGTGTACATACATACTTTGTTTACCACCCCATACCCTAGTCAAAAACCAAAACCAAACAGAGAGATATCTCACAAAACAAAACAAAACAGGAAAATAAAAGGGACAGTCTTACTAGTACTAATTATAATTATAATCTCTAGTTCATGCCAGCAAGTTATGAATTAAAAAATCCATTATATACCTGAAATGATGGGCAAGAGAGTTAATTTTTTATTCTATGTTATATCCTTTTCTGGATAATAGGACAATATTTGCAAATCTCTCTGTTTCCCAATTTTCCAAGATAAGTTAAAAATCAGCAGTGATTCATTAGTTCCTTTGAGACTTCTGAGTATTACTTACTTAGCTAGTTCATTTGAGACATTCTCATATGGGAATAGATGTTGTCTTATCAGTTCTTTATTTCAGATAGAAAATGTTGTATTTCCACCAAAATTTGCATGGTTTGGCCCTAAACCAGCCATTATCTCAGCTTCTCTTACTCTGAATGAACTTATGACCTTTCTGAGAAGGGTACAACACAATGTTCAACTCTCCTTTTTTCCTAGTAGATAATTCTTTAATCTTAGAGCTCAGATGAAGTAAAAACATTCAGTAAGTTGCATACATGCTTCTTTCTCAAACACAGCTTTCTCTAGAAGTCCCTCTCTCTTTCTCTGCTCTGTCTTCTACAGGACTTTCCTTCCCATCTGAGCTTGGCTAGAGGTCAGAGTCCCACTTCTAAAAGAAAATCTAATCTTATTTTGTGTTTATCTACTTTTGTCCCAGATAATGCAGAAATACACACTGAAAAATCTATTTTCTAAATGGTTCTCTGCCATCTCAGTGGCTTCTTATAAGCTGTGACTTGATTAGACAAAACAGAAGACATTGTTAATATGTTCAGGTTATGCTACTTCAGAATGAGAGGCAGGAAAAAGGGACTCAGAGAAGCTACTTTCTTCATTGGAAATGTTGTCTAGGGAGTAAAAACTGGAAGTAATGTTAATATTTTGGAGCAGTACTTTGGCAGGAAGACATCTTTAGTATGTGATATTTCAAAATCTGGAAAACATTCCTTGATGACATTACATATTTTAGAGAATCCCTATATTAACAGTGTTTTGTTGATACTTTTATATGTGGTTTTATGTTTTTGTTGGCATCTGTAAATTCCAGAATTATTTCTGCTATCAGCAGAATAACAATAGGAATGTATTAAGGCTGGTGGCTTTTTGGTTTGGTTTTGGTTGGTTGGTTGGTTGGTTGGTTGGTTTTTTGTTTGTCTGTTTGAGAGTTTTTGTTTGTTTTGTTTTGTTGGGTTTTGTTTTGGTTTGGTTTTGTGTGGGTTTTTTGGGGTTTTTTTTGTTTTTCTTTTTTTTTCCCCACCCACTAAAATAGATATAAATCATCATACCAATTTTGGGGAGACGAATGAACTGATTTTTCCAGAAAGTTCCCAGTTTCCTAGTGGCTTCTCTAGATATAATCAATGATTCTTCAAGTATTAACCAACTATACAGGAATTTGCAAATAAAAGCTAAGAAATCTGGTGACTAAATCTGGGAAGAGGAGAAATGATCATCTGGGGTAAAGAACGTGAGACTGAAGACAGAGTAATGGAGTAAGAGTTCTGTAAGAGGGATTAGAAAGTGAAAAAGGAGAGATGGAATGGGTTAGCAAAATGATTGTTTTCAGCTGACCTATAAAATTCTGAAATCAGAAAAAAGTGAATAAACTGAACAAAGAGAAGGTGCAGGACAGATTATGCAGAGAAAAGAGTGGGATGAGGAAACTGGGATGAGGAAACTTTGGGAGGCTTGCTAATGAAACAGTTAAAGAGATAGGAATATAAAGATCAGAGAAAGGACAAAAGAAACTGAGTTTGGACGGACAAATTAAATAAACACAGATATTATCAACCTAATACTTATTGGTGCAACGTTGCAAACCCACAAGATATGTTTCCCTTTGAATCTTCATTTTTGCAGTTTCATGTTAAGGAAAATAGATACAAAATTACTTTTAAAATAATGCATTAAAAGGATAGGTTAGATAAGGCCTTGAACAGCCTGGTGTATTGATATGTGTTCCTGCCCATGACAGGGTGGGGGTGGGACTAGATGATATTTAAGGTCCCTTCCAACCCTTAACATCCTATGATTCTATGGTATTAGGATGCAAGCTAGAGCACTCAGATCTTATCTATATTACAGCTGTTCACTATCAAACATAGAGAGTTTACATTCCCCACTCCCCCAAACCAAAATACTGTTATACCACCTTTGACTAGATCGTGCTCTTCTGCTCTTTCACAGAAAACAGCTCAGCCAGATGATTGGGGTATTTCATGCATGGATGAAACAAAACCTTAAAATACCTAAAACAATGTATCATTGTATATCTTCCGGCCCACAAAAAAAATTACATAAAATACGAACTAATATATTTAGGGCTTCAACAGTCTCAAACCTAATACTAGGTTGAAATAACATAAAATTAATGTATCAGAGAACTGTACTTTACACTTAGACTTTTGAAAAATCCAAATGAGAGCAATCACTACTTATTTTTTTCAAACTTTTTATTTAAGGGCAGTACTTTCTAATCTGAATACATTTATTCTCTCTAAGAGCATTTAAAGTTATTTCAAAGTATATGAGTATCATAAAGCTCTTTATACTAATTTCATACTGATTTATTGTGATTTTTGCTGATGCATTAATTTAATTGACTTTATTATGACAAAACTTTTAAAAAATTGACACCAGTCAAAGCTAGTTCCAAACATCCTAACATGGTTTTTAAAAAAATAAACTTGTTGAAATAATGGCTTCACCTCTCTGCAATGGAATGAAATAATGCATCCTTGCTCTGAAGTTAGTATTTTGAACGTCCAATAATACATAGGATGCACTAAGTGCAAGTTTAATATTCATTTTTATGACTCAGTTCTTTTCCAAAAAGGTCAATTTTAAGTTATTCTAATTTTAAAAATAGCACAGCACTAGAAGGAATTAAAAGGAAAAAGGCATGATACTGCATGTGTATAAGGAGAAAAGCAGTGATCAAATAATGACACACACATAAACCATTGGCCCAGATACATAGAAAGAAATACTTGATGCAAGCAGTTAGGTTTAATTAGGCTGTAACTTTTAACAATTGGAGTCAGCTGGGACGTGTCCTGCAGTAACTCAGACCTCAAGAGTAATCATTACTTACGCTTCCACTTACTGGACAGCTGCTGTCAGTATTCACCACTTCACAGTTAGCTGAGCCAATTTCTAGGACCTCACATATAAGAAAGGGTAGTGAAAGCTGTAACCCTGTTTTCCTCTTCTTTAGATATGGCCTTTCTTTTCATCTGCTTTAACTCTATTCAAACTGCCAAGATGTGACAATGTGTGCAGCGCTCTAACCCCACTCCAGCAAGCTGTGGCTATAGGGATGGTAAAAATACCTACTATATGCATTCTGGAGGCGTGAGAAATACTCTATTCCACTTCCAAAGAAAGTGAAGGTGCAGTGGCCACATGATTGTAAATTTTAATTAACATAGTAATCATTATTAACAGTAACTGTAATAATAATTCTATAGTAGCCACATCAGAAAGAAAGGGCTCAGTCTGGTGGTGAAGATTTTTGCTGCCTTTTCCTCATGTGGAAGAGATTAAAAAACTGAACACTAAAGAACAGAAAATAAAGATGTTATATTTGGGCACTTACTCCTTGACAGTTTTGCTAAATATTCTATTCTTATTATTTGAGTGGGCAGATTAATGGCTGCAAAGTGCCTACATAAACCGCTACACTGATTTTCAAAGTCTTTTTCATAGGATCTCTTTCTATTTCTCTCTCTCTCTGCTGTTACAACAGCCTATGAGATGCTTGAAACACACCATCCACAGTAAATGATGAATAAGAGAAGAAATTCTGTTAAGTTTCAAAGAATAATGCAAATCAAAATTTTCTTGTTTTCTATTTCTCATTAAAAGGTATTAACCTATAGTGTATCCTAAATAAAGATTGAAAAATTGTTTTAAGAAGTTTGTTAGAAGAGGCCTAAGATATAGGTTAGCAATTTTATATACACCCTCAGCTAAGAAATTAGGTTGCAGAATATTAAAAATAAATAAATATATGTATAATCTTTAGTGTTTTAAAATGACAATCAATTAAGATGGAATAAAGCAAAACAATAACCTGTGAAAAAGATCTATAATTTTTTTTCTCTTAGGTCAGAACATAAATACAGCAGCAGATTTGCCTACTCCTTTCCTGAAATCAAGATCAGATTATAAGTATTTATAAAAAGCACAAAGTTTGCTATTTGAAAGTCTTCAATGGGTAAATCTCATAGTATTTTTATTTTCCCTTTGTCAAGGTAGAGAATGGCTCATTTTCTCCCTCCTGGGGGGAATTTTTCTCTGCTTTTCTATTAAAATGACTAAAACTTGAACCAGTGAATATCTGGAGGAGGAAAAAGAAATGGAATCTAAGAAAAGTAAAAAGTTTGAAGGCAACTGGAAATTGACAAATAAGTGTCAGAGCAGAAAACTATGGCAGTTTGCCAACCAGCTGCGAAAACTAATTCAGATTTAGATAAAGAGATTTTAAAGGGGAAAAGGACAAGAAAACTTCAGAAAAAGGAAGAATAAAGGAGCAAAGAATAAATCCTTAGAGCTGTGTTAAAGAAGAAACATAGGCAGTGCTTTGTTGTTTTAACTGAAGAACTGCAAGAGGGGCTTTTCATTGAGACTTTGAATAGCACCAAAGAAACAGCCAGAATAAAGTGGAAGCACTAAAGTTTTCCTTAATGCAGTAGCTTATAGGCCAGCCCTCCAAAAAGGATTTAAGATAAGCTTTTCTAGAAAAATAGGAATTATTAACGTCAGTTAGAGTTTTCTTCACTAGTCTACATATGGACATAAAAATAACAGTGTTCCACACAGTCCTGTGTACAAATTCATGGTGAGAAGTGACTGAGATTGTTAGAAAAAGAAAATGAAGCAGTTGAAAATATCAGTGGAGGCCACCTTTCCCTGGAAAAGTATTTTATGTCATCTGCAAGATTTTTTTTTTTTTTTTAATGTATATCATGCTTTTTATTTCATGGTCAGAGAGCACGTAAAAGAATGAAGTGATGAGTGCTGTCTGGTTACAACAGCAGACCAAAATAGCAAGCTGGTATGCAAAATAACATGAAGGAAGGTGGTCACAGGCTTGTCTTCTCTTCTGTCACTGGGCCTTTTCATCAAGCTGTGAATAGCAAGTCAGCGTGATGTACTGCCACTGGTTATTATGTAGAGATCTAATGACTGCATCTACTGTGCCCCACTACAGCATACTCAGAAGTTCCCTTAGGACAACATCTCCTGACCAGTCAGACTATACAGAGCATAGTGGGCCACTTAGGGGGCCCTCAAAACACCACCTCTGAGCTCACAAGAGGATTCCCTGAGAGTGCCAGGCCCTGAGAGTGAGCTCACATATGCCCTCTATATGAACCAGATCCTTCCCCCTCCATTATTCACGGCGTGACTGCTGCATGAAATTCCCAGAGCAGCATAGCATGACTCTGCAGCTTTCATCTTGCATGGGCAGGAGGCACAAGCTCTTTCACATTACAGCAAGCACCTTAGGTACATAAAAAATCTGGCATTAAGAAGAGAAGAGCAATTTTGGCTTGCATCAAATGAAAAGCCTTGACATGTGTAACTGCTATAAAAGTGAAAGTTTCTCATTTCATACAAGCTTAGGCAAATGAGGGATTGAAGCTATATTTTATTTTTTATGGCTACATTTTCCAGCAGTCAGCTGTTTCAGAATAACAATAAAATTCCTAATTATAATTATTTTTCTTTTCAGAAGTTTCTTTGGCAGTTTTTATCAGCTTAATAGTTGTTCTGCTACTCGTCAGTACTGAAGGCTATACTTTCACTGAGGTATAACTGCAAGATTGTTGCCGTTGTGTCTTCCACGACCTGTAAGATTCCAGACTTTGTCACCATCATTATTTTCTGTTGCCTTGTCCCATTTCTAATTTTTCATTCTGTATTTCTGTTAATGTTTCACATTAGATATTGTAACATGGATTTTCTGAATTGAAAGTGCTTTAATTAATCTTTTGGGGTTTTTAAAATAAATATTTCTTCCCTTGGGTATGCATATCTTATAATATGTATATTATTTGAATATATCCCAGCTGTGTGAATGAACCATACCCAATGATAAACTGCAAGAGAAGGAAAATTATTCCAAAAAATGTCACTTTTTGTTCACATCCTTCCTACAACATGGAATTTTTCTGCAAAGTCTTTTTGATACATTACAAAATTGGGGATGGGGAGGGAGAGAAAAAACAAATTATTTGTGACAATATCTGGGCTGGAAAATTAATCTCACAGGTTTTAAATGCATTCTCCCCATCAGTGTCAGTGGGTCCATCAGAATGTCTTCCAAACTATTATCTGTCATTTGTGACTAGGAGTGCAAACTCGTTGGAGTAAAGTCAATTTGTATATAGCATTGAGAGCACTTACACTGCTTGGTAATGGAATGGAATTTTATTATCATCTGCTCTAGCATTTAAACACTGTTATTTGTAATTTGTATGGTAAAGATGTTGCTAGCAACTAAATGAGAATTTGTGAGTCATGAAAAAATAACAGGAAGGCATCTGTTATGACTTTCCATCCTGTTATTCTAGATATTTAATAATAATTGCTGAAAGTGACCAGGGTTGTCTGTCATTCCATTGCTCCATCAGACAAATACCTTCACTGACATTAAGGATGTTACTAATGTGAACAAGAGTTTGTGGACTCAAACTATGATTCTACAACTCAAGACCTTAATCTGGCAGTGACCAAACAATAGTTCTGGAACCACAGGAAGAGGAACTGCTGGAGAAGTGGCTGCCCATGTGTATGTCAAGTTCAAAACATATTACATGTGCTCCAGGATACTGGGGGTGTTATCTGCAAGCCTGTTATCTCTCAAATGCATAAAAATACATTTATGCCATATGGATTCTAGATTCCTTTTTCATATGGATGTTCATGCATGATTCACTACTGTATTACTTCTCGACTCTTGGTTGAGAAATAGCATGCAATATTGTTATAGTAATGTAACCTTATCTCTGATAAGATCAGAGATAGGTCTTTTTTTTTTGTTTAGATTTGTCAGACCATAAAACTGAAATGTTAGTGTTTCCTTTAACTACATCTAATTAGTAACTGTTCGTATTCAACAACATGGTTTGTTTTTATTGGCTTGAGGTACACTGTGGTTTTTTGAAAGTGTTCTGTGAAGTGACTTTTTGTAATTTCTTTAAAATTTCATTATCTTTTGGATGACAAAGTAATTTTCATTTCTATATTTTTAATCTCCTTTAATACAACTTTTTACTTTGATTTTTCTCTACAAAAGTGTATATGCTTACACATTTATTTAGATAACTTTTAATGGAAATTTACATTCTCACAAGGATGCCCTAACATTTTTAGATTAGTTGTGTTTGCTTTCTTAAAAGCCATTTTAAAAGCTGGTCCTCTCCAGTTCCCTTTATAAATAATGAAATTCTCCCTTTGGGATATAACTATGATCCTAGGAGATGAACAGATTAGCAAAAAAATGAAACACAAATACTTTGCAGCCGTGTCAGATAGCTTTCATAGTCTCTGTAAACCATACTGGAGAGTGGTCTTCTCCATGACTCAAAGAGGGAGCTCAGCTACTGCAAAGATTGTCTTGTTCTTGGAAATATATTTTTTTTGTGTCTTAATGTCAGAGATGGAAGCTGAAGTAGAGTGAGCATCTTGATGAGAGTAGCTGGATAAATTTTTGTCTACCTGAGGAACAGTTCGATAAATTTTCATAACATTTTGCAAAACATTTTACTCTGTCTATATTTGTGGCCTGTTGTGTCTCCAAACCAGAGATATAAATTACTGTCTCCTTTTTTGGATACTTGATGTCTAGCATAAGGGCCTGAACTTTCTCTACCACGGAGAAACCTTGAAATAATCTCTGTTCAAAATATTTTCTTTCTAGCATATTTAAGCTTTGAGAGCTTTGAAAATGAATGAGTGGCAAGGGCCTTAGAGCTATCTGGTTATAAACCAAACAAAAGGTAGCAGAGGCACATGAACTATAAAAGCTCATCAGAAATTCAGAACTGGAAAACTCGTATAGAGAAATTTTTTAAAAATTACTTACTTTGAGCATACTAAGATTGGCTTGCCTTAATAATATTACATTTGAACATCAAGGCTGTTTCATTTTTTGAAAAAAATATCGTTAATCTTTTATTTATAAGAAAGCTTTTTAAATGATGAAAAACTTGATTCCCTTTCAGTTAGCTTAAGGAACTAAATCAAGTGTAAATCTCACCAATAAACTCACTGCTTGCATTTAAGTTTTAATCCATGCCAGTGGAGCACTGCAATATTTAAACTTCTTTTTGACAATCTGCATCATTATTTACAAATCACTCAGTGTGGAGAGCCACAAAGCAACTGTAGGAATATTTTTGATTGCAGTTGTTTTTTGGTAACATATCTTACTTGCATCAGAGGCCTCAGATAATAAACAATCATTTCATTTTTCTACCCAGTTTTTCTTGCTAATTTTTTCCCTCTTTTATGCTTCATGGAAGATAAGAGTGCTGCCAGTGTTCTCCCATCCAGCAATGTATGCAATATCATAGCATACAGATATATACAGAAATACTGCTTGTTCAAGTTAAAGTTACTGATTTGTTTCTTTGTCAAACTTAACATGGTTTAATATCTTTTTGTCTCCCAAGTTTTTCTTTTATTACCTAAGCCATTAAAGTTATCTGGCTTCTTAATTATTTTTCAAATTTCTTTAGCCATTGATAGGATACAGTATTAGTTTTGTTATCTTGAAGTTAGTTTTGTCAACTAAGTAAAATATTTTTTATAAAAGTAACCCTCTCAGAGAATTCTAATAGGTTTATAACTATCAGTTTAGAGTTGAACAGGCTGAAAATGTCCATAAAATCCACATTGCTATTGGAAAGTGCTAGAAGAAGCATCTGCTCCTCTTTTTTAGTGCATTTCTATTCAGCAGTACTTACAAACCATTCAGTGTGCCCATTACTCTGGTACTGGATGTAAGAGCCTAAAGCCCGCTTAGATTAGGTTTTAAAACCTTGCAGTGTCTTGTGATCTCTGTTTTTTATCCTTGTTGCCCAGTAAGTATCTTCTGTGAATACATGCATCTACAACGTAGATGCAAATTAATAGCAAACTAACTCATATACAGAGCATAATTATTGTATTACCGGTTAATACGTATTTTTTCCCAACATTTAAGTAAATTATTGATTATAACAGTTACAAATTCTTTTCTTTTCCTAAAAGATGTATTATAACTGGTAGCGATGTATTAGTAAAGATATTTTTTCACAGGTGCCTACAGGTGCCAAGCAGTCTGCCTACTCCCTGGCTGGTTGTAACACTGGGGCTTTCCACAGATATCTCTGGGGGCAGGACCTGGCACTCGCTGCCTGTTCCAGCTCCAGCCAAGGGGCAGGGCAATGGTTGGGGTCAGCCCTGAGCATCGGGCATGTTTTTGGGTACAGAGATGGGCTGAGTGTGGGTTGGGGGCCCAGCTCAGTGGGGTCTGTGGCTTGGCAGGGCTGTGGCAGCTGCAGACCGGCCCTGCTACTGCACTGCCAGGCTGTGGGGACAGCCTCGAGGGCTGGGCCATGGGCAGAGGAGGGGAGGTCCCCCATGGGTCTTTCTGGTTTTGTTCACTTGTCAGGTGAAATGTCATCTACAGTAATTTTGTAAATGGTATTAGCTGAAATTCTCATCTAAGCCTGTCCATGATATTTCAGATGAATAAGTGTCTGTATATGAGTTAGTGCACATATTCATTGCTGCTGTTATGGACTTGTACTTAAAAATAACATATCACTTCCACAAATTTTTTTCAGGATCATTTAAAATAAAAGTTACATATTGTTGATTTTTTTTTAATGTGTGCTCTTGTTAGTAATTTTTAATTAATGACTTTAGGAGTTTCATGTTACAGATGACAAGATAAAACATTGTTACTATTTTTTGATCTGTAGACACATTGCAAATCTTATGTAGTCCTTACATGGATAGAATTCTTCACGAGTTTGCTTCTTCCAATTGATTTATTAGTCAGCATAGTTACATAGATGCCGCTTTATCCTTAATTATTTACTACAGAAACTCCTTGCAATAAATAATCTTTAGGACTGATTACTAAAAAATAAAAATATAACCTATGTTTCAAGCATCAGACAAAAAAAGAAATGTTTAATAGTGTATTAGTATTTGTCTGTGCAGAGTAAATAAACAAATTATTTTTAATAGGTACATGCAGTTCTTCAATTTGCTAGTTGCTTTTGCCCACGCTACCCATGCCTTGTGATTCACTGACGTCTAAAAAATTGCTCCCAGAACATCTGATATACTGTTTTTATCCAATTAAGTCAATAATCACAAGGATTTGGAGTTCTCCACTAATACGTTGTGGTACAAAATTGGTTGATACTAACCTGTCAGCTCAAGTGGATTAATAGTTGGATGTCATTAGCAGGTTGTGGAAACGCTCCTAATCCATTTTAGGATGACGCCAGACAGGTTAGTTTAAATCATCTTAGTGGGCTTTCAATTAGCTAAATCCATACTATGTACCAGTATGATGATATACACATATGCCTTTTTAATCTATATTTACTTCAGCAGTTTCTTTTTTACATGCATTAGTCAACATCTCTCTTTTGAGAATAAGTGGCCTCCCATGTTCGACAGCTGAGCTGTTCCATGTGCTCATATCTGCACCACTGCAGTAAAGTTATCAAAATGTCATTATTAGTTCAAGCAGTTTCAAAAATTCTTTACAGGGAAGCTATCATAAAGTTTATATGAAATTACATTTTGAAATATTAATTCATCACTTGAGCTATGTTAAATTTGCTCCTGGCATCTAAGGAGTTACATTTGGCAGAATGAAACTGCATTTAAGTGTTACAAATTATATGGAAAGCTCTTTGTTGGAATATTTCTGTGTGCCTCCTTAGACATCAATGGACCTATACTGATACACAGTAACTGCAAGTGGAGCAGGAGCCTCATAATGGTGAATGCATCAAAATACATGTTTCATATTCTGAATATTTATGGAATAATATAAATTCTTCTGTCCCTTAATTAAAACTACCCTATAGTAAGTACTGAAAATAATTTGCTACTCAAGCAATTTACTGTTAGCAGTTTGGTTAACATTCTAAGTTACTCTCCCCTTATTTACTAAGGGAAAATGAATTAGATGCATTCTGATCTCCCACAACTCCATATGATCCCCCCTGCAGTCATGTCACATGGTCACACAGTTAACACACTTACACTCAGAAGGCAGCACTTTCAGACAGCTGAACCCTTTTGTTTGATGATGCATCTCCCTTTTAGGCTTGTCTCTTTTTATGCCCACTACCACTCTTAATCTACTTTTTCTCTGTTATTGCACAATGATTCACTCATTCATTAACCTTGTCACAATTCCTTGCTGCAAGCGGGCCTTGAGTATAGCTGCTCTGCAGCTTCTTAACCACATACACCTCGAGTCTCAGAAAGCAAAGTGGTCACCGAGGATACATCTCAGGAAATTGCTGAGGCTGAGGCCCAGCTATCTTCTACATTACCACATATAAGCCAGGCATGAGAGGTTACTTTTTGAAAACCCTTCATCATTTGAGGCACAGTGTTAAAAGACTCCTGACTTTTAGTGTTTGACAGTGTTCAGCATAAGACAGCAAAGTAACTAAAAACCCTAAATCATTAGTATAGCACTCAAATTTCATTATAGTTGATTGTTTTAGAGCAGCAAGGATAGATATTGAATGGATTCAGGAGGGATGGAAAGAGAGAAAGAATGACTGAGTAATGTCAGTCTGTTTCATGCACTGATACAAACAGTGGCCCTTAAATTAAAACTTGCTGTTGCTACATTTCTGTCCTGCTGTGTGTTTTCTGTCCCACTGGAAGGTGATTCCTTTGAATGAACAAATGAACATTTTTGGGTTATATGTACATAAACAAAAATTTGGAACTATACCTGCCTTCAGGAAGAAGGAAGTTGGTTCACTGGTCGTGGTTCTGGGGTCCAACCAAACACTGGTGGTTGTACGGAACTGGACAAGTTAAGGCTCCCTTGATTTATCAATCCATGTGGAAATGTATTTTCTCAGCACCCGCTGCAACCATCACCAGATGATCCAAAATACAGTGAAGCCTGATTCCTCAGAAGGAGGAATTCTGCAAGTGCCAGCCTTGCAAACATCATCCGACCCTTTTGGCCAGTTAGTAATGAGAGTAGTGAAATTGTAAACCTTTATTAGCCCAATTTACTTTCACCAAGGGGAAATTCCAATTTCTTGTCCTCAGTAAAATATTTGTGCAACTGTATCAAGATCTTTTCTGCTCAAGCTCTTCAGTTCCACTGTATCTTCCTCCCTCTTCTTTATTGTAAATGGAAATAAAGAATCAATCTAAGAATCTTTATTATTTATTTTGAACTTGTATAATTTGAAAGAACAAAATTTTAGTCATTTCAATAATTTTTAACAGCTTTCAGGTATAGGAAGGTTTGATTTGTTAAAAAAAGAAAAAAGAAAATACTAAAATGTTCTTATCAGTGTCTCTGTCTTACTGCATGGTTCTGCAGTACTCTGAATGGATAGGATGAGTTACATAGTTACAATACAAAATTTCAGAGTGCAAGGCCTTGACGCAATACACATTGTTTGAGATGCTGTTCGTATTTTGTGTTCTATACCTTTTAGAGTGTTCTCCCTTGGAGCACTGAGACAGTGCTTAGAGGATTTATAAAAGAAGTTCTTGGAAGTGAAATAAAGCAGTACATATAGTATTTTTAGGGTAGGGATTACTTTTTAGTTACTTCTGAGGAATATAAAAATGTCTAAACAAAAATAATGCTTCATGCTTACTGAGACAGAAACAAATTCAGAGTTAAGATGTTAGATGCTTTTATTCCAAGAGTAGTACATCTGGATCTGTTAATCCAAATGACACTGCACTGAACATCACATTTATATTCTTTAAATGTGTTTTGTTCTTTTGTTCTTTAAGGTTTTCAGTACATAAGAATACTATGGAAATTATGAAAAAGCCTGACACTAAAATGAGTATACAGTTTGTTTATATATTTACATGTTTTATTTAATGTAAAAAGTAGGATGTTTGCAATCTCTTGGCATGTAGTTAATGTTTATGATAACATTATTGTGGCTGAGTTAAAAATACAAGAAAAAAAACTTTTGGGTTTTTTACTATATCTTTTTAAGCAGTCCTCACACAATGTGATGTTTGTCAATACTGAAGTATAATTATGTTCCAAAGAAGACACAGCATGGTTTATGGTTTATAGCACAGGTAATCTCAGTCATTCCTGGCTCTGTGATAGGCCAGCTTGACCCTGGACTATGTTTACAGGGAACCACAAGCCCTAAAGAGCACGGTGCTGAGATATCCCTTTCGCTTTAGACTACAACAGCAGAGTTCAACTTAGATTACTGGTTTGGGCATTTGGCCAGCATTACTGGAGCTGCTGGCAACAGTAAACAGAGGCAAGGAAATAAAGAGAAAGCAAGGAGTCAGTAATGAACCCTGGAGCTGGAACAGAAGCTAGTGACAGCAAGCTGTGATTGAAATAGGTGGAAAAACACTACTGAAGCACTACTATGCTACAGATTTTAAAAGTGTTTTAAAACTTCTGTATTTCCCACAGAAAAAAAATAGACATATTTGCAAGCATGTATATTTTTAGGGATGCACACACACATAAACAGAAATATGTTGCTGTATAAACATTAATTTTGCATTTAGTGTCTAGAATATCAGGTGAAATTCCAGCAAGGGTTTTATATTAAATTCCCTGATAAGTGTGTTGGTAGACGTTTTTGAGAGGAAAACACAGTAAAATGGATATTCTGAGCTACTGCAGTTTGCCAAGCTCTTCAATTTTATTCAGGACATCTTAGGAACGTATAAATAAAGACAAGGTGGCAAAATATCCAAGTGCTTGTCAGATTTAAGGAAACAACATACATTCCCCCCACCCCTGAAAGCAATCATTTAGTTTAAGAATGCTTACTGGCATCAGTGTTGATTTTGCTGATAGACAGTGAGTGAACAAACTATAATGCTGTCTACAATATAAAATTTTAAGCCTAAAGTCTTAGCTTGCTGCTGTCAAATTCAAGGGCAAAGATGCAGTTGACTTCACTGGAGCAGGGATGAAGTATGGGACTAAATAAAGTTCAAGCTAGCTTGAAATTTATTGCAAAGAGATTCATTTTATTGCTGTAAATGTTTCCTATATACCACTTTTCTCTACAAAAAGAGAAGAATTTCTGAGCATCTGTTATTTAGCATTTGTACCTTACTCAGTGCAGCAGTTTTTATTTCAACCACCAACTTAATTTTTCAGAATTCATTTCAGTAACTTTATTCTATTTGGTTTGACACTTTATTTTGGACTTTTAGCCCCAAATAGCAGAAGTTTACAATAGGTTATACATAAGAAAAATGACGGTTTGAAGACTACCAGTTTCCCTTATAATGCCTGCTAATCTACTTAACTGAATCCTTCTTTCTCTGATAATTTGCCTTATCTGTTCTTTTTTTGTTCTAAACCAAAATTTGTTGAGGAGCTTATAAAATTTTTTTCTCACCCTATATATTTTACTATGTTGAACTAATAATCTTTGAATTTCTTATGTATGTTAATTCCTGAATAGCTTTATATCCAGGGCTGGGTTACTTTTGCAGTTGCAGTTTTGGTTTTGTTATCACCTATCCCAATTCCAGTCTCTTTTTTTCACTATACCTAAAAAAGAGTAATTTTTATAGCTTTAAATCAAAACTAGAAATAACAAAGTCCACATACAGCATGATCAAAAGTCCATGTCCTTAGGTGCTTATTCAGTTTCTGTTTCTTTGTGTTCTGTTTTTCAGCTATTAACTGGTTTTTTTCTTCCTGCAAACCCTCCCTTAGGAACTGTCTATTAAATTAGAAACCAATTTAAGAATAGCATTCAGTCTAATCACAGTACTTTAAAAAATGGTACTTTCTAAAAAATTTACTTTCAGTTTTGGAAAGTGCAGATTACCTATCATCTGGTTTCCTCAATGAAAGCCTAAAATGGGAGAGCTCCTTTTAAATTAAAAGCCTCATGAAATAGCAGAAAAAGTGGTGCTTATTCCATTTACCTGAGAAACTAAATCCTTCACTTCTCACAAATCCAAAATGTTCATTAACATGCATGGAAATTTTTGATCTGTGAAAATTGTAGGACAAGCCCCGATATGCACCACTATATATTATACAGAATAAGAATGTTAACTGAATGCCTTGTTCTCTATAAGAATAAGTATCTGACCTAGTATTTGTCACTCAAAAACAGAAATAAAGGAGGCGTGTTACAGGCACGGTTGTAAATTCCTTAAAAAGGCCTAAATTAAGTTAAACAAAAAGATACATGGGGTTTTTAGTATTGCTCTTTTAAGACTGTACAGAAAAGGAGAGAAATCAAATTTAGAAGCCTCATGCCCTCTTCTTTTCTCTGAAACAAAATGGTGTTCACTAATTAATATAACTAAATGATAGAGGGTCTGGGGAGGGAAACATGAACTAGAAATGAGACATCTAAAATATCTAGGAGATGGGAGACAGCATAGCAAATATGCACAACATGGAAGAATAATAACAGGCCACTGGATCAATCAGTTGATGAATCCTTGAAATATGCCTTCACTTTCATCTTCTGAACTTAAGCAATGACATGTGCTACTTTACTTGGGGGGAAAAAAAGACTGCAACAATACCTGCAGGGGCCCTCACTTACTAGCACACCATCTAGTCTAGACAAAGATCAGCATACAATATATTTTTGCTGCCAGGAGGACTGTTGTTCAGCAGGATGTTTGCCTCATCTGGCTTAGTGAGAAACTCTAGCTCTGCCTTACATGCTTAAAACACCCTTCTGAAGGACCTCCAGTGACTAAAGGAGACAAGCCTGAGAAAAAGTATGGAAAAGGGAAAAATTAGTAACCCTTTTATTCCATACCCTGTGCCTCACTTCCCACTCAGAGGTTTATTTATCTTTCTTTCTTCGCTGCAGCAGGGAGGCAGTGTGAAACTCCCTTATTTTCCATGGCACAGCAAGTGTTTCTTAATGAGTCAGTAAGGTTATACAGACTAGCACATTCAAAGGATGAGTCCAGTTATTGCCAGTCCACTTCCTTAACCAGGTTTGCAGGGGAAATACGACAGCTCTGCAAGATCTACTTTCCCATTTCCTACTAACACTTGTATAAAAACTCCTGCTACAAGGTTATAGATGTAATGTAGTCTACATAATGGAAGCAGAGCTATTATAAAACTAATGCTTTTTCTGTTTTATTTGATTTAGAATTTTGCCAGATTTGTTGTTGACACATTAAATCATTTCTCTATATTTGAATTTTGTTTTATTTTCTTTTGAATGTCATTGAAAATGTAAGGAAAAAATGAGTATTATATTGCTGATACTTCGGTTTTTCAGTGATTTATGTATCTGTTTTAGTAGACTAAGATTATATTATATCTTAACTAATTTTAGAAAATGAAAAGGTAGGCAGATTTCTCTTTCTAATAAAATAGCTCAACATTTGATATTGTAAAATATACTTAAGTGGTATGCATACTTACAGGAGTTTACGGTGAAGTGGCATTTAAATAAAGTCCAGTCATAGAAGTGTTATGCTTTCTTTATAAGAATTTTGCATCTTAAAAACAAATGAAAAACTATTAGAACATTTAGAAATGAAAAAAATTCTGCTTTTACATAAACTTTTCTAAGCCTGTGCAGCCCTGGACATTTTTATAAGACTTTGCTTGAAATTTGCAGTAATCTCCATTATTTCATGGTTGTAGTATCCTTCAGAAATAACCTTTGTTTTACAAAGGACAGAAAAATTCAAAGTAGAATTTTACAATATCCTTACAAATTATAGATTTTTAATTATGTCAGATACGTACATTTTGCTCTGAAATACAGGCTTATAGGCTCATTTGGCGATTTATATTTGCTATCAGAGAGACAAAAAATGTTAAATATGTATCTGGGGCCTACCATGTATTCTTTTTGCTTCTGCCACCATGATCAGCTCTACTTAAATTAACCAGTCCTGGCCTGGGTATCACTAATACAGACTGAATGAAAATGAGATTGTCCAGAGACTATCAGTAGCTTAGGAAAATCACAGGTGGACTTCATCTTAGATGCTGAAGTCTTCCACATTAGCACCCGCAATGCTTCATTCTGGAAGTCGACAATTTGGCTTTTTTTCATTAATCTGTTCACTACCTCTTGGCTGGCCTGGAGAGATGCAGTGTGTTCAAAAAATTTTAACTTAAATGAGTGCCCATAAAATTTTCCATACCCTCAATTTTATTTCCTGCTTTATTTCAGGACCTGAACACCTGTAATATTCCCACTGCATATGTTAGCTTTCTCCTGGGTCTCCTTCCTTCTTCATATAAAAAATATTTAAGATTACAGGGTCTCCTTTTTTCTTTACACAAAATTATTTAGATTGTAGGGTACTACATGAGGTCCAGAGGAGGTGAAAGCCAACTGCCAAGTAGTGTGACTACAGTGATGAAAGCAGTTCAGTGTGAACACAACCAGTACTTTCTTCATGGAAGAAGGACCACAGTTTTTCCCTGCAGGAGATCCAAAAAGACAGTATGAATCCCAGCTTCTTTCCTAGCACCGACTTTACACGGATTTCAAAATCGAAGACCAGTGTATTAAAAAGGGTACTTGGAGTTTCGAACAGCTGTTACCTTGTGACATACTTACTCTCTGGTAAGGATAAAGCATATCTTTGTAGGACAGATATGGATTAAGGTATTATTTTCTCAGAGGGTTAAGAACTGTCAATGCAGTCAAGCTCAACTGCAAGGTGCATTGCTATTACTATTTTCCAAGTAGGTTAAATGACTAATATAAAGAAAATTAAAAAAAACCAACCAACCAACCAACCAACCAACCAAAAACCTGATAAACCAAGCAAAACCCCCGAGCTAAAACCCAATAGAAACAAGGCTCTCTTCCAATAGACAAGAGAATCAGAAAAGAAGTGTTCCATTCCCTACAACTGTAGTGGAAGAAGCACACAATGATTGCTTTGATAGGCAAACACCTGTGTGAAACAGAACAGTCCTACTATACTGAACTGTCTGATAAATAGCAATCTCATAGAAAATCACACAAATTCAATAATGCTTTGGAAATCCCTAATTTTTTTTTTTTTTAAAACCCACTGTTTTCTTGTAAGAAACAATATGTAAAATGGCAAATATTCCTAAAATCAATGAGAAATATCTAAAGAGTCTTCACATGGCCCAGGAATCTGAAGTTTTGATTTGCCCTAAGATGTTACAATTCTCTGTGACTACAAACCTCAGTTTATTCCGCCAAAACTTTTTTTTTTAAAAAAAGGAAAAGTGAGAGAGAGCAAGGGTGAGATTAAGAAGACAGTGTTAGGCAATTATACAGGAAACATCTTTTTTTTCCCTTCAAACTACATAAATTACTTGTCCTTTGGCAGACACTTTTTCAAGTGTTATTTAATTAAAATAAATGACAAACATTCAAGTTAAATTTAGCATAACAAATTATATTAGGCTTATGATATGATAAGAACATATATTACTGTTTCCAACACACTTTCTGGTGGATTTATTCTGTTGTGTGTACATCATTCTTGCTTTTCATTTTAGGAAAGGAATTTATTTTATCTCTATTTAAATCCTTTAATCCTAACATTTAGATAAACATATTTTATTGTGCTGTCTCTATAACCAAATTTTACTACACTGTGCTTTGTGAAGTGCATACATATAAGGCACTGTAAGATTTATAACTTTGGAAAGGTTTTGTATACTTTGATTGATCACAATTAAAATATGTATGTATCTTCCAGTCCTGGGAAATTGGGATCTATGTTCATTGTAAGAATAAAAGAAGAAAAACACCCCCTGGTTATTACAGAAGTAATTTATCTGGATTATAAATCAGATTTTTATTCATAAACGTAGGATATGCTTTTGCAAAATAATTATAAACTATTCTCATAGCTGCAGGGTTTTACTTCTTACACTTTTTTGGTCCCAGTAGATGAATATCAAAATTTCTTAGTGTACTTACAAAAATAAAATGCAGCTGCTTAAAAAGATAAAAACTCATCAGATACAGAATTTAAAGTCACCTCAATGGAGAGTACTTTTAAACTCTGGCATGCCAAATAAGTATTTCCTATTTATTTTTAATAAGAGTATATTCCTAACTATATTAATAAAGAGGAATTTTTCCTTTTTGTAGTCCTTTACTGAAATTTGCATTATGAAAAATGAATACATTAGTTTAGGAGGAGAAAGGAATCAATAGAATTATGTACTTTGAGTTATCTATCTGCAAAAAGTCAATTGGATGGAGGGAAAATATTGTTAAAGAGTTCCTCAGTGTTTGAAAGAAAAGAGTTACTTGGTAATGTGTATGAAAGAAAAAAAATCTCGTTTGGACTTAATTTTGACTTTTTAGGGCAATATGAATTATATAGTATGAAAAACATGCCTAGAATCAGCAGATATATTGCATGTTATATGTTGTACAAGTTGATTTGCACTCACTAGTTATAACTTATATTTTAATGTCTTCAAATATTCTAAGGTTTCTAGATGGCCCACTAGGAGGTGGGAGCTTTCACAAGCTGAGATACTAAGTCAAGAAGACTTTTTAAGGAGGCTTTAAAGATATCCCTTTTGCACAACAGGCTATGTAGAATATTTAATTATTCAGTCCAGAAGAGTTAATTCAGCTGCCATCTAAAACTTAGGCAATGCTAGAAACCTGAGTAAGATCAAATGACTCCTAATAAGTAAAAGAGGCCCCTTAGGAGCCCTATTCTTATTAAACAAACAAAAGAAAAAACCCAAAAAAACCCCCAATCAAACAACAAATATATCAAAACAGATTCCACTAACCAACCAAAGAAACCCCAAAGCCAAACCAAACAAAAAACCCAAACAACCTTTACACTCTAGAACAGTTAGGTAAGGGTTGTCTTTACTGTGCCAAAAGGGAACGTGAATTAGGCAAAAAGGGTTTGGCCACTCTGGAAGCCCAAAACTACTGCTTTCCTTTAATCCAGAAAGAATTTTAAAAAGTTGCATGTCCGCAGTAAAAAAGTATGTTCAAGCACAATATGCAGAGCTATCCCTAACGGAAAACTGAAGACAAACATAATAATAAATTGAATTAATAAATAAAAAGAATGAACATACCCTCTAGACCTACCGAAATTGTTAATACATTTATTGAACTATAATTAGAAGAAAAAGAGTGAGTATCTACAAGCAGCAGGGGTCTAGTTGGGATAGAGGGGATAACCGAACCTTTTATTTTCTCACTAGGTATTTCAAAAAGACAATTGAATTGTTTCAAACACAAGTAGTGTAAGAGAAGGTAAATTCCTTTATCTCAAAAATGCAATGCCTTTGAACACCTATATATCTGTTGAACAACGTATCCAAAATTTTTCTGCTAATAAGAAATACCTGAGAGTTCATATATCATAAATCAATGTTTCAACCGTTCCCTTTGTTTTCAAGAATGATTCTAAATATTGATGCTATGTCCCTGTGGATCTCTTGTAAAATAATTCAGTTATTTGAACAGTTTTTCATCTGGGGAATTCAGGTTTTCATGGAACTGTGTTACTAATACTTTCTGCATAATTTTTTTCCTTTCATTTCCAAGTTGACAGTCTAAATTTATAGAAAAGATGATGAATGAAAATAATCACTACCGCTCTGTCTGTTAAAAGACTTAAAATCATCCTCCTTAAAGATCTGATTTCTCACAGAAAAGAAAAATATAGGAAAACAAAGATTTTAAGCTGGAGTTGCCCAAGATGACAAAGCGAGTAAGGCAAGACATAAGGAGGAATCCATAGGCCTTGATTTGCAAACAAGCAGAGTACTCATTTGGACATGCTATTTTTGAAATTGGTTAAGTCACAGGATTTTCCAAACAACACTGTTGACCTTTTATATTTTTTTCTTTTTTTTTTGAGAAACAAGTAACTTACAGAGAAAACCTCCCTAGTGCAGCTGTACTTTAGTAATCAGGAGAGTGATCAAACTGTGCACAGCAAGAAAGCACAGAGTCTTAAAGTTCTGTCACTAAAATTTCAAGATAAATGTCAAATATACAAGACCACGAGTTTTTTCTTTTGGCGATATTGATTTTCTAAATAAATTAGCTACGTATATTTCAATAACTTCTCAATATTTTAACGAGAATATTTGTGAAATTTGGGACCCTTTTGGAAACTATTTCTATGGCATTATATTTACCTCTGAGATAAAACACAATTGCACAAATCTTTACAGACAGAAAAAGGATAGAAACAGAAAACTGTGATATTTGCTCAGAAAAAGATCAATAAACACAAAGAACCCCCTTTCATACTGAAATCTTCAAAGAATATAAAAATGCCAATCTATCATTAACAAAGATAAAATATATTATATTTTCTGTTGTAGACCGTTATACCTAACATATAGAATTATGTACCTATATTAATCAAAATAATGTAAAGTAGAATAAATATAAACATTAAAAAATGCAGTCAATAAAGTTCATTGAAATTGTGATGTGTATTTTTGAGCCTGAAAATATTGATAAAGCTATACTGCCACATTTGATCTCAAATGGAAAAGAAAATCAGAAATAAGCCCATTCTGCTCAGTAATTTTTTTGTTTATGAGACAGGATTCCTAATCAACAAACCATTTTCTGCAATAAAATTTTTCGTCATGCTGCCACAAGTAGGCAGTACATTTAACATTAGAACAGAAGACAATTGTAGTAGGTTGACCCTGTCTGGATGCTAGATACCCATGAAAGTCACTCTAATACTCCCCTTCTCAGTTGGACAGGGAGGAGAAAATACAGCAAAGATTCATGAGTTAAGGACAGGGAGATAAATCACTCACTCACCAAACACTATCATGGGCAAAACAGGCTCAACTTGGGGATATTAACTGAATTTACTACTAACAAAATAAGAGAAGGATAATAAGAAGTAAAACAAATCTTAAAAACACCTTTCCTGCACCCCTTCCTCCTTCCCAAGCTCTACCTCCTTCTCCTTCAGCAGCTAAGGGAGATGGAGAATGGGGGTTATGATCAGTTTATCACAAGTCATTTCTGCTGCTGCTCAGGGGGAAAGCCTTTCCTCTTCTCCAGCATGGGGTTCCTCGCATAGGTGACAGTGCTCCAGGAGCTTCTCCAGTGTGAGTCCATCCCACAGGCAACAGTTCTCCATGAACTACTGCAATGTGGGTCACTCTTCCATGGGGTGCTGTCCTTCAAGCACAGTCTGCTCAAGCGTGAGTCCGCCCCAGGGTCACAAGTCTTACCAGGCCACCTGCTCCAGTGTGGGCTCCTCTCTCCACAGGCCTGCAGGTCTGCCAGGAGCCTGCTCCAGCACAGGTTTCCCCTGGGTTTACAGCCTCCTCCCAGGAATCTACCTGCTCCAGTGTGGGTCTCCTCCATGGGCTGCACGTGGATCTCTGCATCCCCATGGTCCTCCATGGGCTGCAGGGGCACAGCTGCTTCATTGTGGTCTTCACCAGGGGCTGCAGGGGAATCTCAGCTCCAGTGCCTGGAACACCTCCTCCCTCTCCTTCTCCATTGACCTTGGTGTCTGCAGAGTTGTTCCTCTCACATATTGTCACTCTGCTCTTCTCTGGCTGCAATTACATATACACAATAAATTTTAGGGCTTTTTTCTTAAATAGGTGATCACAGAGACATTACTACCATTCCTGGTTGACTTGGCCTTGACCAATGGCATCCTGGAGCCAGTTGGCATTGGCTCTGCTGGACATGGCAGAAGCTTCTGGCAACTTCTCATAGAAGCCACCCTCAGCCCCACTGCTACCAAAACCTGGCCATGCAAACACAATAAAACAACTTACATTGTCTTTTGGAGGCTGTTCTGAAGATGTGCTGAAGAGCAAATTTGCCTTCTGAAAAAGACTGTAAGCCTCACTGAGACCCAAGTGTTGCTGAAGGATGTTCCTTGGTATGTGAAACTAATGTGCTTAAATATATCCATTGGCTCTGTATATGCTGCTCAAGAGGCAGCTTTTTGGATTTGAAGTGAGCTTTTTAGAAGACACAGCAATATTGAAGATATGCACTGCTCCCAAAACTTCTGACAGAACAGAGGAATTACAGCCCTTTCTCAGCCAAACACAAGCCTTTGTCTTTATTATGACTGGACACATTAGTTGTCTTAAATACTTGCTGTTCTAATAATCCTAATTTAGGTGGAAAATATGCTATGCTGTATGCAAAAAGCAGGATAATTTTGTCAGAAAGAAATATTTTCTGAGATCAACAATCAGAAGGGGAACTTCTGCTCTACACTTGACTACCTTGTTGTCTTTAGCCTAGAACATTTTGTTTTCAATCATCTTGCTGCTGCTGATCTATAGTGTGCCTAGATTTTCAGTTTTGTCTTGTCACAGCTATTGCTTACACTGTACGCTGTAGATCCACTATGTCTTTCCCTGATGATGTACAATGCTATATGTAGTTGTGATTATCACCTACATATACAAGTAATATAAACCTTTGGGGTTTTATTGTCTTTCTTTTTTTTTATTCAATAGCATTTTTACCAGCTTCCAGTCATATGTACCACTTTCCCCTTCTTCAGACCCAAGCTGGAAATTCTCATCCTGAATAGCTTTAAAATTGCTCATAGCAATCAATGACAACTGAGGCATCACTAAAGAATTGCTCTTATCTCCAAGCTCCAATTTAGATCAGACATTAAGCCTGAGTAAGCCTGAGCTGTCATAGCATTGTCCCTCATCACATGCTGTAAGCACAAAAAGTCAACTTCAAAATAAAATTTGTTCTATCTCTTACTACATTTTATAATGGTCTAGTATGGACAATAAAATTTGCTAAAATAGGACTGTCAATCTTTGGAAGACAGGTAACTATACAGACTTTTTATCTAAGGAAGGCTACTCTATTTCAAATCTGATCCACATTAAATAATTTCCTTCTATTTCTTCTTTTATGCTGTTTGATCTTCTCAGTGATGCATACTTCATTGCTATGTAGAGCTTATTTTTAATAAGCATACGTTTTAGAAACATGAAACTAAAACATACATTTAAATATGAGAAGGAAAACATCTAAGTGTCTATGTACTATATCAAACGTGAAGAATATAGATATTCTTCTGCAGTGTCTCTATAGAAGCTTTCTTTTTTTCAGTATTCAGTTTTAAAAGGCAAAGTTGCAATCCTCTGCTTATGTTGTATTTCTGAATTTATACTGAATTTTCAACTCTGTCTTAAAATAAGGTCTGGTAATTTTGTTGATTCTTTTTATTCTTTGGACTCTCTTTTTCTGAGCAGATTGAAGCTGAAAATAAAAGTGTGTCTTGAATAGGTTTTTTGACTTTATGACAGTTATCTGATTGTTTGGCTAAGGCCTAGTTTGAAGAAAAAGTGCTGCAAACACTCATGATTTACAGTTTCTAAATGTCACAATATGCTTCAAATTAAATATTTATTTGCTCCAAGTTGTTTCAGCATTTTTAGAGGACCCTAAATGTAGAATGAACAAGTTGAAGCATTCAAATGATGGTTTTTGATTGCTTCAACCTTGATTGTGTCAAACTAATGGTAATCTGCTGGATTAAACATATTTACCAACTCTCCTAAACAGGCAGGGGGGAAAAATAAGAGGAAACACTTGGTGATGAAATTAAGACAGGGAGATCACTTACCACCTGCCATCACAGGCAAAACAGACTTGATTTGGAGAATATTTAATTTCCAACCTAAATAGATTTGGATGGTGAGAAACAAAACCAGAATTTACAACAGAACTTTTACCCTCACCTTCTCCTTTTTTTTCCAGTCTCCACTTCAATCCTTCTTTCCCAGTTCTTCTACCCAGCAGCCTCTGAGCAGTGCAGGGGGCTTGTGGGGATGTGGGTTATGGGTAGTACGCAGCAGTTCCTCTCTGCTGCTGCTCGTTCCTTCTCACATTTTCCCCCTGTTCCTGGGAGGGTCCCTCCACTGACCTTCAGGAAAAACTCTGTTCCAGCGTGGGCTCTGCATGGGCTCAAGCTCCTTCAGGAAATATCTATCTGCTCCAACAGAGAGTTCACTGTGGGCTGTGCTGTGTATATCTGCTCCAGAGCAGTCCTCTATATAGAGGGAATCTCTGCTCCCAGTGCCTCGATTACTACCTCATACTCATTTTTCTGTAACCTGGATGTTTGTACCAGTTTCTCACTTTTTTTTCCCCCTCACTTCTCTGCCTCCCCAGCATATTTGTCCTTTCCTATTTTAATTAAATGGGCTTTTAACCTACAAAACATTCAGAAAGATTGATTTCAGGAATGCCTGTGGAGTAGGGAGCTTCTCAATGTGAGTAAGGGCGGGATGTGACACAAAAAATATATATTTCTCAGTGAAAAGAGAAAATTAAAAGACTATTATAGGATCTTCTCTAAGATATTTTCCCACATTTTTTAGTCTCCTGTTATAGAGTTTAGTTAATAAAATTGGCTTTGATTTTTAAATCATCCCAGAATGCTCAATATTTGTGTGGAAAGATAGGAGCACATATAGATAAGGTTTATGAAAGTTTTTATATCTCATACCTGAACATATACACTCTAATGCATTCATTTAGCATTCCTTAAATTTCTTAAATTATATCTCTTTTTAGGTCTTTTCTTTTTTATGGAGCTGTTGGTTGCACCAAGTTTCATCCCACCTTAACAAGTGAAAAAGAACATGGCATTAGATGTAAACGTAACCAGACACAGATATTTCTGATTACCCACTATTCATCTGCAGTTATAGAAAGATGAATAAATAAAAAGGAAGTGAACTGAAAACCATTCAGATGAATACATGTTATTATATACAGAATACACAGAATACAGAGTTGTAAATTGAGAGATTGGTTCTTAACTATAACTTCTGTAACCTAGCCACAGTGACTGAAGGGTTCATTCTTCAGCTCTCAGCCTCGCAATGGTCAGCCACAAGGACATACCTTCATAGGAGATGTATTCTGCAGTGGTCAGTGCAAAAAAGGGCAAGTTAAAAGAAATACTGCCAAGTTTTTCAGAAAATTCAGTAACAGCAGTTAATCACTATATTATGACAAAGAACAAATTTTAAATTAGTCTTGATATGCAAATCATACCTTAATTCAAGTGTACAGAGACATCAAATATATCTGTGTGAAATTGAATGAACATATAATTCACAGATTTCACAGAATACTCTAAGGGACCCATAAGGATCATTAAGAACAACTCTTAAGTGAATAAAGGGATCAAACCCACAACCCTGAGGTTATTAACACCATGTCCTAATAAACACAGCCAATCTCAGGGTCATATAGATACTCACCTCTTAGGTAGCCACCATTTTTAATAGCAGTAATCTAGGGCAAGTTTTTAAAATTTAACCAAAGATTTTATGAAAGTTGCTTCACAACGAGGATCAAATGTACAGTGAATGTTGATGACTGCTTTTAGTCTGTGATCTTCAAAATAATTTTTTTTTCCAGACTGTAGAGTTTTTCTGAGGTGTGACATGACAGAAAAATTTGCTGTAAGTACTGGAGTGTTAGATTTTCTAGCTAGGGAGAAAAGGTGATTATTTTCTTTTATTTAGAATAATATATATATTCAAAAAAGATAACCTGAAAGATAATGTTTATTTTTGCAGAGAGCAGAGAAATCCACAGTGTGGTCCAGGCTTTGAAGTCTTTTTGGAATTAAACAAGAGGAACTGATGGATTAGGAATGGGAGAATTTGAGTTCCTGAATATATTCTGCTGTGAAAATGGAAGGGGGGTTGACCTGGGAATTTCTTAGGAAATGCTAGGGCAGTCATGTAAATGGTAGAACAAAAGGAACACAAGCATAAGAAATAATGGCTCTGTGTAAACTGAGCCATTTCATTCACTGTGAAAATAAAATGAAAATGATAAAGTTACACCTAAAATGGCTTTGCTGATTTACCACCATTTCTGCCATGAAAAGGTACTAGATTTTTTAAAAATCAGTCTATTTTCTATTTTAAATTATCATGATACAGTTATGTAGTGACAGATACTATGTGACTGGTTATTAGTGGTGGAGATTGTGAACAGTATTTTTAACTTCTAAGCAAATATTGCAAGCATTTTTTAAACATCCACAAAGGCTCATAACACTTTTTTGACAGAGAAGGTTTTGTTTGGATTAGGGTAATTATTTGGATCTACTGCTTAATTATTATCACAACTAATCAGTGGAAGGCAATAAAATATCTTTGTAAAAAACCTTTGGAAAAGGCTAATGGCTAATTCTCATGCATCAAGGCCTCAACATAATATAGAAGAATTTATTACAGAGGAGGAAATCTTAAATGCTGCATCAGGAACAAAGGAACCCATGAATATTCATTTCAAATTACTCCGGCCACATTGTTCTCTAAAGGAAACTTATCATCCAGGTCTCATTTACAAGGATTTGCTATACTACAGTAATTTTCAGGTTGGTAAGATGATACTGTACAAGTGGAGACTTAGCTGGAACCATACTCTCTGTAAAACAACATCCTCAGGCTTACAGGTGACAGAGTAAAATATGTGGAGCTGGAACTCTGGAGCTATCATTCCAAAACTTCTATGATAACTCCTAATGGCCACACTCAGATTTTCTACATATTAGAATATCAACAATATATACTGTTACTAGCACTCACACTCAAGTTACCAGCCCTGTTATGGCTCATGGTAAACATATTATTCCAAACTCAAAAGAAAACTGCTTTTTCCTATATATAAAGCACAGGTACAAGGCACTGCTGTTAACATATAGGGCTATAGTAACTAATTTAAACTAGCAATTGTAATTTAAACTGTGATTTCTGCATATTAGAAGTATTAAAATTACTGTGTGAATTGTTGAATTTCTAAGACTGGAAATTGAACTTTGTCATTTGAATATGATAATTTTTCTGTTTTATTAAAAAGAATTTAAATGTTTTAAAAAGTATATTCATCTCAGTTTTTTAAAAAATATATTCAGTTAATGTAATGTGACTTGGAAAAAAGAATTGAAATATGTTGGTTGTGTTAAATCCACTCACTAGATGGACATAAGATGACCACCAAGTGGATAAAAGTGAAAAAGTTTTCTGTAAGAATTTCTTCAAAACCAGTGCTAGAAAAATTGTTAAATTGTTAAATTGTACAAATAGCTATTCTACTCAATATTTTTAAATTTTCAAGTTTTTTTACTGAAGATAATTTTTAATACTTGTGAACATCTCATCCATATAGATTGTATTTACTCTGATAAGCATCTTGGTCTGGATTTCTATTAATGCTTTGAAAATTGTTTCATATTCTTTGTGCACTGCACAAAGATGTGATATAAGTCTACAACTGGATCCACAAATACTGTGAGCAGTCTTTCAGAGAGCTTGCTGGTTTTGTCCTACACTGCAGTTATTTAAATGTTTGATCGCATATTTTATTAATACAAATAAATATCTATGACTCAGTCTCATTTTCATAGTTCAGATTTATATGAAAGAGAGAATATTGAATTTTCAAAAGCATCCAATGGATTTGATTCTTCTGTGTAGTAGGGTTAGCCATTTTAGGATGTGAGCTGATAGAACATTTTCCATTCTTCATTTTGTGCCTAAAAGCTTAGGACTGGTTGCAACCAAGAACAAAAATGGACTGGAGGAACCATTTTTATTACTTGCTTACTAAATATGTCACTGTCTCAAAATGTTAAATGCTAGATAAAAAACCATACTCACTTGTATTTCCTAATCTGTTCTAACATACCTCACAATTCAATTAACTAGGACACAGTAACTTTAAAGTATGTATGCACACAGTCTAGCTTGTACAGCATAAACCTACCTGCAAGTGATAATTTTTAAAAAATTTGACTTCTAATTAAGTCATGTCAGATTTGCTTTGACTAACGGGCTGAATCTTGCAGATCAATAGGCCTCTGAGAAATTCCAAGATTTGGCTTCAATCCTTCCCTATGAAAGTAAAGTAGCAAACTGTGGACAGTAAAGCCTGAACAGCATAACTGCACGCGCGGTTTGACTTCCATATCTTTGGTCAGTGCTTAAGCAAATGTTCTAGCTCTATCAGTTAGCAACATTCCCTGATACAATCATTTTTTGCCTTGTGTGCTCAGTTCACAGAAACATTGGTGGAAAAATATAGTTTGGTAGCAATCTGTATCCACTTTGAACAACAGTAAATGGTGATACAAAGTGAAAGTCAGCAAGGATCACGCCTCAGACAGTCACGCTGCTCTGCTGTCTGGCATTCATTTCACAGTCTCAAATTCCCATATAGTATTACATGAGTTCTGAATCTGGTAAAAGGTGCTTAACTGATATCCTTGGGAAAAGAAATTGAACAACCATGTCATTACAAATTCTTTCTGTAACAGAAAGAAACAAGATTTTGAATCTTTATTAGATGTCAGTCTCATTTAATTTTAGAGCAAAAGTAGAGATCATTAGCCCAGGTATTTATAAAACCTCCCAATTTATTCTTGAAAAATTTAGATCCCAAATAATGACAATATTCAAAATGTATTGGGTTTGGCTTCCCTTGGGCCATAAACAAACACTGTGAAAAAAAATGGTTAATAGATAATTTGGGAATTTAATTTTTTTTTTGAACCTCATATGTTCCAGATCCACAGGCTATCAGTAATTAATACTGTATGTAGAAGTAATAGAGTTGCAGTGATACGAGTCCAGATTATCAAACTTCTAAAGAAGAAATATGAAGATTTAACTATAAACTGTAACCATTTATGCACTTAGTTACTTGTTCTATCGTGTATTGTTATTAATGCTTAATCCTTAAACACTCTTAGTTTATTTCAGCTAGCAGAAAATGAAAACATAATAATAATTACTCCTGATACCACTGAGGTAATTTAAAAAGTTCTACTTTTGTATTGCTGAAACTCAAATTTTGTCTATGGTTGTTACTTGAGCTAAAAAATAGTAAATAGCTTCCTTCCACAAGTGTACAATAAAAGTATAGGAATGATGCAAGCTTAAATGCACAGGTTGATATATTTTCTGACTTCTTTAGTTTAGTTTCTTCTGTGAACTATTATTGACTGCATTTCTTCTAATGAAAATTTAAAAATAAGTGTAAAAATAAGAAGGTTACATAATTACATTAATTTTCAATTATTTTTATTTAAATAAATTCTGAAATATTCTCATTGTCATTCTAATGCCATTCTTCAATTCCAAAAGTACATGTGAATTAGATCCATGCCTAAATGAGGATTACTCACAGCTCTTTGCAGATACTAAAAAAAGCTTACACATTACAGTTAATCTTACTAGCTAATACTTGCCAACAACATTTAGTAAGGGATTAAGAACAGATTCGGGAAGTTAAATTCAGAAAAAAAACCCAAAACAAAACAATTCCTCAGAGGTATGAAATATTTTTTATTATTGATATCAGCAAAAGAAGTGCTGGAGCCTGCTAAATATAATAAGGGAGCCAGACTGAGACTGAAAAAGGTACTTCAAAATCTTTTTGCAGAAGCCATTCCAGGGTAGTCCAAGGACACAAGTGACTGACAAAGCGCAACACAGTGACCAATGCTCACCAACACTTTCAACACCCGGGCATAAATAACCACTTCTGTTGTGTTTTTTCAGAGTGGATTTGTCTCTCTATGTGGCTGCACTGATAAAATGTAGGAGAGAAACCAAGAAAGAGGACAGTGGTTGGTATTCCGTTTTTCAATAAAAGGCAAAAAAACCTTTTTATAGACATGTTTATGACATTCCTACTCTCTCCTCCTGGTAACTCCTGTACTTATTTGTGCAGGAAAATTTGACAAAGAAGAAAAGCAGGTTTCTTCTTTATCATCATATTTGTTTTCATGTGCTTTTCCTTCACTTAAAACCTTTTAAATTAGTGGCTCTTTTGTTTACAGGGTGCTGACAGTTGCTGAAAACATTTCATCTCATACAGCACAAAGAATACAAAAGGAAATAGTCATAAAGGATTATTATTCTTTTTCAGGTTTTCCAGTACTTCTACTTTCTTGGTGCTACATAACAATGCATTTTACATTATAGAACAAAGTACAATATGCAGAAGATAGGCTTCAAATAAAAGAAATATTTCAGATAGCTCTGCTTCCTCCCATATCTTTTCCTTCCATGATAAGTGGGCTTGGTAATGAGTAGCAGCTAAAATTTAGGTACATTTTCAAATCACACTCTATTTTTGACTTTCCTCCCATATCTTTTCCTTCCATGATAAGTGGGCTTGGTAATGAGTAGCAGCTAAAATTTAGGTACATTTTCAAATCACACTCTATTTTTGACTTTCCTCCCATATCTTTTCCTTCCATGATAAGTGGGCTTGGTAATGAGTAGCAGCTAAAATTTAGGTACATTTTCAAATCACACTCTATTTTTGACTAAGAGGTTTCCATATGATCAGAATTTAGAAGTGAAAAGACACCCCATCTTTCTTTTGTCCTTAAAAAAAATTATTTACATCTAATGATAACAATTTTTGGAGACTGATCTGTCCACTGCAGAACAGTACAGTGTATTGTAGAAGCAAGAACCTATAAAATCTTAATCTTATTAAAATAGATATTAATAATGTGAAAACTACTGTTTGACCACATGAAGTAGTTGTGCTACATAATGAATATTATCCTTTTAATATTGACTATTCTATTTATTTATAATTATTTTATTAAAGCTTTCTAAAATTAATTTGATTTTTATATGAAAAAAACAAATAAGAAACATTGTACAGTCCCAATACAAAAACTAATGCCCTGAAAACTGGTAACTTTTGTCTTTGTTCTGTATCCAAATAAAAAATTTTCAGTTGTACAAAACTTACAAGAAGACACATCTGACCAACCACACATATACATAAATTCCTTCTCTTGCATAGTATTTGTACATAAGTATATACAACTATTTTGCACGATGTTTATTTTTTTACAAAATACTTTTATTAATCTTCTAATAAATCTGAAATATTTTTTGCAAACATTATATTTTTCAAAAAATCAGACAAGACTACAAACAGATCATTCTATATGACATATTTCTATTCTACCAAAATTTCCATAATATATTATTTGTACTCTTAGAATTTGTTTCAGTTATGTTTATCTCAAGTTATAGTGTTTGTCTTGTCCAGCGTTACTTAAGACTGAGGGAGCAGTGATTTCTGAAACCCATTGTCAGCAACCCAGGTTAATTCTTCAGCTGAACAACACAGATGGAAATTAAACCATGGTTTCTCATAACATGACAAACTTGATACAGCACCTCTATTTCCCCCTTGGACTAAATCTTGTAATATAATGTCACTAGCTGCATAGCTGTTCAACTTCAACTTCACAAACTTTCATAATGCAGTTATGAATTCTGACAGGGAAAAGCTGAAAGTGTGGAAATTGGGAATATTTTTTAAATAACGCATGGAATATTCTGGTATTTTTTTTCCTTTTTCTGGTGTTTAAACCAACAGCCTTTTAATTTCTGCTTCAGGGAAGCCAGACCACAGCATGGCAGAAACTGTAGATTCTGCTGAAGATATCTTCATCCAGGTGTTGAGTTGTGGACATATATGTGCACAAAATATGTGCACTTACCTATACCTACTTTTACTTCTACCTTTACTTGTAAGTTAAGTTATAACAACTAACTCTCAGCTTGATATGCCATTACCAGAGCTCCCGTTGCAGGTTGTTTCTTGCTGCTTCATCAAGCAGAGCTTGCCCAAGACTTTTGTCTATTGCCATTCAGTGGCCCCAAACCGTCAAGCTTTCCTTACTGAGCTTTACTTACTTATCAGTTGATGGATGAGAACTATCTGAGAGTTCTGAGAGTTTGTGGTTCTCAGTATTTTGGGAGTTCCAGGTGGGCAAATAAACACCTATTTCCAGAAATCTGCAATATATCTCATAGCTTACTGATGTCTGAATTGAATACTGTGAATGAGCTCTGAGGTAACAGGAGAGGCAGGGACTAGAAACAAACCATGTTGTTCTTCCTAACTGTATTGAAAAAAAACAACCAAAATTGTGCATGAGCAATCCTCAGGGTTAATAAAAAGTGGAAAAAAAAGATTAAAAAGAAAAAAGGAAGGAAGGGAAGGAAAAAAAGACAATTTTATGCCATGGATAAATAATCAGCAGTATGAAAAATATAACATTGTTATACGCATATGGCTTTGTTTAATTTAAAGAGATTTTGGTTTATAAGTAGTCTTTCAGCTTATAATGTTTTCTAAGCTAATGGTAAAGACTTGCAATGCTAGCAGATGTGTTCTCTTCTGCATGCACAGAAAGGAATGCACCACCTTGTTTGTAGTCAGTGTTTTCCATGAGAAATAACACATCAGTAAGTTTCAGTCTAGTGGTTAGGGAAATAAAAAATAGTTACATTGCAGAAGTCTATTGCTTAGGAACGTGTTATGCTTCCTTTGGGGATAATACTGAACTTTATTGTGTAATTCAAATTATGTACCCTTATAAAAAGCTACTGAACAACCAGAAACTGTCATTGTATTGGAATTAAAACATGTAGAATGAAAAAAACCTAAATGATTTGCATCTTCTCAGCTGGTTAGCAAAGAAAATGTTGCTTAACAATGCAGGAGTTTCATATAATACCTTCTAACTTAAAGGATGCAGAATCAGGGGAAATATCGCCATTCTTTCTGCATGAACATGTAAAAGTGATATTGGTAGTACTAGATTATGTTCTTGTTTATAGTCAAAGAACCCTGAGACCTGTCTTTAAGGTCATCTCTTTTTACACCAAGGATCCTACTGTTGCACTGTGTATACTTTTTTGTGTGAGTTGTGTAAGTGAAGACCCAAGCCTTCTTTAGGGAAAAACTGGAGTATCACCCTAACTTCTACAAATATTTCAGTGTTACTAACACCAGCTGGATACAGTCCCTTCCTAAAGCCAGGCTAAGGCTTCCTGATAGAATATCCCTTGAGGCATCTCTTATCCTGTGCACCTACATACTAACTTCTGTGGGTTTTGTCTGTGTAATTTTGAGGGAGGGGGTCATTCATAGGCACCTATATCTCCCTCTGCCTTTATTCCCTATATTATTTATTGAATTTCCATAACCAGTTGAATTGCATGGATTTCAGTTAGTGGCTATCTGCTGTTTGCTAAATGGTCTGAGAGTGCTTAGGATATTTTTTTGTGTTTAGAGAAGGGCCCTGTGGCCTGGTATGCGTAGATAGTGTCCTCTTTGCCCTATAGGAGTAGATTTCCATTAGCCCTTTATATCTTTATCTTTTTATAATTCGTCTTTTCATTTTTTAACTTATTAGAAATGATTAGTACCTCACTATTTGTTGCAAAAATTATAATGGGATGTGTCCTGGTTTGAGATAAAATTCAGAGGAATGTCAGAACTTGAACGTCCTCTCTTAGAAGGCAGGTTACAGCCACCTCTCCCCCACCAGGTTCAGGAAAGAAATTCCTCAGAGGAAAGTGAGGGAAAGAAAGAAAAATATTTATTTAACAAGTACACAGGAAAAGAATAATAATGCTAAATAGTAAAACCTCTCGCTGTGGAGAGAAACCTGGGAAGATTTTAAAGTCCTTCTGTGGGTGTGGTCTTTCTCCTCCTCCTCAGAGCTGGGTCGGCGTGGGCCCCCTCCAGGCGTGAGGTGGAAAGTTTTCCCAGTAGGTTCTGGTGATGTTGAAACAGTCCAGCAGAGAAGAAGGGAAAAGCTGAAGTCCCAGAAAGAATCCTAGCTCTCAGTCTCTCTCTGGAGAAACAGAGCTGAAAAGCTGAGAGAAGCAGAAAGGGTGCTTCCTTCCCTCCTCAGCAGCGGCAGCAGCTAATCTCTGTGTCCTTGAAGCACAAACTGTTTTGAAAAATTTGCTCAGTTTTTTTTTCTCTCTCTCTCTTGCACCCAGTTTTAAAGGCACAGAAAGGCTCAGGATCATATCTGGGCATAGAGCAGTGATAGGGGATACAACAGAATAAAATCACCCCAAGACAGGATGTAAAATGGTGGTAGAAGAAAAATCTGAAAATTCATTTGTTCGCAGGTAGTGTAATGAAGTATAAAATACACACTGGGCTCTCAGCAGATGGGTATGTACTCCATTTCTGTTACTCCACTGAGGTTTTACTTAAGTAGGGACATTTTCATGTTTGCACCATAAGATTGTTGTCATGGGGGAATATCCATACTCAGTTTCTGAGACATTGCCTTTTGTCAGTCAGCAAACAACTTGTAAATATCCAGTCACAGAATAAAGGATCAAGATGATTTGGAAAGTAAGAGGTGCAGACTGAATTCTAATCTGTACCCACATTCTCAAGTATCTTTGACTGACAACCTCATATAGAAGTGAAAACCATTCCTTTCCCTCTCTGCCCAAAAGACCTTGTAAGTGCATAATTACCTTACTTGGGTGGTCAGCTGGGATAACACTTTTTCTCAACCTTCCTCTCTTCCAATCTAAGTCTAAAATATATTTTTCTTTCTAGTACTTACTGCCCTTCTAAGGCCTCCAGGGTAGCAGAAGGTAAGAAATACTAACAGAATAAGAAAAATCTTTGCATCTCTCATGCAGATCAAGCAAATGCTCTCTGCATGTAGCAGTAAGAGGAGAATGTGTTACACGTTTCTCAGTAATTAATATTATGCCTGACCCATTTATAACAGTAAAACTACTGTGTGCTTCAGCTCTTCGTTTAGATGTCTGAAGATATATAGAACACTAAATATAAATATTTTTAATTTCAAATTCTTCAACTGGTGTGTTTTTTCCCAAATCAGAGTTTTTTAATAAGAAGACCATATTCACCTCCTACCCAACATTCATTTCCTAATCATCATTAGTGTTTAGTTGGACAAAACTCTCTGTGGCCTGAGTACAATGATATTCCCTTAGTACTGCCTCTCGGCCTACAACAGGCTAGGGCCTTGAGTGTTTCTGAGCTAGAAGTGTTATTTTTGTCTTTGAAAATAACATAAAATCTGTTGTTTTCATGGCAATTTGATAACTTGATAGTGGAAACAAAGCAGATGTATTTACCTGAGTCCTAAAACCTTGCAAATGTATTCATATTTGTATTCATCTCAGGCTGACTATCTGGCATTTACCAAGTTTTCTGGGGAATCTAATTGCAGAGATTTGAGTTTACAATAGACACATTATTTGCTTAAGACTTGGAGGTTATAAAAGAACTAGTGGGTTCATAACAAAGACCACAGTGGGAGAAGCAGGGAGGGGAGATGGTATACTGTGCTGAGTGGCAGCAAACATGTGACAGACAGTGACTTCTAGTTTGTAATTCCTGCAGAGTTCAAAACTGAGTGGAGGCTGAAAATCTTTGTCTCCCTACCGTATCTCAACTATGAGGGACAGCTCCTGCAGACAGCAAGAAGACGCAAAGATAACATCAGACACACTGAAGTGTCTGTGTCTTTCTACGACTCTGAGAACATATCTTTTATCTCACACAAAATACTATTTATTTCCTGGTATTGTAAGCTTGCACAGATACGTGGAGTAAATATTATGCACAACCATAAAACTGGTAGAACCCAGTCCTTTAAGAAATTTCTTAGCAATACTAAATTCTGCCTAAAAAGTTCATTCCTACCCCTTAGACAAGAAAAGAGTTTTGAACAGTTTTCTGGCAGCCACCTGAGAATCCTCCATCTGTTTGAAAAGATCATTAATATTTGAAAACCAGCTCTTCTTTTTCTACACCATCCTAACATCCTCAGCAGCAGTAAAGACCTCAAAGAAGTGCAAAGTAAGAGGATAACCAGAAGCAGCTAAACTAAGTGAAATTCAGATAGTTGCCAATTCTTCTGTCTTGAATTCAATACATTTGACATGCAAAATGAGGGTCAGCTGGCAGGTATAGCAATCTGCACCAACTTGGAGCTAGTAAAAATTGTCAAGACTGCTTTATTTCCCTGTCTGTCTTCGCTGATGATATGAAAACTGAAAGGTTTAGATTACAAAAATCACTGAAGAAACTGAAGCTTTGGAATCTCTTCAGTGAAGTAGCATAAAGGAGAATGCAGTATTTTACTGCAATTTTACTGCAGTCTTTTTTACTCTGCAAAGAGCAGAATGGTGTGCAGCACTTGCTGTTTTATTTCATCTTAAACAATGTAATTCTTTGGTACAGCAGCAATTTCTACCAGTCCTAATTGATCACAGACAATAAAAATCTGTTCTTTTGGCCAGCACTTTGATAGAAAAGCTTCTGAGAAGAGCACTGAGTTGCTGCAGCACAGTATAATTAAAACATTTTAATAGATGTTTTACTTGCTACCTCAGATAGTATTTTAAGTTACGAGGTTTTATGTATAAAATTTCTTAAGTAGATTCAACCATATAGATGCAAAGACATTTCATATGCAAGCAAAAAAATCTAGATCTAGACCACAGCCTGAACATTTTGTAATATTAGCATGTGTTTATCAGTGGTTCTATATATTACCTGGAATTTTTTGGCCTCAAAACTTTCTCATCTCAATGAAAATTTTTATCTTGTCTTTATTCATGAAAGGGAATTTAAACTAACATGCAAAACCTCTCAAAATTTCTTGTATACATTTATATTATAATGAAAAAATATGTTGATTTTCAGTGGTCTGATATAATTTATCTGGAAAACTGAGCCACAACTTGGATAAGAAACAGTTTTTAATATTGAAAATGTTAAGGATGGAAGAAAAAATCTGTATAAAACCTTCACATTATCTGTGTAGAAAATATTTTGCCATTTCAAGCTTCTTTTTTTTTGTTTTCCATAATGCAGAACAAACCACATGGCCATCAGATTCAAAATACTAAAAAATAGTTCAGCAACTTTTTAAAAAGTGAGATTCATTGATAGTGCTGTTATCAGTGTGAAGAAATTACTCTGTATTAGTTTCAGTCTTATCATGCCAGCCTTTGTCTGAACTATAATAGCTGCTAAATGGTGTTCCACAAGTACAAATGAAGGCTTCACATAAAACAGATGTCTTAATCAATGGAATCAATAAATATATGTGAAAAAGTGGGAAAAGTCTGCAGGTCAAATGTATTCCCAGTGTGATATGTCTAAACCTCATCAAAGGGATGCTTTCTATATCTGTACAATCCTACAGTGACTTGAGAAAAATGACATCAAAATCAGTTGCCTTGTTTGTTTGGAACTTCTGGAGTGGACCAGTGGACTATTGTCTAATAGCCTGGATGGAAACTGTTTTCCTTGAGTTCCATCTTGGATTCAGTAGAAGCTTGTCCTTCAAATCACTCAATCGCTGTATGTGCTAGTTTTCCATGTGGGCAAATTATTTTCTCACTTTCTCAGTAGGAATCAATGAGAAATCATAAGAGAATTCAAGAGAATAAATGTGAAATCATATAAAAGTGACCATGAAATCCCAGAAAGTAGGAGTCAAAGTGGAGGAAACCTTAACTAACCATTTAGTCTTGGAGCCAGCCTCAGCTGCATTTCTGTGATGAGGAATATATGTTTTTCTCAGAGGCTTTTAAAAACACCTAATAGTGGCTATATTGCAATCTCCCTTGGCAACCTGACAGGCAGCTTGCTCAGGAACAATTTGTGCAGAGCTTTGTTTAGGGGAAAGCCATGAAGGCTTCTTTTAGAGGCAACAGAACTTCCTCTGAGCAGATACATGAAAAATTCTCACTCCCATTCAAGCCCCTCTGCTGAGGCTGGCAGAGTGTAAAGGATGATGACACATTTCATTTGGAAATCTCACTTTACCCTCATGCCAGTATGTGAAATTCAGGATGCCTGTGGACCAGACTTTTATTCTTCTGGCAGTCTCCTGCCCCATGTACTCACTTTCAGCAACAGGGGAGGACAGCAACATTAAAAGCCATGAAGGATGACCCTTCTAATTGAAACTTTTGACAAACATCCAGTCTGATTCTTTAAGCTTGTATTTTCTTTTTTAAGTACATATCCACCTATCTATCTATGTATATATAAAAATTTATGCATAAATTGACTTTTTTTAGTTTCCAGTTTTGAATATTCCAATAATCCATCTACAAAAAAACCCAAACCAAACCAAAAACAAACAAACCCAAAAAACAAAACCACAAAAACCCAAAAACTGCATAAAACAAAAAAAACCCAACAAAAAACAAAAAACAAACAAACAAAAAAAATCCCCAAAACACCAAACCAGTACTTTTGCTCAAAATTCACCATGGAGTTTATGCCCATAGATATGTCTTTCATTTGAAGATCAGTAGGATGACCTGTGCAGTAAAAGAATCATTAGAAGAGTTCAGGCCAAGCAGTATTCCATAAAAAAGATGTTTGCATAACCAGTGTGGATAAATTCTTGGATTTACAAGAAGAGCAATGGCAAATGCATACGTGCAAACATGTTAAAAAAATATGAAGTAAATTTTTATTAAAAGTAGTTTTTAAGAAAAAGAAAGTGTGAACAGCAAGTGAAAACAGCAGTTGAGAAACTAGTTGTGCTTTGTGGTATGAAATACAGACAAATATGCCTGTGTGTAAAAGAGAGAAAGAGAAAGAAGAGAGAGAAAGAGAGAAAGAGAGAAAGGGAGGAAGGGAGGAAGGAAGGGAGGAAGGAAGGAAAAGGTACCAGAAAGAAACAAAACAGAAAGGAAAAAAAAAAGAAATAGAAGTCATGCAGGCCTTTGAGCATCCTGAAGGAAAAATTGGTTAAATTGTCCAAGAAACTTAAGACTTTCTATAGGAAAATTTGAAGTTTTAACTGTCATTAAAAATAATTAAATATATAAGGTGTTTGAATGCAATTAATACTGCACAAATGAAATTTATATGGTGAAAATCTCTCACAGAATTAAACGAAGCCTTGATTTAGTCTTTGGAAATTATCTAGTTCCTAGTTGTTCTTCACATATATTCCAAAAAATACATATTCAAGAGTTGTTGCTAAATTTTCATTCCTCTTCACCTAGCAGATAATTGGGGATTTTGATATTTCCAACTCCATATTTTTTCTTCCATTTTGATACTCGTGATATGGAAAAAATCCCAACATATGAAATGTGATAAAAAGACCCAGTAACTGTTTCTTAACCTACAAAAATAGTAACATAGATAATGATCAGGAAGAAGAAACCCAAAAATACCCCCAATTCCTAAACAAAAAAATAACTCAAACTCAAAAGGTACCACAACTAAGTGTTAAATCTTGATTAAAATGTGAAAGCATTATTATTCATAGCAATTCTCAAATCCTCTTTCAGTTCTAAATCAAAATGATTTCCAGTTAATCTCATATTAGATTTCAGTACAGCATTAGGTTTGGCATGCAGTGTCCAAACTAAGTCTCTAAGATTTTGTGCTGTACTTTATTTAGATATGGATGACCAACAAAACTCATCAAAACTACAAGTTCTCTTACATTTTATAAAGATATGGGTTGATAAAATATTTAAAGGGTAAGCTTGCTTACTTCTTACTTCACACTATAAATTCCTTCTTATTGTAAGTGTTCATTTGTTGGGTTTCTTTTCCAGAATTTTTCTATTAATACATGGTTTAATAATGACTTAAGGGTGGGCACCACACTCAAGATCAAAGACCACTATCCAGGAGAAGACCAAAGATTTTTTGCTTAATTATATTCTCTTTCCTACTCTGTCTTACCGCAAGCAAGAAGGCATTTGTTCTTGTTTCATGGGGTGTTCTAATACTTTCAATAATGCTAAATATAAGCATGGATGAGCTACTAAAATTTACATTTTTTATAACCTTTTATATTGTGTTATGTATAATGTCATTTTTTATTTACCTGCATTCCATTTTGATCACAGCTATAAAATGGGGTTCTCAAATGTCAGTAATAACTCATACCACAAAGAATATGAAATGAAGGGCAGAGCTTACGCAAAAGTAAATTAGCTGAATTCAAATTTTATCAGAGATATGTAGAGAAAATGTTCTGCTGTGGATATGATAGTGAGTTATCTGCTTTTTGCATTTACCCTTATACTGCAGACTCAGATGGGATAAACTCTATGCCATAATATAGTATCACATAAAAAGAGACATTCTTCAATTGCGTTTGACTTCATTCGTAGGAAAGGCAAATGCTTCATTATCATTGTCTACAAGTCAGGAAAGTAGTCTACTGCAGCTACACTGAGGCGTTCAACTCTGTAGCAGAATTAAAGGGCAGTAGGCTGCACACGTCTCTACACAAATTAATCTGGCACTCATACCTACAGAGTATGTGTACTAGGAGTTTGTTCAAAGGATGCCTTTGGAGGTCAGGGAGAAATTCATGCTTCTGCCTGCTGTGCTGCTGTTTGCAGCTGCCAGTTTTGGGCACCACTGGCTGTAGCAGCCCAAAAGATAAGGCTAATATGTATGTCTCAAACACCAATTGCTCGATAGCCGTGGAACCAGCCAAGGACTGTTGGTAAGAGCATAGTGCAAACTGGCAAGAAAAACAGGATGTGCCTACTTTATACTTTAGTCAAAAATATGGAAAATCAGTTACAAACAAAAGTGTAGTTTTAATACCTCCAATTTTATGGCAGACTAATATCTTATGTATTGATGCTTTTTCCCAAGTCATGCTGAGCTTCAGTGTCAAACATGTTTACTGTTATTATCTTCATTCTGATAGTTTAAGGCTAGCTCAAGCATTTCTACACAGATTTCAGTCATCTATTTTTGACTTCGGTCAACTTATTTTAGAGGCCTAACATAAAATTTCAGCCTTAGGAACCATGGTTTTATTCCGCCAGTGAATCTTTACAAAATTAATTAAAAATACACCTGTAATTTGAAAATCAAAGGACAGTAAAACATTTGGTGACAGAATTACTAAAATATAAATTACTATAATATCATGTGCTTTCCTTCCAGGGTCAAAGCACCATGTTAGCTTTATTGTGATATATAAATAAAATTATTATCAGTTGCTAAAAACTTCCCTTTATAATTTCAACTAGGGAGAAGCTAAGATTTCCATTAAATTTTGTTTTTCACAGCTGAGCTAGGAGGCTTCCAATGTGCCTCCATATTGGTTGTCTGAGAAGAAACAAGTCAACATAGTACAGTTAGAATTAATGTCTGATACTAGTTCAACAGAAAATCCCAGGCCTCTGCATATGAACCCTCAATGGACAAATAGATTGATACTTTCATGAATCATGCCTACTTTAAGATAATCTGAAACCAATCTGCACTCAGAAGTTATCTGATCTACTTTCTATGCTTACTGATTTTCTGAAGTTAGCCAGTTTCAGGTCATTTACTAAAAGATGTGCTTTTGGCACAGAATGTCTATTATGTTTCTGTTACCCTTTTTCTTCAACCAAGAATTCTAAAGTACAATCAATAAACTGCATTTCAAACACTGTCCAGAAATACATTGCTTTAAGAAATTAGGAACAGCTTCAACAGACTATTTTTATACTTCTCTCAAAAAATGCTATTATGCTGCAACAACTAATTGCTAGGGATTTTTTCTCCAAATATAAATGCTTTTCTTGCTATCATGTCATTCTATTATCATGAAACAGAATTTAAAGATGTTTTTTGTTGTGTGGGATCCTTTTTTGATACAAAGAAAATATGGAAAAGACTTCTTTGCTATTATATAGGAGTCTTTAAATTGGCTTTCCCTTCTATTCCTTCAAGCTCTTTAGTGAGCATACGGAGAATTAAGAATTACAACACTTGCACAGTTGACACCACCAAAATCAATAGATCAATAGTCATTAGTACGAATTTTTATTCATAAATTTATATACACAAATCTCTAATGCGAAAATGTATATTTATGCTACCTTAGTAAATTTATAATAGACAAAGTTTTGGCCTGTGTACAATGTGTGTTTCTAAAGCAAATTAATTTTCTTCCATTTTTCTCCACTAAATCACTAAACATGTAACTAGTTTATTTGATTAAAATTTCCTGAGCTAAACTCTCCAGTTCATGGATTAATGCTTTAATACAGAAACTTAGAAAATCTCATCAGCTTTTTCTACACTGTTCAATAACTTCCCAATTTGTTGATCATCTTTAAATGAGGAAGTATTTCTGACAGATTATGAATCTTTAGATGAACAACTAGTTAGAGAAATTAGCTGCTTAGTTACTGTGAAAGAAACAAATCATACTTACTCAAATGAGAAATACTCAGTGAGAAAAAGACAAATAGAAGAACAATATTATTTTCCCCCAGTATAATCACTACTAATGACAACATCTTTAAAATTAACTTATTTATTGCAACTTTTTTCAAAGATATTGTGTCTTATAGATAAAATACTTTTCTTTCCTACAGAAGCAATCCTACTAAAATTACAGCATTCATTAAAAACATGGTCCTGGTTAGGAAATTATTCCTTAGAAGAGAATGTGCACAAGAATCATTTGGACTGTAGCTCCCATGAGGTAAAACTATTTGGACACAAACAAATATGGACTTAAAATTCAGAATAACTTGATTTTCTTTTGAAATTATGTTCACATGAATTGTTGATGAAAAAGGATTTTTTATGCTGTTTTCTTCTATCAGTGATTGTAGAATTGTTACCTCTACATGGATCCAAAACATTTAATGAAATAGATTTAAAACAAATCCATGCAATTTTGGAGTCAATACACCAGCTGTCATATGCATGCATAATAGTCTCCTAGTGAGTCTAAAAAAAGTAAATATTTTGCACTCTATGTGTTCTTTTCTTCTCTAATAAATTAATATTAAATAGGAGAGACTAAACTTAGAGCTGAGTTAATATTTCTTAACTTTTATCTCAACAGCTTTAACAGTTTTCAACTCAAATGCGAATGTTTTCATATGGTAAAACTTGACAAAATCTTAGACTAGCCCTTTCTTTTTTGGAAGAGAATAAGAGACTGAAAAATTTTCAAGTGATATATAGACACAATTTTAAATTAATATACATAAAAGAATGAAGGGTGAAGTGGAGTATTATGTTGTTAGCTACCATAAGTAAAATGCAGTATTTTAATTTACCCTGCTGTAGTCACAGCAATGATCCATCCTGACAAGAATTACATGTGGGAGGTGGAGAGGTCTATTCTAAGTAGGGATTTAAGTCATATCTCCTGCCTGATTCAGATCTCAATTATGTAGCCAACAGTTATTTTGGGGTTAACTAATACTGCTCAGAAGCACTGGATCAATTTGCACTAGCCTCTTCCACCAGCAGCTCACTCATGACTCCTTTCCTGGGACGTGGAGGAGATCTTTTGGACCTTTTCACGCCATATCGTAGCTGCCTTCTGCATGGTTTGCCTCAGCAGGTTGCTCCTACCTAGGATTTCATAGTCACCTTTCACACCTGCAATTTCTATTCTAAAACAGTTTCAAAGGGATCAATATCTAGAGAACGTCTTGAAAGAATTTCTCTCTCTCTTTTCTCTATATCTTAAACTATCCCATACATCTCAACATGAATGGTAACCATTATGAGTGGCATTTACTCATGAAATTAAGATACCATCCTAAAGGGGAAATAAGCATATTTTTCAGATATAAAAAAACCTTATTGTACTATACAAATTTCAGGATAGATGTTAAAGCAACATTAATAATTCCAGGCATTAAAATATTAATAATGAAGCCTCACAGAATACATTCCATTTTCTTAAAATGCTTGAGATTATAATAGATATTAATGGGTCTTTGATTTCTCTTGTGGATCATGTTTTGTAGCTTGAGATTATAAACATATCTTAGAAATTTGCATGTTACTATGATGGACAGAATAATTTACATGGTATTACACTGAAAAACAAAAAAATAAAAAGAAGAAAGATTACTAACTAATTGCACGGTTATAGAGGTAGGAGCTTGAAGGAAAAGGTCATAAAATTCAGTACAATCCATAAGAGCAGAAGGAAGAAATAAAAAGGCAGAGAACTCAAGGTATCAAAGGAAGCACAGAATTTGTGAATGAGCTGGATAAAGTTTTGTGTGTGCAAAGGATAAATGTTCTTTGTTGGTCTTATAGTTTAAATATTTAAAATTCAGGTCCAAAATAATTATTAGCCAGATAAGTGAACACTATGAGTGAAAACTTAAGCCCCAAATCTCCTACTACTATTAAAGTGAAATACTTGCACTAGATTAAAAACTAATTAAAATAAAATTCTGATTTTTCTTATTTGACAACCAACTAGTTCCATGTGAGAGAAATCAAAGTTTTATCTGATCTGTGTGAAATCTTCTGGATTAAGATTCTGATGATAACTTACAGGAACACGACTACCTGAGTGGGGAACCCCAATAAACCTGAAATATTTTGATACCTTTGGGAAAAGAAACAGATAACACAAGCAAAGATAGATAGATAGATAGGTAGGTAGATAGATAGATAGATAGATAGATAGATGCATGTATAACATATTTTAAAGACAATCCTCAGAGAACGGGGATTCTTGGTTGATGTAAAATCAGTGGCAGGGGGAATTGTATTTAAATTAAAAAAATTTTAATAACTTCTTTGACTAGAAATAGTAAATGAAAAAGACAATACATTTAATGGTAGCAAGGCAAAATATCTCAGTAATTTTGTTTTTATGTGGCAACTGTTTCTCTGCTTTTTGCATACTTAAAGATAAAGAAAATATTTCTCCAATTTAATGTGAGCAACTGCTGGATGGTAACCTAAATTGAATTAATAAATAGGACAAACAGTGTTTCTTCCCTGTAGTCTCTATGTGTGTACTGGTTTCCCTAGGTGTTTTAAGGGCTAAAACCCTAGGTGTTTAAAGGGTTAAAAACCCTTGGGGTTTTTTTTGATAGATTTCTCAGTAATGGTGCTAAAGAAACTTTTATTCTCTCTTAGTTTGTTTAAACTGTTTATGGGATTTCATATAATATGTTTATATAACAGGCTTTGTTTAACTTCTAAATACAAAAGAGCTTGGATTTTTAAAAAAAAAAATCTCTTTTCAAATTCATGTCTTTTTTAAATACGACAGTTACTCAGCCAGATGTGTCAGGATCAAATGTATTCTTACTGTAAGATTCTTAATATAATATGTAGTAAAAATGAGCGCTAAGTATTGCTACAAACAATGTGTCATAAGCTTTTGTTGGGTTATTTATAAGTCCTTGCTTTACCTATTCCTTTTCAGAGCTTCTGATAAATGCAATGTTGTGCTACTCATGAAAATTAACACCAGAATTAGCAGCAAACTTGAATTGATATGGCAAGATTAGTTTATGAACTCGCAAAATGCATGAGTGGAGAGACTATGGCCAAATACTTCTTCAGAAGTATTGAAGACTGGGAGAATCCAATAATATATTCTTTCAGCAGCATGTTTTATTTTAGTTTGAACTTTTGTGACTGCAAATTCCAGTTACTGGTTTTCATTAGATGAGCTCTGCAAGCAATCACAGCCTGATTTTAGAGGCAATTTGCACTGGTGAGGAGGCCTTAACAGACTGGGAACTTCATGCCAAGAACTTTTGCAAGCATCAAATAATAATGTCAAACCCAAGTTAACTACATGCACCTCAGCTTATGAACATTAATCATAATATTCAGCATCATTTTAATCTAATGTAATTAGGTCAGTGAAACTAGTAATCAGTTAGGAGATACACGGCTATATGCCCCCTTTCTTACAATGAGAGAATTCAGGAGCATGATGAAGGCTTTTGAAATTCTGTCCCCTGGTTAAATAGTCAAAGTATCTTAAGGTATTGGGAACAGCACATATCCAAGTTTCCCTAGCTATTCAGAAGGATGGAAGGACTGACAAATGACTTGCCATAAACAAGGATTATAAGTGGATTATAAGTAGGAATTTTCTATGTTAAATTGAGGGATTTATTTCAGAAGCAGAAGCTGAGTTTGGAAAAAGATAGTAATTGACTGTTTAGACTGAAATCACACTTTTAGAGCTTGGGTAGGAGTATCATCCATGTCCACTTAAAGACAGCTTTATACCAAAATGATAGATTTTTGTATTAATTCATGTGTTCTCAGACTTTATATTGTTGTCCATCACCATTTCTTTCAGGTTAGACATATTTTGTGTAGATCTTTTGCAGAGCTTTCAATGTCAATGCTGTGATATTTAAGATTCCACATTTATTGAAAGATTTTCAAAGTTGATGTTGAAAATGGTTACTGCTTCTGGCTTTTGTTCATGGCTGCTTTTCTACATTGGCACACAGGGAATGCTTATTTTTCTGTTGTTGCCATGAAGACTGAAACTCTGAAATCTTTTATTCAGTAAAAGCTTAGACCTTTTGTTCAATAAAAGTACTGCAAGCTCACAATAACACCTAGCAGTTTGCAAAGATGTATTCTACATACATTTTTACATATGTAGTTTAAAAAAAGACCTTATTGTTTCAAGATCAGCAGTATTTTAGGCTTGGTTCTTACCTTTGTTATATTAATGTAAGCTTATGGATGAGATCAAGGTCAATATACTATCTATTTCATACAGTGCCCTGGCAGTCATTGCCTTGTTTTAATCTCTGTGTTCAGATTTATTTACAAAAAGCAGAACACAGAAAAAAAATCCTTCTACAAAAGTGAACTTGTTCTGCTTATTTAAACTAACATATTTATTTTACTGCAGTTGTATTAAAGCTATTTGGAGCAGTGGTCATTAGCTGTCAGCTGCATTTAATTTTCAGTAGATTGATATGATAATGTTACTTACATAAATTAGTGCTCCTGCTGAAAAGTTCGAGATAGCTGAAAATGAAGAAGAAAGATATATAAAGAAAGAACAGAGTAAGAGGATCAGAGGAGCAGGGTGCTATGACAACCTGCTGGAGTTGATATAGTCACAAAGGTTAAGTATATTTGAGAGTTTACAGGAACACAACTAGGGAGTTCTGAGCAGAACAGAAAAATTGTAGGAAATAGATGTTGCCACATATTTAATGTTAAATTTTCAACATGTCGTGAAACTTGGGTGATTTGTCAGTGGTGTTAAAAACTCCTCTGGACTTTTAGGCCCTGTTATGGTTTCAGGGCCTCTGTAAATCCTACATACTGAAAAAACATACAAGTACTGGGTCTGTGTACAGAAACAAGTATTGTTAACAGTGGAAGAAAATGTAGCAAGATATAAAGTAACAGATAAGGTACGAATGCCTATAGACAGTGAAAGAAGTAGTATCACACCTTTATGATATGGTTGTTCTGGAGCTGTAGGTGTCAAAAGTCAACCACAAGACTGAGGTCAAATCCCAAATCAGTTTCAAGACTACTACAGCATTGAGAATATTGGTTAAAACTCAGAGCTCCGAAGTGCAAGGGAAAAAGACAAGAAACACTTCCAAACTATGCTAAAGTTTAAATAATAATTTTCAAATTCTTTCTTCATTTAGATCGTACTAAACTATTGACCATTTTCATTATTTCTATTGTAACAGCCATGTTTCTGATGTTAAACTATAAAAAACAAATATTAAATCATCTTAGGAGCAGCTATAACATTACATGGGAAGTACTTTTGTTTTTTCACAGTCATATAATTAGGATCTAAAAATCTGGATATATGCAGAAACACAACAGTCTTTTTATCACGCATTCATCCTTGATCTATCTCAGGTTTAAAGGAAACGTTTTCAGTACAAGAAACTAGGTTTCCATCAAGAATTATTTAAATGAGTACTTAGACATTTTCTGTAAGGATATATTGTTACGGTGTGTGAAAACAGCAAGAGAACAGCACAGTGCTCTCATTGCACGCTAAGCGATTTACACTAGGAATTGGTACAATTTCAGTATTCAATCTGATCATTATGACTTAATTGCTGAAGTTGAAAAGCAAAGGTTAGCCCATCCACTCTTACAAACATGCTCACGGTACTGAATCCAGAACTGGGAACGGAAAATCTTTTCAAATGGCTTCCACTGGGCTTTGTATTTGGCTAGCTGGACAAAAGTTTGCAACATTTTTACAATTGTGTAGTGGGATCTTACAATTATGCTCTCCACATTTCTTCAAAACACTGTTTTATCAAACACTTTTCTGAAAATCAAAACCTTTAACAAGTCATGCAATCATTGCCACTAAAATCTGACTATTTTTCTGCTAATATGCCAGGCAGTGAAATCTGACTGACATCCCCTTAGTTTTTACTGCTAACAGTAAAAACATCTTTTGAGAGTGAAGTAGACAAATATGACAGGGAGACATGCTAGAAGCATATATAGCAAAAAAGAGTGGCATTTTGCCCTTTTTACATAAAAGCTTTATTGACCGTAGTGGTGAGACAAAGTATAAGAACTCTAAGGGGCCAGCTCATCTGGTATAAGTCAACATCACAAGTCAAAGCTCAGATGAGGACATTGCAAGTTTGTTTCGAAGATCACTGATATTTATCTAGTGAGTTTAGTTATTCTGGAATACAAGAGGGAAAAAAGTAAATCAGGGATGTTGATCTGGAGCCATTTTAAATGACTGAAAATATTTCAATTTTTATCTTTAGAGGTAAAAATTTATACCTCACAGCCAATTGATTTTTATTGTTCTTCAGATATCAGCAAAGAGATTGCCATTTCCTTATTTAATGATATAAGGTTAAAGCAGTTTGTCATTTAGAGGGTGAGTGGAGTTTGCAAGACTATGTGCTAGAAAATCCTTAAGTAAATAAAATTCTAAATCTTTTTTACTCAGTCCTCTATTTTTAGGCACGTGTAAGCCCTGAATGGATGTGTGCTCTGATGATAAAACCAGTAAAATACAAAGTGCTGTATGAAAACAAAGGAAAATATCTGTATATTTTAATTAAACCCCATAATCTAATACATAATATTTTGCATACTTTTTTATTTTATTAATTTTAATTTTATTCCAGGTTTTCTAATTCTTAAATTAATTATAAATATTAGGGAAGCTGATTTCCCTTTACAACATTCAAATATTAAATTTAGGGAGATTAATAGAACGGGTTTCTGTTTATCATTCTTAAAGTGGTGTCTGTCTATCTGTCTATCTATCCATCTATCTGAGTGGACTCTCCAGTTTCAGAAAATGTACCATGTTATAAAAGACTGTGGAGTAAATTGTGAAGGTCTGTGTAACAGAACCAGTTTATATGATCTGAAAATGGAATTAATATAGGAATTCATACATAGCAAGCCAAACCCACTGAATTTTAAAATATCTGTTTCAGCTATGATGACTAATTATTTACACTGAAGAACAGTTATATTCTGCATATTGAAGAAGTATTTTTGTGAAAATAAAGAAAAATAAGAGAATAAAATAAATGAGGGAATTTTAAAAAAATCTCTTTGACAGCAGAAAAACTGAAAAATTTCTATTATTTTCTTAATAAGGAGATATTTTCTAAGACAGACATAGTTGGAAAGTAGTAGAGATTAGTCATCCTTATATGAGAGATTGAAAATATTCTGATAAATGTTGATAAATTATTTTCTAAGCTCAAATCTGTCACTGAGATTATCTTTGGAAAAAAAAGAAGAAGAAACCAACACCCAAACCCCAACAGTAACAAAACCACCACACCTATCTAATCCATTGTTCTTGCATTTTTGTACCAAATTCTATTTGTAAGACTTTCTAGAAATCAGTGCATTGACCTTATTGGACTTTGCCTCTACCTATGTATTTATTAAGTCATGAAAAATGTTCCATTGTCATGTATTTTCACCTGTGTAATTACTGTTTTCTTTATTACAAGGTATAAGGTATGCTAAGCAATCTACCAGGAAGAAATATGAAAACACCTAATGTTACCCGTCATGGGTAGTTTTATTACAATTAATAAGTAGTATAATATTGAAAATCCAAAAGTTTTATTAACACATTACCTTCTTTAGCACTTGCTTGCTCAATAAGATCCTTTATAAGTTTTCACCCTCTGAAATGACTTACTGTAGTCCTCAATTTCATTAAGAAGAATTATAGATCTAACAGAAAGAAGCAAGGAAAGAAAGGAGTGCAGTAGCAAGAGACAAACACTACAAATAACTGCTGTAAGAATAAATGACCCTATGTTTATATCCTCATGGTGACTAGAAAGGTGAAGAATTAAAAATATTTGGTACTTTTATTTCTCAGTGGAAGATAGAAAGCTATAATGATGTGTGAAGTACGCTATTTCAGGAAATATTAAGTCATACAAACATTCTCCCTCTACTTTCTTTTTTTTTTCTTTTACATTTTTATTTAATTACTGTGGATATTCATTCAGTGAAAAGCACTAGTAGTTTACAATCTTCCTGATGCCTGTTTGCTTCAAAGAAACAGAGGAAAGTAATTTAATTTTATTCTTTTTTTTTTTTTAAGAAAGCAAAATTCAGAAGAAGCTTTCATGATTACTTATCAAGCTTTGTTACATTGGCCTGAATTTTGGTCTCTTAAAGGTTTGTGCAAGTTTTATCAAATTCAGTGGGAAAATCCACTAAGTCAGTGACAGGTTGCTGTGATGATCAATACTGATTTAACAACTGTTTTCCAAGTTTTGCAGTTTGGGCAAGGGCCAGACTGAACAAAGTGACTAACAGCAGAAATAAACTTCTAATTCTTTTATCGTAATTAAAGAAAAAGGCATTCTGAGGGAGAACATGCCCACCAGCTACTGGTAAAAACAATACACTAGACTGGACTCTGTACTAAATTTCAAGCATTATTGGAGATACAAACACTGTATATCTTGTCTGAAAATAGCTTCTGAAAAATAAATCATACTGTTCAAGTATATTAATCAGCTGTGAAGTAATATTTTTTTTATATAGACTTCAAGAACTGGAAAATTAATTCATCTGTTTCTTGGTCACCATGACCTGTCTGATTATTTTGCATCCAGAAGCCCAAATTCACATTTTAAAAGTCTCCTAGAATTACACTGTCACTCCCTGAATATTACGCAAGAAAATACAAAGGAAAAATGTGCTAAAATAAATTTACCTCTTGAATAGTCCTAAACACTGTTTTGGTGTCAAGGACTTATAGAGCTAACCAACACTAGTTGTACCGCTTGGTGGCAAAGGACATGACAAGACCAAATTTGAGGGAAGACAAAAAAATATTTATTTTTGTGTTACGCTGAGCTTTGTTTCATATTAATTTCTACTCTATTTAATTTTCAAAATTAGGGACTTACCTATATTCTGGTTACAGTTTTAATTTTTTTTTTTCTGTATTCTTTCATGATAGCATGAACCATTTCTACTCTCTTAGTAACCGGACTTCTTCCCTCCTACTGCTCTTATGTTATGCATCTTGAGCAGTGGCCGTGCATCTTGGGTGTTGTGAAATGCAGAGATGCAGATACCTGAGTGTCCCAAGGTACAGTGTGTAAGGCAGGTGCTCTGCCAGCTTTTTGCCTTTCTCTGTGTTGCAAGTGTGTGGCAGTGTGAAGCAACTTTGTGTTTTCTCAGGAAAAAAAAAAAGAAAGAAAAAATAGAAAAAAAAGGGGGAAAAAAAGTGGGTTTTTACTCTATATGTGACAGCAGGAAAGGCAGGAATCATCTATCCTATACAGCAGCAGCATGAAATGGAGCAAAAAAATAGCACAGGATCCCCACATATTTCTTACTAGAGCACATAAAATACACTGTGAAACCTGCTGTAGCAGGGGCTTTGGATTAGATGGTCTCAAGAAGTCTCTTCTGTCATGAATGATTGTGTGATTCAGTTACTTGCTTTTTAGAATTCTTTTCTGAAAGTCTCTTCCAGTTAATTTCTATTTTTCGTCCCCACTGTTTTTTTCCCACCCTTTTACTTTATTGGGAAATTAATATAATACATTCATTTATAACCTAATGAAAAAAAATCATTCTACATTGCTGAGAATGTGATATTAATAGATTCTGATTACACAGTAGATGATTCCGTGTTTTATTCTCCTTGCTCTTAGGTCTCCATAATAATCTACTCATACTAAATTTTTTTTTGTTTGGTTTGGGGTTTTTTCCTAATTTAGAATAGGGAGCTACTTTTCCTGTTTGTGAAAGTGCCATGAGTACTTGTAGCTCTGAAGAAATAATACATGCTACCTGTGAAAAAGTCACTTCCTTACTGTAGAGTGCCAAAATCCTTTCTCTTTGACTTAACAAGGCTTTTGTACCAAATGAACAATGCTGGCTGATGCCCGAATACTAATCAAATACATCTACATCAACTGCAGGCTAAGGTCAAAATTCAAAGTCTGGTTCCACATGGTGGTTCCACAGGACACAGCCCAGAAAGTACAGCTTCGTAAAGTAAGTTTACTCTTGCAAAATCCTAGACTTCTTTGAAAGTCTAAATGATATTTTATTAAAGCAGTTCCTGACCATTAAAATGCAAAAAATCCCATTTGCAGCTCTTTGCAGACCTCCAAAAAAACTTACTGTAAAGCTGTGAATCACAGACAGTGATTCCAGCTTTCTCATAGAAAAGTTTCAATGAGCAAATTGTCAGTGCTGGCTATGCTGTTGTTTGTTTTTCACACTTGCTCTTGGGGACTGCTGCTGCTGCCTGTTCACCGCTACACATAGCACAAGTGTGCATTCAGAGGGGTTTATTTTTCCATGTCTTGTGATTTTCTTGTAGTGAACTTGTGAAACCGAGCTCAGGTGGGAAGCAGCATTATAAATCAATCTCCACAAATCCCGTTCAGATCCTTAGGTAAGGATCTTGATTTTAGCAAGAGAATGCCATTATATTAACTACTCGGTGGCAGTGCATTGATGAGTAAAACAAGAATAATGATTTTTTATTTGTTTTCATGTAAGGCAAGGATCTTTAGTATTTCATGTTAGATTTTATTTTTCTTTTTAATCAAATTTTAAGCAGTTGTACCTTGGAAGATTGCTGCTAGATATCTCTCTAGATGCAAAATCCACTTGCAAACCACCGAAATTTACATTTTCTTCAGCTTCATATACATGAAGGCAAATCCAGTTTCAAGGGCACAAGACAAAGCTGACTTTTTAAAAGATAATCTAAAGTTATTTGATGCTGATTCAGAAGAGTAAGACATGCTTGTTTAGACAATACAGTGTTTTTCTCCTTGGTCCAGGCTCTCACAGAAATTAAAACTCATGGCAAATTTACAGAATTTTATGCTTCAGCTGCCAGTGGCACTTTTCTAATTTTGTTTCCTGTAATGTAAGTAATTTACAGCTTAAATTAAAAATGTTAATATACACACAGTTCTTTTCACCATTATGGAAAAGCTGGGCTCCACTGAAGACAAATCACGTAGCACAGTGGTGAGTTCTTTCTAAGAAACTACTTACTGGAGCAAAGCAGAAAATTTTGTACCCCAAAATGATACTGGAAAATAATTTCTGTATTCCTGGCATGTTCTGGAATACAGGGCATATATTGCTAATGCAGCATCCCAAAGGACTATGCTTGAGGCAGCAGCTTTGCCAGCCCTCTTGTCTCTGTCCATGAGACAAGTGTAGGATGGAAAATGCACCTCATGTTCTGACTCAAAATAGAGGCAGATCATCAGTTTCTGCCTGTTGCCACTTGTCCTATTGCTTGGCACCACTGAGAAGACCCTGGCTCCATCCTCTTCACACCTTCCCTTCCCATATTTATAGACATGGCTGAGGTCCCTTTCAACCATCTCTTCTGAGGTCTTATTCTTAATGCCAAATATAGAGGCTGAATTCAGGTTTGCTAGATAGAAGAAGCCTATCAAACAAGTGGATGTAAACCTAACAGGTTTACACTATTATTTTTGCCTTAACTAGCTGGTGGAACTAACAGTGTGTTGCTTTTCTTGTAAGAAAGCTAATTAAAATATATTTATATTAAAACTAAAAGGAACTCTACTATAAAATGTTTGCATGTATTTATTATATAGAAAATGAAATAGGAGGCTATACTGAAAGACTTGCTTCGGCTGTTGCAATAGTCAAGAGTTATCAGTCATCTGAAGCAGAAAAAGTGGCTGTGACATAGGAACTGTAGGGCTCTGTTCAGGTGTGCTTTGCTTTGCAGTACATCAAATGATTGTGATGACACAGACTAACATTAACCAAGAACGTCTGTATAAAGTACTGTACCCTTCTGCTGCAGAGTTTTGAATCACCTGCAAATTGATGTATCACTTTCACTTAAATAAGTAACAGAAGACACAGCCTGCTGTCATGAACACACTCTAGAAGTGTTCTCAGAAGCATTCTAATGCAATAAATACAATGTTGATGTCCCCCATTAAAAAAAAGTCATTATGGACTATACTCAGAGTTTGTAAAAGTATTTAGAAAGGCATGGGATGTAAATATGTATATATGACATTCACTACATGGACCTATCTTTACAACACAAAATTGATTTAGATGGCAGTGAATTGCAGTGAATTTTCTCTTACTTTCAACAAGCAGTATTTTATTCGATAATTTTATTGTGAAAAACCCTTATTCATTTCCCTGAACTGAAATTGTAATCAACTGCCGATTTTGAAAGACAGGTTGTCTTACAAGAGATTATTTAAAAAAAAAACCCAGAGTAACTCACCACTGAGGAGTTTTTTGCTAATTTCTTAAACTCTGTTAGCTTAAAAATTTATAAAGTAATTGAATCATAGACTCATAGAACGGTTTGGAAGGGACCTTTAAAAATCATCTAGTCCAACTCACTTGTCACAGGCAGGGATACGTCTCAGTGTTTAAGAGATATTTGTGCAACACCCTTAATGACATGATTTAATTTTTTGTGAGTCCTGAAGTAGTCAGGACCCTGAGATGGATCTAATCAGGTCTCATGGACTTGTACATGTTCAGGTTTCTTGGGTGGTGTCAAATATGATCTTCTCCTGAGATGGTGTGGCAGGACACATCTACACCCTCTCTACCACAGATGGCTGGTGCATATGCAGAAGATAACTCGGGCGGGTCACAGGCCCAGCATGGGATATCTCTGGCGCCAAAAGGACTCAGGCACCCAGCTAAGAATCAACATCTTAACTTGGAAAGCAAATGTGGGAAGAGATGAAAGAAATATTCTTGACCAAAAGACATGGTTCTTATGTCTATAAAAGCCCACGCAATTATCACAGAGGCAGAAGTCTCTTACACACTCCTCTGGAAAATGTGAGAGGATTTCTCGCCAAAGCTGGACGCAGTTTTGAGGTTACTTTTCTGGAAATTGAGGGAAAGGACTTCAATGTGTATCCCATCAAGAATTAGATGGTAAGAAACATTGAATCCTAAGTTATACTATTTCTTAGCTAGCTGTAAATTTAATGGTACCTTTAACTCTGTGTGTAATACTAGGATGCATTTTTTTATCTTTTCCCTGTGTAGTAGTAGTCTGTTTTAAGTTTTATGTCTGTTAGTTTTGTGTCTATTGATAAATAATTCATTTTATAATAGACCGAGTCAACCATTATTAAAGAACTTGCAAATGGTAGTGGATTTTGGGGTGCTGGCCACCTCCATAACGTGACTGCCTGCTGCCAGAGGCCTGGGCAAGAGACAGGAGCTGATTTAAACCCACATCATCCATTCATAACAGATGGGTTGGATCTCACTTCCCAAGTCCCTGCCTTGAGATTCAGGGACTAGAGATGTGTGAAGAGCAATTGCCTTTGAAAACTGAAACAAAAATGTTGAGTGTTTCAGGCTTCTTAATGTCAATCGTTATTAGATCTCTGATCTCATTTATTGTTATAGCACTCAAACATGAGATTTGGAACAGATTTCTCTCATCAGCCATCCTAGAAAGGACCATTTGCAGGAAAAACCCCACAACTGTCTTTTCTTTCATGCAAAATCTTGTCTGGATTGTAGTGGTAATGTTAAAGAGAATGTAATTTATTTCAACACAGGTAGAAAATAAAAGCACAGGTAAGAAAAAATGAGCTGTTTTTGATTTAGTTCTCATCACAGACTAATTCCTTCTGGATGTTTTATCCCCTTTGCAAAAAGGCCATATAATTTACCACAACTGAAAATCTTTGACTGGGACAAGGATACAACTGAAAAACTGGGATATTGCCATTTAGATGTGTACTCCCCTGGCAGAACTTGCATCACATGTTAATCCTCTACAAGGACCAAATACTGTCCTTGAATGTGTATGATAAAAAATCCTATTAAGTTCTGTGAGAACTGGTTATTCTGTTTAAGGCGGATGGTTTTCCTCATGCTTTTCTGGACTTGGCAAAAATCACTTGTTTTTTGACCACTACTGATAATTTAGAAAGGAAGAAAATTTTTCCAAAGGAAAATTTTTCCATCTAAAAAGTCTTCAATCAATGGAATTTAATCCTAAAGGTACCATATCACTGGGCTTGATGACAATTATTTAACATATCTTTAATGCAACTCTTTATATAGTGCCTGGTATTAGAACTTATGTATGCAAAATTATTTATAAAATCAAAGTGGTGCAGAAGAAAGAGATGGAGGTACATAAAATTATTAATTTCACTAATGAATTTCAAGAAATGAAATTTTAGGACACGTATAAATATGTATAAAATACATCTTTGTGCTGATGTCTTTTGATTTGATAATAATGAAGCTGATTTAAAATGTCTACTAGTTTCTAGAATAAAGGGGTTTTTATTTTTTTGTTGGAAAACAATGGAACAGTAAAATTTGAAATAAGAATGAAGGAACTGGGTAATAAACTAGTATTTGTTTAATGGTGACAGATACTAGTGGCAAAGGCTTTTATCTAGAGCTGAGAACTCTACAGACTGAATTTCATCCCAGACAGAGAATCAATACACCATTAAAGTCTGTTTGAAGATCTTACATGGCATCTCAGAAGTACGTTGATATTTTGCTAGCCTTCTAAATAAAATAAAACAGAGACCATCAACACACACATTTCATATTGGGCTTAAATTTATGCATGAGAATTGCCTTGGTGAAATCCATGTTCATAAATGCATCCTTTACCCATAAGTGATTTACGCCCAGCACCTTGGAGGTGGCATTCCCTGAGACAAATGGAATCACCCTACTACCAGATATCACTGTAGACCAATGTAGGCAAACTCAGAAATACAAGAAGTAGTGAATTTTCATGTTAACCTGGCAGAGACACCTGTCAGTTTGCATGGTTCAGTTCTTACATCTGCAAATAAAGAAAGTATTGTTCAGATCCTTTGAGATCTGTGTACAGAAAAGTGGGATAGAACAGCTGAATATGCCATTAATATAATATCCAGGCCAAAATGCTATTTGTTAGGAATTATGCCTTTTTACACACTAATCCCTGACACAGGTTTTCAGATATTTTAATCAATCTTATTTTGAAATACATTTTTTTCCCATTTCACACAATACAGCATGGAAATTAGATGTAACTAGCTTAACTAATTGGGGAGAAAACATTGCAAATATTATTATTATTATTATTAAAAATACACATTCCCAGAAATACTTTTCCTAATTTTTTTTTTTTTTTTTGCATGGATATAATAAAAACCACAATTAAAAGTACTTATAAGTATTTTTCGATTGCGAAGAGAGCCTCATTAGAGTGTTCTGGGAGGTATTGCACATGATGGTGCCAGTTGCCTGGAAGTTAGCAAATGTGACACCTATCTACAAGAACGTCTGGAAGGAGAATCCAGGGAACTTTCAGGGTGCCAGGGAAGGTTATGGAGAAGATTATCATGAGTGCCATCATGTAGCACACGTAGAATCATAGAACAATTTTTGTTGAAGGGTACATTTAAGATCATTAAGTCCAACTGTAAATTTAGCACCACCATGTTTATCATATTAGCTAACCTCCAGTCAACTGGGATGTCCCTGGCTGGCCAGGGCTGCCGGCAAATGATTGAAAGTGACTTGGTGAGTTCTTCTGTCAGCTCCCTCAGGACCCTTGAGTAGACACTATCCACCCCCACAGACTTGTGGATGTCAAAGTGGCCAAGCAGGTCGCTGAGCATTTCCTCGTGGATTATGGGGGCTTCATTCTGCTCCCCATCCCTGTCTTCGAGCTCAGAGGGGTGGGTAACCTGAGGACAACTGATGTTGCTATTAGAGACTGAGTGAAAGAAGGCATCAGCCTTTTCCTTTTCCTTTATCACTATGTTTTCCCTGCATTCAGTAAAGGATGGGGATTTTCCTTAGCCCTTCTTCTGTTGCTTAGGTATTTGTAAAAAAAGGTTTTGTTATCTATTATAACAGTAGCCAGATTAAACTCTAGCTGGAATTTGGCCAGCTCAAACCTCATGTGACCTGCAATTTGGCCAGCTCAAACCTCGTGTGACCTGCTGGTCGTGGTTCTTTTGATGCAATCCTGGACACGTCTGGCTTTCTGGGCTGCAAGCACACATCGCCAGCTCATTTTGAGCTTCTCATCAACCAACAACACTGTCCTGGGTTACAATGTATTCTATTACCATGAGCTGTTGAAAACCAGATGTGCCGATGTTCCTTGCCTCCTCCCTCGGGACTAGCTTCTGTTAATAGGCCCAACAATGCCTTGCCCCATGACTCATAGATAACCTGAACCTGGGCTATCTCCTGTTAATGGCCCCATCAGTGCCTTGCCCCATGACTCACCATCCCATTGGGAGATGCTCCGCCCAGGGGGAAGGAGCCAAGCGNAAACCTGTCTCTCTGTTTTTTTTTTTTTATATATATATATATATATTAGTAAAAACTGTTATTCCCATTTCCTCATATCTTTGCCTGAAAGCTCCTTAATTTCAAATTTATAATAATTTGGAGGGAAGGGGGTTGTATTTTCCATTCTAAGAGGGGCTCCTGCCTTCCTTAGCAGACACCTCTCTTTCAAACCAAGACAAACACACTAAGTCCTTTTTGTCAGGGTTGCTCTCCACCCAGCCTGTATTTGTGCTTGGGGATTGCGCCAACCCATGTGCAGGAGAAATGCATTTCTGGAGAAACGTGTTTCCATTAACTTGAGTACACAGAAAAAATTGCAAAAACACATAAAATCTCACAAAAAGAAATACCAGACAGATGTAGTGGACATGATTTTTTTTCTATGTGAGGTAAATTGGTGTATAGAACCAAACTTGAATGCAGATGAACTAAGTTATTTCATGATATGTTAACTGTACATTTTGTTTAGCAGTATCTATCCAAACTTTAGGCATTTTTTTTAATTTAGGGATACTTTTTAACTGTGCCTATAACTAGTTGTACCCTGCAACAGACTAGTGAACATTTCATAGGTTTTTTGCTCTGGTGTTTCCCAGATAAGTCCAGGTAAGCTCATTTCTGCTCCTTGGGGAGGATGGCAGCTGAAAATTGTATTACAGTAAAAGACATACTGGGGACGAGCTGTGGGGATTCTCCTTCTCTACCCCTCCAGTTCCAAAGGAAGCATTTAGGGGCAAACTGAAAGCCAGATGATTTATTTTGTAAGATTGGAGGTCTGGTTAAATGTGCTCTGGATAGAGGCAGATACACAACCTGTTACTAGCTTCTCAGGTTGCATACCCCATTTTGTGTTCTGTGATTACTTTCCACTGCTCCATAAGTAGAATTCTTTCCAAGATGTCTTCTTTCCATAGGAATACTGTGTTATGGAAGAAAATGTGTCTTCATATAATGAAGTGTTATTTTTATACACCAGTTACAATGCAATATCCATGTGCTTACAAGTATTCCTGTGAAAGGATCACAGGCAAGACTGAACTTCACAGCCAGTGACAAACATAATCTACTTTCTCCCAATTATTTCTGAAATATTCACACTTTGTCCACATCAAGCGTTTTTATGATCTCCCAAATAAAATCAATCAATTTAAAAGTAGAAAAGCACTTTTTCTCCCCTCAGTTGTACCTTCTGTATTGCTCTTGATACCATTCCTTTAATGCTGAAAATGAGAAGGCAGATTCTCTCTGCTTTTTTTCTTGCGTTTCTTTCCTTTGCCAAATGATAAGGTTCCTTTCTCAGATATCTCAAGTACACTCCTTGTTCTTACCTCTTTTTATATTACACCGGAGAGCAGAAAAGACAAGGGTCAGAAGGGATTGAAAATACTTAGCATTAAGAAAGCGAAACATCAGGCCAATGTCTATTCATACCTCACAGGTTATTTGTTTTATTGGGCTACGAGGTGATGTACTTTCTCAACTTCTTTTGAAGTAGAAGGATACCTAAAGAAAGAAAGTGAAGTTCAAGCAGTGGGGATCTTTTGTGGTTTGGGCTGTATTCGGCATTATATGTGAAAATCTTCTTCAAGACTACACTTCAAGACTTTTCAAGATGTATTATGATATGTCTTCTGTAAGGTTACAGAAAAACTAAATGATGAAAAATAAACGTGATTTACAAAACTCCTAGAGCTAAACTCCTAGTCCACTTATACAGTTTTGTGAAGGTTAGCAGATTACAGAATGTATCCTAATTTACTGACAAGATAATTCTACTAGAACAGTTTTACCTTAGTTGACTTTGAGCTTTTTAATCTTGTCAAGTTACAATATAGGGAAATAGCTCTTTAAGAAATGTTGGGATTTGAAGTAGTTCTAAGCTTTGCCCTGAGTCAAATTTGCACTTGTTCACAGTTCCGCTGCTGATTTCACTGTCATCAAACACTACTGGACAAACACAACTTTTGCAGGTGGTAGAAATATAAGACTGAAAAAGAGTGATTCATAAGGCATTTTAAACTTTTATTTCTCTCTTCCTCTGTTTCTTTGTCTACAAATGGAGAACAAGAACACAACCCTATCCTCTGAAGTCTTGCTTGCACTATGCATTTTAATAGAATAGAGGAGTCTCTGGTTCCAACCAATACTGTTGAGAAGAGAATCAAGAGTGGTCCAATGTGGACCACCACATTGAAAGCTCAGATCTGAAAGCAACAGCTTAGGCTGGAGTGATGTTACATCTGCAGAAATATGTCACGCCACTCAAATGTTGAATGCACAAAATCATCCTGATGCAATAAAAATAATACTAATTTTGGGGCAGACTTGGTTTACACTTAGTGCTAATTTCTCTGTATTGTTCCGTTTAAATGCATAGTTGTATACTCTAGCAGTGACAACCCCAGCAGTGTGAGAATTAAAGATTTAATGCTGAAAAAAGTCCTACAATTCCTCTATGGCATCAGAGCATTCCAGAATCTGTGAGGAAAGAGTTTCTTTGGTCATTGTAACCATAAAGAAATTTTATATACATACTTTTTTTTTTTTTAAGAAAACCACATAAAAATAAAGTCTGATAATATGATTTTGAGGATAACACATGATATAGTAAAACAAAAGTGTCAAAATAACAATATGTTGTAAATTACCTTGTAAATGTATTAAGAATTATAAATGACCAACGTTGAAGTTTCATAACATTTAGAAATCACCCAAATTTAAGTACTTTAAATGCAATACTTCAAAACAGAAGCCAAGAGTCTCAATTGCTGAAATCCCAGACCATCAGAAAGAGCCTTGGGAAAATAACTTCGGAGGAAAAGGAAAGAAAAACCAACCTTATACTTAGTGGAAGTGTAGAAAGGTCACAGAAGAAAGGATATTTTATGTTGGCAGTTATACTTGAAGAATAGGTGAGCTGGCCAACAGGGAACATGTACATTGTAGACTGGCAGCAAGAAGTGAAATAGTAATGGCTTACAGCAGTGATTCAGAGCTAGGCTAGAAGCACTAATTTTCTGTCACTGAAATGTATCAATATTTTACTGAATTCATGCAGAGCTACCTTAAACATACTTGTATGCTGTGCAAGAATGTATCCGTTGTGATACAGATGCACCAGAGCATTGCGGGAAACACTGAATATTCACTGATGCTTACATTTATGAATTGACAACTTTTCTCATGCTGAATATTTGTATCAAAGTTTTCGAGGTTTTTCTTGGTTTCTTGGTTTTTTGGAGGTTTTTTTGGTTGCTGGCCTTCGTTTTATTTTTTTTTTAATTGATGTAATTTATTTTTCTACTTTAAAATGCTTTATTTTAATGAACAAATTATTGACTTCTTTTTGCCTTGTTTTCAACCTTTAAAGCAGAAAAGTAACTAATAACATTTGTCCTGTGAGTTTTCAGATATGAATGTTTGATATTCCTGTCCTGAAATTTTAAAATTCAGACTGTTTTTTTAATGATAGTCATTACCTTAATATTTTTGAATAACATGATAATGGTTAATATAAGGCTCACTATATACATATATATATATATGTGTGTGTGAAGTGCCATAAGCAAACGTTATTTTAAAAGGACATTTTGGAAGTTTTTTTAGGGGCATATTTTCCATTCAAATTACAGAAAATTTGTTGGACTTTTTAAGAT
>VXAZ01002920.1:2533-38645 GCA_013399875.1 Gymnorhina tibicen | reverse complement strand
AGACAGTTCTCCATGAACTTCCAATGTGAATCCATCTCATCAGCAATAGCTCTCTGCAAACTGCTGCAACATGAGTCCATCCCACAGGCAACAGTCCTCCCCAAGCTGCTGCAGCGTGGGTCACTCTTCCACAGGGTGCAGTCCTTCAAGGACAGGCTGCTGCAGCATGGGAGCCTCTCTCCACAGGTCTCCCACGGGTTGACAGCCTTCTCTCAGGCATCCATCTGCTTTGGTGTGGGACTCCTCCGCAGGCTGCAGGTGGGTCTCTGCAGATGGAGCTGTGCTCCTTGGGCTGCAAGGGCACAGCTGCTTCACCATGGTCTTCACCACGAGCTGCAGGGGAACCTCAGCTCTGGTGGGTGGAGCACCTCTTCCCCTCCTTCTCCACAGATCTTGGTGTCTGCAGAGTTGTTCTTCTCAAATGTACTCACTCCGCTCTTCTCTGCCTGAAAAAAATCTGTGCAAAAACTTCTGTTTTGATTTCTTCTTAAATCTGTTATCACAGAGGCATTACCACCATTTCTAATTGGCCCAGCCTTGGCCAGCAGCACGTCCATCTTTGGAGCCACCAGGGACTGTTGGCTCTGCTGGACATGGTGGAAGCTTCCAGCAGCTTCTCACAGAAGCCACCTCTGTGGCCCCACTGCTACCAAAACCAGGCCACGCAAAACAAATACAAGGTGCCATTTCTCAAACCATTTCCTCACAGTCTCCAGTAGCCTGTTTCCTTCTAGGGAAGCTAGGGAAGAGCGGTCTTGGCCTTACCTTCTTCATGCTTTGCCAGACAACCACCAAGTACAGGAAAAAACCTCAATGTAAACCTGGTGCTTTGAACTTTGCTTGCATAATCCAACTTTGGTCTTTGGAACTGCTGTCAGAAAGGCATCAGCACCCTGAACCCTAAGACAGCCACCTCCTGAGGTCTCTGCCAGCTCTTTGCTGAGCTCTCCACTTGGCATTGCCAAAGGCTCTTGTAGCTTCTCATCTTTATGTCTTGTCAGCATGCACAGCTCTTAAAAGCCACCAAGTAAATCAAAATTTTGAGTCTAGTCTGTGGGGTTTTTCCAGATGAAAACAAAACCTAGCTTTATCTTGAAAAAAGGCATGTGGATATTGTTCTCTTTCTTTACAAGTATCTGGAATGATTCTTTCTTTATAGCAAACTCAGCAGTAAACACTTTGTTGTAGTTTTTTCTTGCAGCTGAGACCTTTTAAACAACCCTGTGTAACTTAAACTTACAGACCTTTATATTAAAGCTTTTCCTGCTCAGCTTCTGCTCTTATACTGAGAATAATTTAAAATTTATTGTCCTTATTAGTGGCTTTTTGTACATCTTCAGATTCTGCTGCTGTGGATGTTTAGTAATTTCAAGAGTCTTTTAGGTTTTCCAAAGACTTTCTAAATATTCTGCTTTGCATTTTGCTTGTATATACAGAGAAAGCATTCAAGCAAACCCACGTTGCTAGTCTCTTACTCCTGTTCCCAATGTATAGATACAGGTTACAACTGTAACTTCATCCATTTGCACCCAAAAAACCTGGCATTCATGTCAGCAAATGCCTGATCTGGCAGCTGAGTATTTGGCCTTTCCTGTGTGCTTCTTGATCACACAGGACGAAGTGGACTTACACATCTTCCTCACTCCACAGATGCAGCAAGGTTATAACTGCTCTGTCTTGGGGCTCTCATACTCTGCTTCTTGCTTGTGCCCACACTGGCACGGCAGCTTTATGCTTATCCATGCATTAGTAGTGTACATCACCATGAAACTTCTCTTAAAAACATTACATTAGCTTACAGGAGTTATCACTTTCCCATGCCTTCTCCAGATTTTGCATTCAAAAGTACTTAATAGTTCCATCTTGACCCAGAAAGCAGTTTCTGTGAATGCTTTGTGTTTATATCCTGCTTATTTGTACTGAATTTTAAAGTCAGAGGAGGGATGTAGCAGAATATTAGGGGAAGGAAATGTTTAATTTCTGTCATATAACCAGCATATTTCTGTCCATCAATCAAAAGTTAATTTATTTTCTTCCTTTGCGGTACATAACTTCAATTGTTTCTTTCCTCTGCCCTTGGTTCTCTTAATTCTTACAACAGCTGCCACTTAAATGAATGTCTTCCAGCAGGTAGGAAAAAGATGCAATTCATGTTGTGCATAGATAATACTAAGCATCCAATACTGTGAAATTACACACTCCATTTAAAAATAGTTGAGAGGAGGAGGAGGGGGTGGAAGAACAAATTATTAGCAGCCTGTTTGTCTGCCACACTGCTGATAAAATCTGGAGAGAAAATAGGAGAAGAATTGTTGGGAAAGCAGTGGGATCTTACACTGTAGGAGGCCTCCTTGTGGTTAGTGCTCATGACACAGAGCTTTTGTCCTTCCTGTCAGAAACCAGTATGGTAACCACTTCCACACACCTTGTTCAACCTGAAAGAATGGCTAGTATGAAATATTCAGCAGGTGTGCACTTCAAAAGCTACATTCTCTATGTTATGTATAGTTCACCTGGAAATACATAATACCTTTAAAGCACAAATTGGCTTTCAGAGGGTACTCGTCTATTTTCCTCTCTGTTTTATGAAGGGACAAGAATGTGCCCTCTGGCAACTGCAGCTGACAGCTGTGGATGAAAGCCATTCTATCGAAAGCTGTCTTCTCTGTTTTTAAGCCCTCCCTCATCATGTCCAAGCCAATGTGTATTAGGCTCCAATGCTTCTTTCATTATTTGTCTTTAGAATCTGAAGGTGTAGCCAGTTCTTTCAAGGTTGGGAGTAAGTTTGAAGGTCTCCACTGAAACGTCTCTAAAAAGGGAAAATCAGGTACCACTATCAAAATATAAGGTATCAAATCATATTCAGATCCAGATTCTGCAGAAGTTAATTTGCACAGTTGCAAATATCAAATTCAGGAGTTTGGGGTTATTGCTAGTGGGAAGTTAAAACACCAGTACTCCTTGCTGTGTAAGTGTTTTCAGCCTTCTCTTTGGAGTCTACCTAAAAATATCCTGGAGGAGCATCCTCACTGCCAGATAGACTTCATCAATTGATCTTAAAACCCCTGAAATTTGTTGATGAACACTGAATAGTTGTCGGATTGCACCTCTGCAAAGTCACAGCACTTGAAGAGTCACCTTTATCTTAAGAAGCAAATTAAGCTTCTTTTTGTCAGCATAACAACCTTGTTTTCTCTTCGAGTGTCTTGGATTCAGTAGTGTTTCTCTGTTTAAATAATACATTTGCCTGAAATAACTTTTAAAAAGTTTTAGAAACCTACATGAATATGATGTGATGAGGCAAACCACTGTGCCTCTGCTATAAGCCATCACAGCTATCCAATCTGTGGCAGCTTGCTGGTGATTTGAATGGTCCATTAAATTACATGGTCTGATTCTTCTCTCTCCATGGAGTATTGCAAAATGAGCTTTTGAGGAAACCACATACCTACCCAGCATGCATATCTAAAGCTGCAGTCATGCAGTCATGTAACACAGATGGCTCTTCACTCCTTCAACCTCAGTAGAGCTGGCTCAAGACCAGAGGCAGAGGGTAGAGGGCTGGACCAACAAGGTTTAGCTGATCTGACTCAACACCTCATCTCCACCTCTACCTAGCCATTGGTAGCCTGTTGCTGAGAGAAGGTGTAGGAGCCAAAGGACCAACTCCCGTCCTGACAACTAGAGAAGCAGAAACTCCAGTCATTTAGGTACTCTCCTCTGATTCTCCCTTTTCCTCATGGCAATGTGCTTGCTAGTATTTCTGCTTCCTCTCCTTTCCCAGAAAGCAGTCCCAAGATGAGAGGGGGCTGATGTGAAGGAAGTGGCATGACTCCTCTCAGGGACTAAAAGTATGTGAGCAGAAGAAGGAAAGATGGACAACAAGATTTCTGGCCTTTGTCTTCCCAATTACTGCCTCATGTAACGGAGCCCTGCATTCCTGGAGATGGCTGAGTATCCTGTCTCCCATTGGAAGTGGTGAATGAATACCTTGGTTTGGTTTGATTTGTTTGCATGTACAGCTTGCAAGCACAGCTTTTACCTATTAAATTACCTTCATCTCCACTTTTACTTTTCTAATTCTTTCCACCATCCCACTGGGGTGAGCGAGCAGCTCTGCAGGGCTTTGCTGCCAAATGGGGTTAAACCATGACAAACCTGAAAATCTGCTTTATTTCTGCCAGCCTTCCTTACTCATCTTTACCTTCTGAGACTCCTGAAGACTTTCCAATCCTGCCTTTAAACACTCTTCCCACTCAAATCCCTTTTGCTGTCACTGGAAAACTGAATTCTGCCATTGAGCCAACCCTGATGTTTTCTTTACCTGTATTAATTGTACATATATAGATTCTCAGGTTACAGTAAACCAAAAGATTATGGTATGTGTATTTATAAAAACACACTTCTGGCAGTAATTTCTGCATGAGTAACAGACTGAAAATCCTCAAATACAAACCAATTATTTTCCTAAAAGCAGCAATTATAAAATGTTTACCAGTTGTCCTAGTCACAGGAGTGGAGTGCCAGTTTAGGACTACGTGGGTGTAACCACACTGTGTATTCTACTCCCCTCTGTCATTTCTGATGAACTGCTAATGATGGGTCATTTTCAGGAGCTGCCCTGTGCACACCAGACACCTCAGGCTACAGGCTGGGTATTAAATGAGATAAAGAAAAAGAGGCAATCCCACAAGGCAGGGTAGCGTTTATTTTTCTTCACACCTATGACTCAGCTCTGGTAGCTCCCTCCAGGAAGCACCAGCACAGTTACACCCATCCTGAGGGGTCATCTCTGCTGATGGGCCATAATGGACTCAATGGCACCAGCAGAATAGGCAGCTGCAACGCCTTAGACCATCAAGGACTTCCAAATATCCCATGACTCACAAGATTACACCATTCCATTGTGAAACTCCCTGCCCCAGGGGAGGTACTGAGCATTCCCATGTGAACCTGAGCATATAAACCTGTGGGTTTGGGAACTTGGGACAATTCCACACCACTTGATGGATCCAGAGGAGGACCAGAACTTCCACAGGACCACCGCTTTTGACAATAATGTGACCATCACTGACCAACAGTGTGCCAGTTGTACTCTGACTTTGTGGGTTTCAGCCAGTTCTCTGTGTATCATTGCATTTATCATAATCTTTCTATTAAATTGTGACTCCGACCTGAAACCTCTCTTAAGGTAATTGAGGAGGTTCATTTCTCCAACCAGTTTACTTTCAAACCAGCACACCAGTTCTTCTCCAACTCTCTCAAAAACCAGGCTCTGGTTCTCAAACCACCTTTTCACTTACATCAATTATATTGTTTCTATACATTGGTGTTACGTCTTAATTAAGTATTTCATATTCTGAACAACTGAAATGCTATAAAAGCCTTTACACTTTAAAGCTAGAAGAATTAATCCGTAACATGCACAATTCTTAACTGTGCCAAGCTGAAGTCAAGTTTGAGCTGAAAGTGTTTGGAAATATCCCCAAGTGATATTTCTGTCATCACACTTTCCAAGTAAATTTATCTTTCATTTCTGTTGTGGTTGCTGTGGCTCCGCTTTATTTATAAATCTTTGAAAATAGGAATTTATAATGAACACACAGTCAGTTTCTTAAATTAAAGCACTGAGGCACTAGCAAGTAAGCACCACTAGAATCAAGCTAATTAAAAGGCCATGTTAAGGATAGGAATCTGCATATGAAAAGGAACATAATTTTCCTGATGGTAGTTTTACTATCCTCTTATGTTTGCATGCACCCTGTAGAGTCTCACCATCATTTGAAGCTAAGCTACTTAAAGAAAAATCAGGTTTTTACCCCTTAATCTCTTTAAACTAAAGCAGTATTTCCAGTTTTGACCAACAGGTTCTGTGTTTTTCAAACTTCATTCTTTGAAGAATTGAAATACTTTAATTTATCCAGAGCAGCAGATGCACAGCACACTTGGGGACAAATGAGATGAGTGAGCTGTGTACTGAATTTTTAATGATGTTTCCCTGGTAGAGACTTCAGAAAGCACTTTTGAAGACTACAATCTAACTCAGTAATGAGCAGTTTTCTTCATTTGAAAACTATGTAGAAAGATTACTATGGCCTTTCATATTCAGAAGCTACTGCAGGACATTTTGGTGCTAGCATTTTATTTTCATTGCCAGAAAGGTAAAAAAGTGGGACAGGGAAGACACTAACAAAAGCCAACATAAGTTGCACACAAATCCTCTTTCCATATCCAATAAAAATCCATTCTGTGACTAATTTTTACTTAATAAAATCCCTGTTTTGGTGACAACTAACTTTTCCAAGCAGAAAAGATTCGATTTAGGATATGAAACATTTCAAGGAGCTCTTAAGTATGTGATGTAGACATAAATTCAGAGAGAGAAAGACATTAAGGTCACTTGCATCTCTAGATGTTAAGGAGCATGAGACTCATACCTTAAGATACATTCTTTATTGGCTTTATTTTTGCAATATATACTTACAGTTACTGTGCTAAATAAACAATAAAAACTCAAGAAGTAATTTCATAATCTTCTGAAAGATTGCTGTGGACTTGCAAACTTATCATATATTGTGTCTGTCAATCATCACAGTCTCTTAACTTTCCACACAATGTCCTAGAGTTGTTAATGATTCTGTGACTCAGAAAGTGCATGCACTGTGGAGAACTGGTTAGTTAGCTGTGGTGTACTTTACAGTGTTTCTTTGACCACAGTCTGGTTTTTTGCTGGTTGTCTTTAAAAGGAAATCTGAACCAAAGTTTTTCTGGAAATTGACTACTACCTTTTACATTGTGCAGGTCTGCAAGTATATCCAACTGTGTCATTTCACTGCTCAGTGAAAGACTTCCATGAGTAAGTCACCACATCCTGTCACATCCCTGCATTTCTTCTGTGATTCAAGTTCCCTTTAGTTGATGTCCAGCAAAATCAGACTTAGAGAACCTTTTGTTGATGACAGTTAACCAGTGAAGTTTATAATAATCTTCCAGTCGTTCAACTGGATTTTAAAGTAGTTGTTTCTATACTAGGAAATCTTCCTCAAATGGCAATAAATAATTCATCAGGAAAATACTGTGCGGGCTTCCTGATGTGGAGAAGAAAATTTTCACTTATGTTTTCCAGATAATGATTTCATATCCATCTGCATTACCCTACAGCAACTGAAACCTACCATAGAGCAAGCATAACATCCTGTAAGGAAAATGTGTGGGTCGGCCCCAAGCCTGTACAGGTGATTTGGGTTATTCCTTCCCAGGTGCAGGACCCTGCACTTGCCTTTGTTGAGTTTCAGACAGTTCCTCTCTGCGCATCTCTCCAGCCTGTTGAGACCCTTCTGAAGGACCTTCTGAAGCACAGCACTCCGGGGTATTGGCCACTGCTCCCAGCTTTGTGTCCTCGGCGATTAAGTTAAACAATACTGGGCCTAGTATTGAACCTTGAGGGATGCTGCTAGTGGCAGGCCTCCAACTAGACCCTATGCCACTGATTACAATCCTCTGGGATCTGCCATTCAGTCAGCTATCAATCCATCCCATTGGCCACTCATCCAGTCCACACCTCCTCAGTTTGCCTATGAAGATGTTGTGACAGTGTCAAAAGCCTTGCTGAAGCTGAGTTAGACAATACCCACTCCTGTCCCCTCCATCCATCCAGGTCGCTGTTTCACTGTAGAAGGCAATCACATTGGCCAAACACCTGATTACCTTAGGGAACCCATGCTGACTACTCCTGATCACCTTCTTGTCTTCCACATGGACAGAGATGGCCTCCAGAATGAGGTGCTGCATCACCTTCCCAGGTATCGAGATGAGGCTGACTGGCCCATAGTTCTCAGGTCCTCTTTCTTGCCCATTTTGAAAACTGGGGTGACATTTGCTTTCTTCCAGTCATCAGCACCTCTCCTGATCTTCATGACCTTTCAAAGGTGATCATGAGCAGCCTCGCTATGGCTTGCACCAGCTTTCTCAGCACTCATGGGCTCAGCACTCACTCATCCCATCATAGCTACTGGACTTGAGGATGTCAAGTGTTTTCAGACCCAATCCTCCCTGACCAAGAGAAAGTCTTCCTTTCCTTTCTTCACCCTGGTCTCCTGGCTCAGGGATCCCTGAGGCCAGGTCTTGTCAGTGAAAGATTGATGCAAAGGCATCAGTCTGCGTTCTCTGCTTCCTCTCTTACCAGAGTCCCCTCTTCATTTACTAATGAGCCCACGTTATCCTTTGTTTTCCTTTGGTTATCAATTTGAAGAAACCCTTCTTGGTGTCCTTGGCATCTTTGGCCAGATTTAATTCCAGATTGTGGCCTTCCTTGTCTTATTTCTACTTACTGACAGTCTCTCAATATTCATTCCAAGTGGCCTGACTCTGCTTCCATCTTCTGCGTTATTCCTGCCTACACCTGAGTAATGATAGGAGTTCTTTATTTTTCTATGCCTCACCCCTTTTGCCTGATTTCTTGTTCTTCGGAATGCACTGTTCTTGAGCCTAAAGGAAGTGATCCTTGAATACCAACCAAGTCTCTTGGACCCCTCCTCTCTGCAGGGATGTTCCCATGGGATTCTTTCAAGAAGATCACTAAAGAGGCTAAAGTTAGCTCTCCTTAAGTCTGTGGCTGCAATCTTATTTGCTGCCCTACTTCCTTCTCATCTGATACTGAACTCCACAATCTCATGGTCACTGCAGCCACGGCTGACCCCAACTTCTACATTTCCAATAAGGTCTTCCCTGTTTGTTAGTATAAAAACAATCAGAACACCATTCCTTGTGGGATCCTCCACTGCTTGTGACAGGAAGTTGTCATCAATCCTCTCCAAGAACCTCCTGGATTCTTTGTGCTTTGTTGTGTTGCTTCTCCAGCAGATGTCAGGGTAAATAAAGACCTCCACAAGAACCAGGTCCTGTGACTGCGAGGCTGCTTCCAGCTGCCTGTTTAAGACCTCATGCAGTTCCTCCTTCTCATCAGGTGTCCTGTAGCAAACACCCACAGCAGTGTCACCCTTATTAGTCCGTCCTTTCATCCTAGCACATGAGCTCTCAATTAGCTCATCATCCTCACCAGGAGAGAGCTCAATGCAATCCGAGTGTTGTCTCACAGAGAGGTCATCTCCATTGCAGTGCCTTCCTGGTCTGTTTTTCCTGAGCAGCAGGTAGTCCTTCTTGACAATATTCCAATAATAAGAGCTATCCCACCATATCGCTGTAACAGCGCTGAGATCAAAACCCAGTGACTGCATGCACATCTATAGTTCCTCCTGTTTGTTCCCCACACTGCATGTGTTGGCTTACATTTGATTGTGTAGGAATTTCGTAGGATTGCAAAGGGATTCCCCATAATCCTGTTGTGTAACATCTTTGGCTGCTTGTGCTCAGTTGAGGTACTATGTCTTAAGACTCCTTTTGCTACCAGGGTGGTCACTATAGTTCTCCCCTTCCCACACCTCATCTCTTTGAGCCTGGCTATGTCCCTATCCCATTACAAATCTCGTTTAGAGGTCTCTCAACAAGCCCTGCTAACTTCTCAGCCAAGATCCATTTTCCCCTTTAAGACAGGTGGACTGCATTTGTTGCCAGCAGGCTCAGTATTGCATAAACTGATCAAAAAAACCCATATGACTGAGTGTATTTGCTATAAATAAGTGATGTGACATTACTAAGTAGCCACTGCTATTAATGATTTTAAAAGGAACATTATTATTGAGATGATGATGATCATGACAATGATGTTGTTAGTGGGAATAGAACGGACTGAATCTCTCATCCTTCATACGATATACCTGTAAAAACATCAGGGTATACTACACTACTCATATCATTAAGAAAGAAGTTACATAGGTATGTATAAATGAAAGAAAAAAACCCCAACCACTTACTTTAGAGAACTGGACTGTTCTAAAAAAAACCTAGATTTCAATTAAGAAATATTTTAGTACAAAATGTTTTGACTGAAATTTGGACAGGCTACAGATATCAATTATTCAAGCAACGTAAGTCCAGTAATCTCTTTCGACAGTACATTAGTGTTGCAGGCATTAATGAACAGCAGAAGTGAGGTCCATGCACGTCCTGATAAATATACTATGATCAAAGCTGTTTCCAGAAATGTGTGCTGCTCTTCCTCTCCTCACTCAATGGCATCTTCGAAGCAAATCCTATGACTAGATACGTATGCACAAGAAGAACCAAATTCTACCTTCTTTACTCACATAAAGAATCATACTGAGCAGTCACAGACCGCACGCAATTTTCAGATGTGCTGTGTGAACAATGATAGCAGTAAAAAATCGCATGCTTGCAACATGAAACCATATAAAATCCACATGATAGAAATTCTTTTAAAGTATTTCAGAATTCTTTACAGTGTTTGACAAGGCCTGTCAAACAATTATCATCCTGTATTGAATCTCTCTTTTGCAGAGAGAGACTAAGAATATTATAGTAGGGCAATTCTGGTTTCAAGCGGAGCTGCTTGTTTGTCTGTTCCTTTCAATCAAGCTATAAATGTGAGGATGGTAGAGAGGCTGAGTTGGCCTTATACACTAACTCATTTTTTACCAACACAGAGTTGCCCAGTGCCCACATGGATTTCCTTGCATCTGTCAGCAGCTTTTTAAATGATTGGTCACGGCCCTTCATGGTAACTGTCCTTCACAATGAGTGAATGAGACACAGGAAGAACTGCTGAAAGGATTTTAGTCAGGATGTTTCCACTGTATAACATTTATAAACAGGCCACTACCTTTTCCCATCAAATGCTGAGGGTTAGATAAGGTGGAGCTGTCTGAGACATAACCTTCTCATGATGAAGTTGATGTCAGCAATGTTCCAGTTGTTTGTTGCTTGATCTCACTGTTCTTGCATGTCACTAAGTACTGTTGATCCTTGGTTTTCCCTGTGCTCAATGCATCATTGCATCCCTACTCTATTTTGTGTTTCCCATGGCTCATCAGTTTTATCTTCCATCTGTTCAGTGACCTGGGCTACAAAGCCTCAAACATTGCTGCGAAGTTCAGGAAAGGAGCTCAGTAAACATCTCCATCCCTTGGGCACATAAGAAAGCTCATCCATGCAGGAGCAAAAGTTTCCTCCTGGGCTGGCTAGAGTGAATCTTTCACCACAAATGTTCTCCACCTTTTATCACTGTGTCTCCAGGCTTACGTGTTTGCTTGCTTTAGCACACACACAGTTTTCATGCCTCATGTCCCACCATTTCTCCTCTTGCTGCAGAATGACAGACTGTCTGCAAAAATTATCTCAGAGGGCTCTTTTCTGTAGCTTAGCCAAGGAAAAGTATTGCACAGTTTGGCATGCAATGCAACTCCAGCAATCTGGAAGCCTGATGTTAAAAGAGACAGTTACTGCAAAACAGTCTGGTCAGCACTCTAGTACACTAAAGGATCAAAGTGTGACGATTATTCTATAAAAACACAGCAATGCTATCAAAATGAGTGGAGTTAATCCATACTTTTGTCTTTGTGAGACATATGGATTGAAAAATTGGTATATGTATTTCCTGAGCCCTTTTTTAAGAGCACTCACCAGTCAGAACCCAGAAGACTTTATCAAGGAATTTTTTTCCTTCATTGATTTGGAAGTGGTGATTGTATTAGGTGGGTTCTACAAAGAGTTTCAGTTTTATATTCACCCCAAATGCCTAAACCTGCTCTTGTCACTGCTGTCCTGAAGATAACAAGAAAATTTTTTTTTTTGCTTTTCCTAAAGCCCTTGTTTCGGGGTGGAGAAAAGGAGAGAAACTGCACATGGAGGCATACGGTGGCTGCTATAGGAAATGTATTTTTAGATACCAAGATACAGTTATGTAGTTCTTTGAAATGGTAATGTGGTTGGTCATGTTGAGCATGAGAAAACTAAGGCCAGATGATGTTGAGTTCACACGCACATGCAGTTTGTATGCCTTTTAGTAACAAGTCTTCTTGCACCCAGTCCTGCCTTTTCTTATGGCAAAATCTGCTGGCTTCCAGTTGGGTAACTAACAGCTACAACTTTCTTGGCAAGAAGTAAAGGGCTCTAAGAGATGTTCCTTTGCACTTTCTCATGGCACTTGCACTGCTCAGACCTATGAGAGCTCTGGGGAGCACATTATGAAAAATCCTTCACAGATTATTCATCAGTGCCCAGCTCACATTCTACAGTAATCTTACTTAGGAAAAATCCTTAAATGGATGCTTCTATAATATTATTAATGAAGAAATGTTGGCTGTCAAGCATGGCTGAAAATGGAAAACACTCACTGAGAGTGAGCTGATGAGTGCTGGTGTAGCTGTTGGTCTACAGAGACAGTGCTCTGCCCTGAAAATAAGCCTTACAGGACTCATGGAAAGGTAACTTCCCTCATCAAACTTGAGGAGTCTTTGACATGTTTGAAATTGGTACTTCCCTTTTCCAGCTTTATTTCACTTTCATTAATTTCTAAGCCTTTGAAAATCTTGTATTTCTTCTACACGTGCTGTATTGACATCATTCAGATCTTAAAAAAAAAAAACGCTCTCTACATGACAGAAAATTCCTGCCTTTAGTAGCAAGTCCACCACAAAATTTAGAAAGTAAATAAAAAATTTAGATGCAAAGCAGCAATTCAGGAAGGTGACATAAAATTCAAGAATTACTTTTCAAAAGTGTTGTAGCCTGTGAAACCACCACAGATGGGTCAATAAGACCCAAAACAAAGAAAGCATATTGGTGGGATGGCCCACAGGCCAAGACATCCCCCTCAGTTAGGGTGAACTCCCAGAGGACCTTGCACCCAATATAATTATGTATGGATTTTCCCTGTTTGGGATTGGTTTGTTGTTCTCTACCCCTTTTACCACTTATATGTACACCCTCTAGAAATTTCTTTTCGACTGTAACCCCCATTGGCTCCCTTCCCTTAAGCCCTCCTTCTCTGAACCCCTATTGGTTCCCTTACCCCTGCTCTGCCCCCTGGCCCTCAGCCCACTGGCTCTGTTGCTCTGCCTGCCCTCCGGACCCCATATTTAAACCTGTACGCTGCCCTCCACTGTGATTCTTCGTCCCTGGACCCTCCACAATAAACTTTGTTGCTGGACCCCATATGAAGGACCCTTCCCGCCTCCTTGCCACCGGTCGTCGCCTTGATGCTGTTTGTGTGTGTGCGTATGCCCCTGCTCCATCAGGAGTGTGAGTGTGCCAGCACCTTCGCCTAGCCCTCCGTGCCGAAGCCGCTTCACCCTCTTGGGGACGCTTCTGGAAGGCTGCGGCAACTTACCACCGCCTCACGCCGCGGCACAGAAGAAGAGTAGTTTGTTTTCATCTGTGCTGGGAATCTAGAATTTATATAAAAAACAAGACACATCTCGTGTTGTGACAGATTCTATCCTCACTAATGTTGAAAAATGACTTTTTTTTCATTCTTTAACCTCTATAAAAAGTAACTGTGGAATGACACGGTGATCTCACCATGAATGGGAGGTCTGTTGGAGAAATTCCAATAGGAGTGGGACTTTTCTAGAAACCAGAACAAAACAAGCAGAGCACCCTTCCTTCCTTCCTTACTTCCTTCCTTCCTTCCTTCCTTCCTTCCTTCCTTCCTTCCTTCCTTCCTTCCCTCCTTCCCTCCTTCCCTCCTTCCCTCCTTCCCTCCCTCTCCCCATCACACAGTCCCGTGTAAAATGGGAAGGACAGCTGGCTAGTAGCTACAAGAAGTGCTAAGTTTGAAAGTGACATCTGGAACATCAGATGCAAAAGTGAAATGGAATTCAGAAATGGTTGCAAAATACATCCCTTCTGTTTTCTTGGAAAGCAAGAAGTTTGCAGCCAACACATTTTTCAGATTTTTGTTTTTCAGTTGCACATTCTGATCAGGTGTGTCTTAAACAGGAAATTAATTAGTCAGTGTTTAGAAAATATCCAAACAAAACTGGTGAAGTACATCTGCATACTGATGAGAGAGTATCTTAAATCTTTGTAGTCAGAGGCAGGATTTAGAAAAGCAATGACAAGAATTTCCAGATGAAAGTCTGCCAGGCAGTTGGCCTGGGAGAAGAAGAGTCCAGAGGGAGTAATGTAATCTTGTATTTGACTGAGCAAGCACCTGATTCACAATCCATGAGGAAACATCGCTAGCATAGCTTTGTGAAAGGCAGAACAGCAGCCTGGCAATGGTAATCATGTTCTGTACCTCTACTTAAGGAATGTTAGGAAAAGCCACAATCAGGAAAAGATGCTTCCAAATGATATTGATCAGATCAAAATCAGAATGTAAGAAAGCCTGTGACAATACTAGGGAAAATATCAATTTGTGTTCTTAGGAGATTTTTCAGATTTTAGCAAAGGTATTGCTGCTTGTTCTACATTTGGCATGGATCAAAGAGGGCTGAACTATGCTTCCTCATTAATGTCAAAACATGATCCTACAGGGATCACCAAAAAAATGCATGGAAACAACTCCTGGTCCTCACTAGCCTAAGTGCTAGGGAATTTTGACAACAAATATTTCACATAGCAGGCAGTGTAATGGTTCTGGTCAGAAAACACATTCAGTTATCTTTAAAGAACATAAAAGAAATATTGATGTTATTTTGAATTTTTTAAAACCAAATATTCTAGGGACTTAGTGCTAAAAGCCTGAAATGTAAGCAGGTAGCATTAGTGCTGCATGTTAATTTGGACTGGAAAAAAAAAAGACAACAGCTAGAAATTAAATTATACTCACAAAATCAGACCAAAACAGTCTTATAAAACTGAATCTGGATGAAGCCCAAGGATTTCCACAAGCATTACGTCGTGTACCTCGTGTATTTAAGTCTGTGTACAACTTGTGAGGAGTATTAGTTCTGTAAAGCTCTTTATTGCACTGCCTACTTCTAAAAATGACATAGTACTCTAGCCCACATAAATATAGCTCAAAAAATCTAAGTCAAATATCTTTTTTTTGATGTACATACAGATCATACATTCACTTAGTAGGGCTGTGTGCAGTACTAAGTTTCAGAGTTGGAATTACTGTAAGCAAGGGGCTGATCTGCCCCTGTACAGGCTCCTTTCACCTTGTGACTTTTACAACACCATCCTGTCTTCTAAGCTTTGTTCATGTGAGTATAATGAAAACAAAAAATAAGACCAGGTATAACACAGGATACCGGAAACACATGTTAGAAAACCAGTGCCTTCCATAGTAAATCAACGTATTTGTCACCATTTTAAGCCTTTCCCAACAGCTGATCACTGTAACCAACAATCTTCAACATTATCCCATTCCTGGAGCTCTTTATCACCATTAGGCAGAATCACATGATGCAATTTGAAACGGTGGAGCTTGATTNTGCTTCTCAGAGCACTACAGGAGACAAGAAGACTGATTTATATTAGCAGCTTAAACATTTATGAAAAATTAGATAAAAGTAACACAAGACTGACTAGATGGACACAAATAAGACTAATAGCACTGTATATCTCATCCCAGATTTCATGCTGCCACAAGAACTAGCTCATTAAAAAATATTTCTGTATCCTTGGTGTACTTTTTATGACAACAGGGGTTTTTATTCGAGTGAGTGAGCACAGAGGGGAGCACTTGCAGAACTTCTTTTTTGTTCTGATTACTTTGGTTATAAAAAAGATTTTGTCAAATTAATTCCAACTGAAGAGCTAATGCAAGCCTTGTGGAAGCATTCACAGACTGGGACTGTCTCATGCTCTGTACGTAGGCAAAACTCCAACTGGCTCATTACTTTAAAAATCTCTTTGCTTGTGTTCAGCATCTGGCCTGAATATACTGGATTTCACTGAAAAACACAAGAGACAGTCTGGTTTTTTTTCTATTTACTTCTACATCTAACTGAATTTAAATGGAAGAGAAAGCACCAAGACATAGCTAATGCCCAGCTATGGATAATATGGAATAATGTCTTCATATCCTGTGAAAGATATAGAGGTATGGCAGCTAAGAACTCAGCCTTAATGCTACTTCATGCTAGTTCCTGCTATGATCTTAATACTTGCTTTGGTTCTTTTACTTTGGACCACATTTTGTGTAACAGAGAGAGGATAAACTAATCTATGCTTACAAAGGACTTTGAGAACTATAATTAAAACTACTATATAAATTCTATCTGTTCTTCTGGTTTGGTTTGATAAGTTTTGGTGACTCACTATCTACTCAAAAGCTCCATATATCTGTAATGCAATGACTGGCAGAATATCACAGGGGATATTTGTAATTGGAAAAAGTCACCATCTTACAAATAGCATCTTATCTTCTTTCCACTCAAGTATGTGCGAGTTTTGCCAGTAATTTAAGAGGAAATGTGTCCATTCACATAATATGCTTTGAAAATTGCATCCAGACGAGAAGACAAGAATGATCTAAATACAGAAGGAAGGGCTCTTAGAACAGCATTTGGTGTTGTGGCAGTGTCAACCCTGGAAACTTGTTTTGTTCTTTCATTACTAAAGAAATATAATCCCTTAGACTTCATGTCACAGTCATACTCATTTGTATGTGCACCAACATGATCTTACTAAATGTTTCTATCAGGAGCTCTCACATAAATATGTGGCATTGATTGCTTGAAATAGTTTGGATGAGCTATTATTTTCTAATATCTGAGCTATATTGTAGAAGTAGTTCTCGTAGTTCCATTCACTTTGCTTCAATAAAGCCAGACTCTTACTTTGTCCAGCAATTACTGACTGGGATTCTGGATAGGTGAACTATGTCCTCATATCTCAGAGAGTACTTCTGCAGGTTCACCCCCCATTTCTTTTCCCTGACAATATATGCAGGGCATTTCTGTTGGAAAGGAGAGGTATGGCAGCTGAAAATTGATGTAATATAGTAAAAGCCTTCCGAGGACACCCCTCTTACAAATCCTTGTAACAAAAGTCACCTGAAACATCTTTACTGCAAAGCAAAAACAGTGCAAAGAGTCTGAGTCAGCTTTCAGTTCTGGTTTGTCATCATCTACAGTTACAGCAGCAGTAACTTTCCCCTGTGAGCAGGATAGAAAGAGGTGTTAGGATCAAAGGGGTGCCCAAGACGTGACATTGCAATTTCAAGATGTTAACAAAAGTACCAAGATTTTAAAAAAAAGTACCAAGCTTTTAAAAAAGAAACAGAGATCATAAAATTATGTGCTCCCACTCTTCTACTCTACAAAGAGCAAGAAGAACAAGGGCCCAGGAACAAAGGAAAGACTGACCTTCTATCTTCATGAAGGCAAAGTGCAAACCACTTGTCCTAAATCCACCAATGTTTTAATTGGTCAAGATCTCTCTATTTATGCAACATTTTAGTTTCTGGCCAGTAATAAATATGCTTCCTCTTCTAAGAAAGCTGTAGAAAATAGAAAGTATTTAGCAAGTCGTCTTGCACAACCAAGACAGTAAAACCAGGAAAGGAAACTTAATTTTGCCAGCAATCAAAAGGACACAAGTGTTACAGAGAAAAGTCTGTATTGCGTTTAAGGTGTGTCAAAGCTTGGCAGAGTTCAGAACATGATTTTAGTCTGGGTTTGTAATTGTATCAACACAGGATTTGGATTCCTAACATCCTTACTGGTGAAGGACATCAGAGGTGAAAGACATCAGAGATGTCACTTCTCTCATATGCCTTCATAGTAATTTGATCTGAATTGTTTAAGTGCAGTTAATTCTCCATATTTTGCATGCAGAGCACTTGGTTTGAAATCACTGAGAGCTAGGGTGCAGCAATGACACCACGCTTTCCCTGGGAGCAAAGCCACTTCAGGCACCAGGGAGAGGATTAGCTGAGGCAAATAGAAACATCCAGCCAAAAATATGTGAACCTGCATTTGCCTGAGTGATTCTGCATACACATTTTCAGCTCTTGGCCATGGTCCCTTGTTCCAAGGGCTCCCCTGGTGTCTAAAAACTTTGCGAGTACCTCTGGTGCATTCCTGATCTCATTTGTCTTGCTCAAAGTACAGCACCATTTAACTTGAGATGGCTTTGCAAACACAACTCACAGTCAACACAGAAAACCCTGTGCCCAAACTAATAAGCCCTGCTGGATATTAGCAGACTCTACAGACATCTGTGTCATGGTAGCTGCCGTAAGAAGGAACAGATCCAAAGAGATCCTATAATTTCCTGATACCGTATAATTTCCTGATTTTAATCTTTTCCAAAACATTCTGGCGCCACATTTTCCATGGAGCAGAGGTCTGATCTGAACTAATTAATTAATCATTACGACATACTCAAATTTATTTTGAAAAGCTCCATGGTTAAAGGGCATAGATTGGAATTTAGCAATCCCGCTGCCCAGAGGTGCGTGACTGGCATCATCTGGGCCCAGTTCCATGGGAACTGAAGAAGCATCTTAAACCAACAGGATTAAAAGCAAGCCTCAACTTTTTTTTCCTCCTTTGTCTTTGCATACAGGATAAAAAATAGACTGCAAATTGCAGCATTCAAAAAATAAAGATACTCTAAATTTGCCATTGTAGGCCATAATTTTTTGATCTCTAGTGTGAATTCTCAAACTGAAATATGATAATTTATCTTTGAATGATATTTCACCTGTCATCTAGTTGAAAGCATGGATTATAAATGAGCAGACTATTTTTTATCTTTGATTTAAAGGATGACACAGAGAAATTCTGTCCATTTCAATGGTGATCCAGTAGGTGGAAATAAATACAATCATAAATTCCATCTTTCAGAAGCAAACACAGCCATATACTTTATGCAAAAACTTTTTTGGTTCAGAACAATGGCAGTCTTAGCTCAAGAAAAATAATGCCACCTGACCATGTGTGAGAGACTGGACTGGCTAATGACTCAAACTGACTGCTTAATTGATAAGGGAAGAGGGTGATGAGAGGCAAATTGTAAGAGGTGGGATAGTGCTTTTTTACCATGCTAATGCCCTCCCTTTATGTAATGGCTCAAGTGTGAAAACTCCCCTCTGGTAAAGTTTGGGGATATTCACACATAGCCTGAAGGTACTCACCCCTTCTGATGGGCTATAATTGACTAAACTGCTCTTACCTGAGAGGCAGCTGTGGCATCTTGAGAGGTGTCCTGGGCCATCAGACTCCTGAAGTGTCCTGTGATCTACAGCATTACATCATTCAATGTGAAACTCCCCACCCCAGGAGAGATACCTGGGCCTTGCCACCTGAACCTGAGCATCTATAACCCATGGAACTTGGGTGCTTTATGGGCTTCTCCCATCCCTGACGGATCAAGACAGTGACCACCACTTCAACCAACAGACACTGAAATTGCAACAATGAAGATCCAATGGGTGGTGACTATATACCTTTCTACTCTTATTCCTTCTCTTTCTTTTCCCTATTTCTTTCTCTCTCTCTACATCACATTTACTGTAAATAATAATCTGTACTATTGACCTCAGCATATGGTCTTGTTTGCACCTTAATTCAAGCAGAGCTATCTCTCTAGTAATTTTAATAATTGAATCTTAACGCCATGATTTGGAAGCAGAGAGAGGTAGGCCAAACAGTGTCACCTCCTGTGAACTTATGTTTTCAGTAACAAGACCTGCTTTTGCAGATTTTTTTTATCAGAAGAAATACTGAGGAAGAAAAGACTTCAGTTAAACCATAACAACTTCAGTTTTGTTTATTTTCTTTCGGCTTACATATGTACAACAGGAGATTTCCTTTCTTTTCTGGTTTTGGGATCACAATTTTTATGTGCATACTTTAAGGCACAGCATCACCATGGAGTAGCATTATGTAGGATGTGGGAAAATACGCAGACTAGATTCCTTCATTTTTCTGTCCCTGGGTAATAGGTGCATGGATGCACAAGTTTTGAAGACATCATGTGCCTTGGATGGCAAAGGAAATAATAAGCTTGGTGCAGCTGGTCTCTACTAACCATGACCAAAAGTTTACTTTCACCTCTTGTTTCTGGGAAAGACAAATGAAAGACATTTGATAATGCTTTCTTGAACCACAATTTGCATTACCAACTTTTTTAGTTGGGAAAAGAAATAAATAAATAATGTTTTGACTTAAAGACACTGGTTTGGAACTGCTTTAATCAGTGTTCTAGCCAGAGGTCTGAGTGAAAGTATTGCGGTAAGAAGATACAGTTAAGTCTGCGATATTAACATAACAGGGAAATAGGTGTCCAACACCTGGCTCAACCCTCGATTTCTCTAGGAAATCAAGGTACAAAAAGCCTAGAGCACACATTTAAAGAAGCTAAACTGTGCAGCTTGCTGATAGCCACAGTAAAAATTCAGAAAAGAATTTATCCACGCAGGAAGACTGAAGAAAAATTCAAGCTCTAGGCAATCATCTGAGTTTTATGGTTACATCAGAAAAGAGTGTCCATCAGAGCAATGGTACATACATATTAGTTTTATACAAGTAGAAGCAAAATACATTGAATTTAACAAGATGCATATGATCACTAGAAATGTAGTTTTGAAACCTTTCTTCTCGTATTTTAAGTTCTGGTGTCAAATACTATAAGCCAACTCAGACCAGAAAGGCCAGCATTCAAAGTTATAAAAAATATTGTAGATCCCCAATATGTCTAATGCTACACGGAAGGTAAAGAACTCATCATTTAAACATCTTACTGACCAGTGACTGGATTTGGTGGTTAAAGGTGATATCTTGTGACTAACACAACATATATACTATGGCCAGAAGTTTCTCACCCCACACGTAGTGACATTCACAAAAATATCTACTTTGTGAGTGAATCAAATAGAACTGGATTATCATATGAAATGAAATCATAACTGTTCAGAGCATGGGCCAACTACAGAATTCATTAATTGTTCTCAAATTATGAAGCAAGTAGTTTCTTGGCATTCTATGCAGCATTTGACAACTGTCCAGTGACAATTAAATACAAACAGTAGCTGAATGGCTGGTGCACCAGAGATGGATATAATGTTGAGTGACTTATCTTAACTCAAACCTCTTGATCTTTCTACATCATTCTAGAAAACAAAGGGTAATAGCTGTTCTGTTGTTATGCATGGTCTTATCTTCTGGACATATGCAGAACTGATTCAACTCACCAACTATGCACCTATCACACGTATGAATCTGGGTATTCACAAAATCACCTAAGGCTCTAGAGGCAGCCTGCTAAATCAAGTTACAGCACTTGTGCACATAATGGCTACAGAAAGCTCAATAACAAAGAGGAAGCAGACCCATTTGAAAGGCAATGAGAGATCCCAGCCAGCCAGCCTTTTAAGCAAATGCTCACGGATGACTCCAGAGGCTCGTGTTTTGGGGTCCACTTAGGTCAATACAAAAAAAGGAGGATTCTCATAAGCTGTAAAACTTTCTGCCTCGACAAAAAAAAAAAAAAAAAAATTGGTTGCCAACCTGTACAATGTAGCACTTATCTATATCCACAGTAACACAGTATGAACTGGTTTTCTATATCCACAGTAACACAGTATGAGCTGGTTGTTTTTACAAGCATCGAAATGAAAGCAGTGAATTTTGCTCTACAAAAGAAACTGGATATAAGCCAAAGAGCCGTAGAAACACCAAGTATCTGGAATATGTGATAAACGAAACATCTTGCTGGCCCTGCAGGACATCTTGAAACTCTAGTGTTATGGAATGGTCTTCTATCATACACCAGAGTAAACCAGAAATTGGAGCCATTTAATAGTTCCCCAGACAGGAGAGCTTGCTGCCTTACACTATTTCATTAACACCTTCCTCTCCATGCCAAGAAGCAGATTAGGAGGTCCCTGGCTCCCTGTCCGCTTTGGGTGACTTCTACAGTTTTTTTACTGTTAACCCCATGAGGAGTTCATCATGAACGGCATTGCATCTTTCATGATACAAGACATTGGGGTGCTGGAGAGCGTCCACAGAAGAGCAAAGAAGGTGGTGAAGGGTCTAGAGAGTGAGTCGTGGGGAGCAGCTGAGGGAGCTGCGCTTGCTTAGACTGGACAAAAGGAGAGGCAGGGGAGATCTTATCTCTACAACTACCAAAAGAAGGTTGCAGTCAAGTGGGGTTGGTTTCTTCTCCCAGGTAGCAAGTGATAAGACAAGAGGAAATAGCCACCAGTTGTGCCAGGGGAGGCTTAGATTGAGTATCAGGAAAAATTTCTTCACTGAAGGGGTTGTCAAGCATTGTAACAGGCTGCCCAGGAAGTGCTACAGTCAATCACTGGAGTTATTTAAAAGATATGTAGACATGGCAGCCAGGGACATGGTTTAGTAGTGGAATTGGCAGTATTAGGTTTACAGCGTTACTCGATGATCATAAGAGTTTTTTCCAACCTAAGCAATTCTATCATTCCGTTATTTTTAACCTCTAAATTTTTTCTCTCACAATTAAAGACGCCACATTTCACCCATGAGACACTGAAAGCATCCTGTGTTTTGTCACTCTATTTATTCTTGTAAGCATTTGCTGCGTAATACCTCTTATTTAGTGTGTGTATCCCTATATGGTTACTACAGCATGTTCATAAATGATTCTTGATAAATTACAAGGTGACTCTTAACTGGAAAGCATTGCAGGATACTTAGCTCTTAACATAGCTTAGCATTTTCTGGTATATTTTCATCCTACTGGATCACAGGGAAGAAAAAGGGATTTGCATTCATTTATAAATTCAGCTTAAGAAACAGCAGATTTAAGAACGGCCATCATAAAACCTTTTTAATAAGGCCCTATCAGCAATATTTTTGCATAGTCTAGTGCAGTGTGCAGCATCTATAAATCAGTGAATGCCAAGGGAATTTTCAAGGACTTTACGGTCTTCCCCTGAGGAGAGATAACTAATGTCTCTGTTACCTGTTTTGAATAACACTTAAGAACAAGAAGCAAACAGACGGGCAGTGAAAGCATGTATCCTGGGAAGAGTATATGGATGCTACCTTGTTCTGTAGGGATGGGGTCACGAAGTCCAAGGTGTGGCTGCAGATGAAGCTGGCAAGGGACACAAAGAATAAGAAGGCTTCTACAGGTCTGTCATCCAGAAAAGGAAGGTTAAAAAGAATGAATTCCCCTTCATGAGCACAACTGGAAAACAGATAAAAGAGTGTAGGAGAAGGCTGAGGTACTCAACAACTTTTTTGCCTTAATCTTCTCTGGCAGCCACTTTCCATACCTCTCAACAGGATAGACCACAAGAGAGGGAATGAGGGAGCAAAGTCTCTTCCACTGTAAGAAATGCTTAGGTTTGAGATCTCCTGAGGAAAGGGAATGTATGTAAGTCTGTGGGAACTGGCAAGATTCATCCCACAGTCCTGAGGGAATTGGCTGATGTAGTTGCCAATCCACTCTCCAAATTTGAAAAGTAATGACAGTCAGGAGAAGTCCCTGATGTCTAGAAAAAGGGAAACATTACAACCATTTCTTAAAAGGATGAAAGGATAACCTTGGAAACTACCAACCTGTCAGCCTCGGCTCAGTGCCTGGGAAGGTGATCCTTCTAGAAGCTGTGCTAAGGCACATGGAGAACAGGCATGTGGTTTGAGACAGTCACCAAGCCTTCACCAAGGGCAAGTCCAGCCTAACCAATCCAGTGGGCTTCTGTAGTGCAGCAACTCCATGAGAGTGAAGCATAAAGTTTAAAAATTAAGATTTTGGGCAAAAGCTAGCTTTGCTAGAACTAATCAAAATAGACTTAATAAGTAAATCCAGCGGGAGTTAATTAAAAAAAGTTAATGATTAGTTAAAGAAGTAAGCTTTAGAGATGTAGATAACTGATTGCTTGTCATTTTATATTTGTTCAGCTGTGCATAGAATGAGAAATGGAAAACATTGATTAACTGATCTAAAGAAATGTAGACAATTACTAATTTATCTATTTGAAAACCTATTTAGAAGTAATGAAAAAGTCTTGAAGATCCTCTAAGAGTGATGTGTATTGTCAAAAAACCAAGAGAGCAGAAAGGTCAGAATGAGAGAGATAAGTTTACTTCATCATTTGCAAATAAAAAGACCAATTTAAGAGAACAAACTACACATGCTTAATGATTTTTCAGCGGATTACCATACGAAGCAGAGAATGGGAGGTGTCAATGTTATTACTATGTACTTCTATTTTGAATATTTAGGACTTTGGTAAATAAATAGACTCTGTATTGCTTTGTGATTTCGTGCTACGTACTTTGGGAATGATCCCACGTACTGCCCGGCACTGGAAATAAACATACACTATCTAACTCTAAAGCGTTAGAGAGTCTTTGTCCATTTTAACTGGGTTTTGATACTAGACCATACCCATATTTTAATAAATCAAGAGGACAAAGGAAGACTGACTGAAAACTAGGTATAAGAAGAGAGTTTTTATGACGAGTGTAGTGAAACAGTGGAACAGATTGCCCAGAAAGGTGCTAGATGCCCATTCCTGAAAACGTTCAAGGTGAAGACAGGACTGAGAAACCTGACGTAGTTGAAGATACCCCTGCGCATTTCAGGAGGATTGAGCTAGATGACCTTTAAAGGTCCCTTCTAACCCAAAACCATTCTATAATTCTACAGTTCTATGACTCTATGATTCTATCTGCCCATGTAGATAAATGTCATAGAAGAGCTGACAGAGCATGTGCCTGACAGTGTCTAATTACATCCACCCTCATATGCAAAATGATTAACGTATGTTGGACACTACAGAGATTATTACCAATCAGCCTTCAAAATGAGAAACCTGAGGATGACAAGAGTAATTAAAATTCAGGTTCCAAAAGTGAAAAATATAAAAACTCTAGAAAAATTACTCTTAAGATTATATCACCCTATTTCCATAGCTTTAAAGCCATTATGGCATTTCAACTTCTTAATTACATACAAATATTTATTGCCTAAAACAAAAGGAACAACCTTGACTCGTTCCCCTTTATTCTCTATGTTGTTTATGAATATGCTTTCAAAGAATGAAGATGGGGGACAGTGATTTAATTTCATAGATGAATAATGCCAGGTCACATGTTTTGTATTTTATGATAGTTTTGAATTATATAATGTTATGCCATTACCATGTGTTGTTCACCCTTCATCTACCATGCAAATCAATTAACAAATAGGGTGAGGCTTTACATAGCTTTTTCTAACTCTGGACCAAACTGTTATCATTGTTATAGTGATGTAAATCTGGATGACCTACACTGAATTCAACTGTATGACTTCAGAATTACACCAACTTAATTAGAATAAAATTATTGCTGCACAAAGAAACTGTTTGACAGGTTTTCCAGCAAGACAAAATCTATAGTAAAAGAAGCAGGGCTCATATAAAGCAAATTGAACATGGTCCGTAGATGAGATCCACATCTCAGGCTACACTAAGAGAGCAGGGGTGCAAAATTAATTTATGGGCTGGATTTTCCAGCACAGTATAACTCTTATAAACACACTGCCATTCTTCCCCGAAAGGCAGCCCTAACAACATGCCAAGGAAAAGGGCATCTTAGTGGCAGGGTGCCAGACAAGAGCTCTCCCATGGTAGCACAGCAGACAAAAGGGATTGCTAAAACAAGAGAGAACGTCTCTGCCCCAGTTCCCTATAAAATACATATGGTCAGCCACTTGGGGCTTATATGTACCTTAAGGCTGGCAAATGAAATGAGGTTATTTGCTTTGTATGAAATTGTTTCCTGGTCCTTTAAAAGGTTCATCTCTCCTAGGATCTCCCATATCTTTCTGTTCTTCATAATTTCTAGGAAGAACACAATGGAAACAACTACTTGCTTGCTTTTTTTTTTTTTTTTTGATATATTCCCAGAAACGTGCCCACCTCTTTTTAACACAGCTTGAAGAAATGGGGAATAGGTCCTGTGGAAGTAATTGCAGGAGGCGTTGCAGTTAAAGGTTTTATTATTAGTCATATAATAACAGGGGGCAAAATAAGGAATGTAGTTCTGACATGAAAATATATTTTCTCTGAACAATGTTGTAGGGGTCTAGTTTAAATTTTAAGCGCAGCCTTTGGGTTTTTTTGGTTTGGTTTTTTGGACTGCTAAGCATTCAGACATTGTTTTTTCCTTCTGCCAACAGTCCTTTATGTCAATGATCGAATCACCTTTCCATCCTTCTTGGTACTAGTGTCATTCATGCTTTTCAAACTCTTCTGCCTTTAATACCAACTCTAATGAACTGGATTGGAGTGTAATAAATGGATCCACCAGGGACTAAAAATAGCGAGAAGGTGACATTTTCAAAGAGAAGACACATTTTTGAGAGTGCACATCTCTTTTAATTAGGTAGCTCCTCCCTTCTAAGCTCTTTGCTTTCTGTAGCATATACACATAAAAATCAAGCAGTTCCTCCTAGCTCAGTAACGTCTCTGGAAACAGGCAAGAGAAATCCAAAACTACGGTGATTCACCACTAAATTGGAACTACCAGGTAAGGGGGCACCTTTCAGAGGACTGGAAGTAGGACACCCTTCACTTTCTGTGATTCACTTGTTCCTTGAAACAGCAGGTAGCTGGGCCTAAACACAGTGTAAACTGCTTTAAGGTATTAGGTAACAAAAGAGTCTCCAATCTGAGTTCTTTCTGACAAAACCCATTAATGCCACAGCAAATATATTTGGTCCAGCATTTTCTCTGCATGCTTACTTTTCAATATTTCCAGTCATTCAGACTAAACACCAGTATAGATGTTTCTGTTTCTGTCTGATTAAAGACTTTAAATAGAACTTTCATTGTCTGAGAAATCAATGCAGGTGAAACTCTGAAAAGAACAGTTCATGCTTAATAAATCTATTAATTGTGATTGGCAAATGAGATAGGGTTTAAATCTCCCTGATATCCATCCCAAGATTTTTATGGCACTCAATTTTTGGTTCATGCAATCAGGAGCCTTTAAAGGGTTAGTTAGCAAAAGCATTTAGGATGTTTGAACTAGCAGTTGAATACTGAAGAAAGAGTTGAAGAGAGACAAGGTAATTTGAAGAATGATTAAAAAGTCTGTTGCAGTATATCCACATATTATACTTGTGGATAAACAAGGAATTATCCCTAGCTATAATGCAGTGTTTGACATTTGTAAAAGATTCTAAATGAGATTGCAGAAACATCTTTTTTTCTCTCCATTAACTGGAGGCAATGTAACTTCTTGCATTAGCTACCATAGAAAATTCAGTGGTTAATACAGACTTTGTATTTTAATTAACTTGAACAGGAAGTCTTTCAAAGTATAGAGGCCCAATCTGCCTTGCCTGAGGACTGAATGCACACATCTACCCAATATTGTGAGAGGTTATGGTATTAGTAAATTCAGCAATTACACATGCAGCCAAGCAGTTTAATTTTTATCTGTGAACAAGAATACACTGCTGTGACACTGCCTTATGGATGAGCCTTTTCAACACATGGGGATTAGATTTGTGAACAGTCATTAGATAGATTTCTTTTTCTTTAATAAATGCAATTTTACTATAACTGAAGAAAATATTTTGTTATGACTTATAAAGGGCTTCTGTAAATTCAGTGCTCCCTCATTATTAATTTATGTAATCATTTCAGTGCCTGGTCTTTGACTAACACAACTGATTCTGCTTGTTCTGCCCATGTAGATTTCTCTCTTGGTAGACATGACGTGACCCTTAGCATGGTTGTAGGAAGTTCAGCTCAGAAGATTCAATTTCCAGATCCTTCAAGCCTCTGAAATGGTGTAGCAGCATTTAATTTGCATAGAAGGTGTAAGGGACAGCATACCCCTATCAGTGCTCCAATTCCAACATCTCCAAGCACAGTCAGAGGTCTTCCTAAAACTATCTGTACTGAGAAGGACCCACAGACACATCTCTGTACTGCTCTCCAGGAACATACATGAATTCCCACTGTGTCTCAGCCACCTGCTCTTTCTTTGCAAATCCCTGCCTTGCCATGCCTTTATTTGCTTGTGCCTTTGTTGTACACATTTATCTCTTAATCAGCTTCTACAAAAGCTGTTCCTCAAACTGTGACAGTACCAGAATGTGATTCACAATGCAGGGATCCTCTGAAACCCCTACCAGCACTGTCTGAGCTCTTCCTGTTCTATGAACATCTAGGACTGATCATTTACCAGCTTTCAGCCACATGTTTTTTGCTGGCATGCTTTCTCTGAGCAAGCTATGTACTGCAAAATAGAAGAATAAAACCAGAAATGGCAAGAACTGCCTCCAATCCCAGGCAGCCAAATAGCACTCAAGAATTCATTATGAAGATGCAAAGTAGTTAAGGCTGTTTTAAAAACTTTGGGAAACTTAAGAGCTTGAGACAGGCTGCATTAGATATTGGAAGTATTGCTCCAAATAAGAAATGTTAACCAAGGCTTGTAACTTTATAAACTCTTAAAAGATTTTTTTTTCCTGTGAAATCCTCTGATTTTCAGATGCTTGAAGAATCATCTGAACCTGATTTCTAGTTGTGCATCCTATTAAATGTTTAGACAACATCCTTCAGTTTACGTTCATTAAGAGTGAAGTTAATTTTTTTCTCTAAACAACAGTCCATATTGGGAATGCTGCATCTGTAAAGTCATTAACACAGTAACAAGTATAGAACATGGATGAGCCAAGCCAGCCAATACTTTTCTTCCAAGTTCCTCTTCCTGTAATAGACATAAATACCATGGGTTTGTTTCTCCCACCAACAGAACAATGCTAAACAACACAGCAGACCTCAGTCATCATCTAAAGAAATGTCCATTTTCCAATGTGAAGTTTTAAGCCCTAACCACATATGCATTTAGATACCAAAAACTTTGAGGCATGCATTAAGCTTTTGAAAGTACAAACATAACTAGTGACAGGTTTTGTTCTGGTTGCCTAGTTCACCAGTTCTGATGATACCTAAAACCTGAGGCACACATCTATGTCTTTAGACACCTAAGCACCTGTAAAAAGTGTATGCAGCTCTCCACATCTGTCCTGGGGTGATGTTATGAGGCTTCTGTGTTCCTTAACCATCTGCTTAATGCCCAAGGATGCTGTATCTTTAAGACGGACCCAGGTGCAGGTCGGTTCAAGGGCTCAGTCCAGCGGCTCTGGCTCCAATGGCCTCGGCTGGGCTGGGATGGGAGTGCACCAGGGGCACTGCCCTGCTTCTTGGTGGGGGTTTTTGTTCCCGCTAGCCAGAAAAAAGGTTTTGGTTTTTTCCCCTTCCCTCCCCCTGGCCTCCCTGCCTTCCTTCCCTCCTCTCCAGTCCAGGGAGCCTGTGGGGTGGCCCCGGCTAGTCCGAACCCCAAGGAAGGCCAAACCGTTTTGCCTGCTGTGAGGAGGAGGACCAGCGCCAGAGGATCAACAGGTTTTGTTCCATCTGCCCTGCTCCAGGCTGCTGTGTGGACTCCTCTTCTGCTTCCGCTTTCCCTTCCTGGAGACTGGGGGGACCAGTTGCCAGCCCATGTGGTTTTTTTCCTTCTCCGGGCATTTGTTGTATTTTGAGTTTTTTTCTGTTTTGCCCTGTTTTGTTCTGTGTTAATAAACAGTTCGGTTTTTTTCCACTTTTCACCTGCTGTGACCAATTTGTTTCATTGGTGGAGGAAAGGGGAGCGCCTTTTCCTTTGGAGGAGGCACTCATTCCAGAGCGTTTCCTCCTAAAAATTTGTCTCCAAAACTGTGACAACATCAAGTACCAGACTAGGGGGAAACGACTGGAGACAAAACTGGAGAAAACTGGGAAGCTGTATTCACATTCTAACAGAAGCTATAACAGTATGGAAATTATAGAGTGAAATACAGTTGCTACTTCCTGGATGGAATGCAGTTGGCATGCACAGAATCTATTCCATGGTGGTTCCCCGCACAACAGAGCCTGCAACCTTAAGCACCTGCTAAGGTGCATGAAACAGAGGGAGGAGCGAAGACACCATGGCCAGGTGCTGTTGAAATCCTTGCATGGTCAGGAACCCAGCGGTACCAAGTAGCTGATAAATTGCATAGCACCTGTCAGCCAGGAGGGATAGGAGATGTCTTACTGCTGAACCAGCAACTGTGCCAAAATACCCTCCCTCAGATAAACTTGCTTCATTGTAATTTCATGGTAATGCTAATGCACCTGTATCCCAAAATTACAAGGTCTGATTTCACCTCTCTGAGCAATGTGCTGTATATTTTATTGACTATATCTTCAAGACGAAACCAAGGGAATTTTACACCAATCAGTTACAGAAGTATGTATGCCTAGAGTCACTCAAGCTCCAACTAAATAAAAATAAATACAATAAAAGTCAGTTAAAAACAGGGAGAAGTTCTGGGAACAGTTGACTGAGCTGAACGTGTCTTCTCCCCCACAGGGATACCTATGAGATAAGAACCTTACTCTGTGTGAGCTAAATTATTATCTCAAGCTAGATTTCATCAGTTATTAGAACTTACCTGTGTTTTGCTTTAAATTGTTTTTTGCAATCAGTAAACTATCGCTGGTAATCTTTGAACTTTAACCTGTCACAATTTTGAATTATCAGTGTGTTTATTTAAAAGGTGTGTCATTCCATAAACTGTTTAGTGTGAGTTCTTCAAGGGCACTAACAGTTGCTGGAAGCAGATATCATACTCAGTTGTGAGTGGGGACATCCAAGAAGGAGTCTCTCTTTCTAAATTGTAGTAAGGATTCACCTCCAACAATGTGTTGGCTCAAGTCCCTGAACAAATCAGTCGAGCTCTGATAACGTGCAGTCACCATACTGGGACACTGACAGACTGGCTGGGCACAAGGGTCTAAAATTTCCTGGGGCATGGACTGGCTGATCAAACACAAAGGTTCAAGGAAGCCTCCATTTCACACGACACAGACTGACAGTGTCATATGATGAATCACGGACCCTGTTTTCTTTTAAAATGGCGATAATGAATGATCCATATATATGTGCATATATATATATATATATATTTACCTAGTGTATTGCCAAATGTTTCTCTGAGTCTAACCTTACATATCCAATTCCCAACTCACTGACTCACACAGCAAGGGAAAGGTTAACATTCTCCACTATCAACTTCAGCCTTCTAATAAATAATTTTAAAACTTCGTAAAACATTTGATCCTAAAACTACAAATACACCTTCTCAAACATTCCAAGAATTATTTGGGTTTTTCGTTGGACACAAATGAACTGAACCTGATATGATTCATCAGTGCCTGCTGTCAACTCTAGTTGTATTCAGATGACCAACACTGTAATGAGGCCACTGTTCTAAGCCTTCTCCTCCTACTCATTCATCTCTTCCAAAGCACTGATCAGATTTTTGCAGCACACTGGATACTTATCAGTTTAAATGAGACACACTCACTTGGTGAATGCAAACGGAAGTTTCAACACCTCTTTGCAAAACCCTTGAAATGAACTGCCTGTTTTGAGCTACTTTCTGTGGCAGAGGTCATGGAAGTAGCAAGGTTAGAAATAAAAAGATTTTTAAATAGCTCAATGAAAATATTATAGAGAGAAGCAAACAATTAATGAATCTTCATGGCTTACTAAAAAGTTATTTCCCCTACCCTCTCCTGGTTAAGAACTGGAGTAGGTACGTCCAAGGTGAGGGGCTAGAAGGAAGGAAAGGGGATGTTCAAGGCTGCAGGGCTGTTTTACAGCTGGGTTTCAAAGCAGCAGGAGCCTATGGATGTCAAGAAACAACTTGCAACTATCAGTTCTGTGAAGGAATTAATATACTATGAGATTTTTTAAGTTAAATCTCAACTTTCTTAAGTAGGAAGAAACAGAGGAGTTTGAAAGAAGATCAGCAATGATAAAGCAGCATATGCAACAGAAGGGACTTAATGCAAGGGAGGCATGAGGGATGTGGGGCTCCTCTGGCTGGGGAGTGCCCTCTGAACCCCCATCACTGCCACTGAAGGGAAAGCTGTGGAAGGGACTCAAGATGTGAAGACTTCTCAAGTTCAAAGGTCTCCACAAGCACTAGCTGAAGCTCAGTCCTCCATGGCCTTGGGGATATTAAAAGCCCAGACTTTTGCAGGAGAGGTAGGCTGTTTTTCCTTCACTGATGGGGGTGATCAGCAGAGGCTAGTGCAGATATGCGTCAACATTTTCACTGAGTGGGAACCTGAACCCTGGTAGAAACTCCCATACTGCTAGCGGCTGTACGGCAGCTCACATTGGTTAAAGTCTGTACTTATTACGTATCATTAGCATTAACTCCTTAAGTATATAGCTAATATATCCATAACCTAATTCCATAATGTTACAGAGGAATTATATCTATCTTATACTGCATCTACGTAGCACACACATCTGAAGACTTCAGTGACTGAGGGCTGAGGTATCTTATGACTGATTTTTGAGTTGCTTCCAACAACTTCCAACAATATAAAGTCAGAGCCCTCTATTAGAGCACTGCAGGAGTTTATGAAAGAAACCAAAACCAGTCTGTGACTGACACGACTGAACATGCAACATCCGGACCTGTGATTTTTCTATTAATAATTCCAGTTCTGAGACAGACATTTTACTATAACTGAAACATCTAAATGTGGATTTTTAAATAATAGATGAGGATTTCTTTTTTAGCAAACTATAAACATATTTGCATACAGTTTGCCAAAATTAGTTTTCTTGAAGGGAGAATAAAGATGCACACACAACATATCGAGACAGGAAGGATGGTCCAACAATTAGGCCATCAGCTAAATGAGAATTTTTTCTAAGTTCTCCCTCTTTCACATTTATGAGTGACTCGAGCACAATGCTTCCTCCATATTCTCCCTTTGCAGAATGTTCTAATGGAATAGCTGGCTATTCCATTCTGAACGCCAGTCCTACACAAAGTAATCTACTGAGTGCCAACCTGTCTTCATTCTCATTGTAGCTGCTTTGAATCTCTTATTTATGACAGGGACTACCGGAGTATCTCAGTTTTGAGACAAATTTAGGGGAAGTCATTCTGGAATGAGTCATCTCCTCTAAAACGGTTCCAACAATCCCTTTCCACCAACAGGAAATGAATATTAATGGATGAAAGTGAGAAAAAACCCCAACAGTTTATTAACCAACAGAATGTCCACAAGGCAAGGGAGAAAAAAAGTAAATAACTGCTAGATATTAAACTGTCAGACCTTAACCCCACCCCCACCACACACACACACCGGAAAAAAACCCCAAAATGTCAGGAAAAATACCCGCTCACGACCGACACGTGGTACCAGATGGCGCCGGCATCTCTCTCAGGTAAAAAACCCAAACAGGAGCTTCACCCAGCAGTTCGGGCAGCAGATGAAAATCTAGTGACTCTCTGGCGTCAACCTCCTCTCCACGGCAGAGGAAGCAGCTGGGCTGGAGCCTCCTGGTGTGCTTTCTCTCCGCGGTTCTGCTTCCCGAGGTTTGGGGCCGGATTGGAGCGGCCCCTCTCCCGCCGGTGCTGTTTCTCTGGTCTCGGACTAACAAGCTGTCCAGTTCACCTCAAAGATAGCTGAAGGATTGTGCTGCAGCTTCTCCAAGGCCAGGGAAGGGAAAAACTTGCCTGAGCCAACAAAACCAAGCTAGCCAAGCAAAACCAAACCGCACCACACCCCGGACCCCTGGGGCATGAGGCTTTGAGAAAAGCCTGCTACAGAGCCCAAAGCTGCCCCCTTCCTGGCCACACACCTTGAAGATACAGAAGCCGTTTGGGGGCATAGAGCAGAGGATCAGGGAATAGACCATCATCGTAAATCACTCCAAGACACTGAGAGCACATCTGTTTCAGTGCCATTGGAGGTTCATTCATTCCCGCTTCTTGTTGTAATGAGTCTTCTGTTCCCTGTTCTGCATGAGGTGGTCTGCAAGTGTGTTGGGGTTAGGGCAAGCAGTCCTGAACTCCGTGGCTCTTTTATGGATTAGCTAATTGGACTGGCAAATTTATGCAATTAATTTAAAAGGAAAACTAGCCTAGAAGTTTAAGCCCAGAACAGCAGTGGCTAACCTGACATATTAACTACTTCTAGCACTTTTTTTTTTTTTTTAAGAAATCAGTGTACAATGTACTTACAAAGAATTTTAGAATTTTTAATAATTGTAGTGCAGTAAGATTAGACAGAAACATACAAAACTGAAAGAGCATTCATTTCATTTGCAGTCCTGGATATCACTACATTCAATTTGATGCCTGAAGCACAGCATAATTGCACAGGTTTTTCAGATAAATCCTCTTCAGTTTATATGGTTTTGTCAACCTAAATCAATTGATTACACTGCTTCCAGAGCCCTTGAAAACACCGGGGCTCTTGCTGCCAGTTTCTGTGACAAAGGCCAAAAAACTCTAGTCAGGTTTCCTAAGAAGCAAATCCCCAGGAGCATTTTCACACTAGTTTTAATAGCAAGTCATGGCTGCTTTCTCAGTTTTCCCAGCTAAAAGATGCTGCAGTTACTTCCGTAGCAAGTATAAAATGTGAGATGTGTTACTTGGTCTAAAAGGAGGGATTCCAATTTTCTTCTGGACAAGACAGAGAGAATAATAGAGTCATATAATCATAGAATGTTAAGGGGTTTGAAAGGACCTTAAAGATCATCTAACCCCACTCCACCCTGCTATGGGCAGGTGCACCTTTCACTAGACCAGGTTGCTCAAAGCCCCATCCAGCCTGGCTTTGAATACTGCCAGGGTTGAGACACCCACAGCTGCTCTGGGCAACCTGTGTCAGTGTCTCACCACCCTCACAGTAAAAAATTTCTTCCTAATACCTAACCTAAATTTCCCCTCTTTCAGTTTGTGCCCATTACTCCTTGTCCTATCACTACAGCACCTGATGAGCAGTCCCTCTCTGACTTCCCTGTAGGCCCTTTCAGATACTGCAAGGTTGCTATGAGGTCCCCACACAACCTTCTCTTCTCCAGGCTGAACAGCCCCAACTTTCTCAGCCTGTCTTCACAGGGGAGGTGCTCCAGTCCTCTCATCAGCTTTGTTTATTTATTCTATTGGCCCTCAGTGGTGTGAGAACCAGACTGTCTTTCTGCCCTTTGCCTCAGTTGACACAGAAGCTCTGTTTGAGGCAGGTAAAAAGAAGTCAACTCTGCAGTCATCTTATCTGTGTGGAAGAGACTTGGCCATTAACTTTCTTCCTCTACGTAGCTACTGTAAGGAACATAAATTAACAGAAAGCTTTTTGAGACTGACATGCTTTTAGTGGCTGGATTTTTCTGTTGTCAGCAGAAGAGCACTGAGGTGATGTCTGCCAGCAGCACTGTAAGCTGGAGCCCTGCCAGGAATTCTGACATAAACCTCAGAGGTATATTCACCCTTATTTAATAACACTGATCATAAAGGATCCCAAAGTGCTTTGAAACTGCACAAGATATATTTCAGGGAGTAATTTACCACTAGGGCTTCTCCAGGGCACAGCCATCCCTACACATACTGTCAGCTTCTGGGATCTTTAATAGTAGCATCTTCCATTTAGCTTTTTAAAGCATAGGGTGGGTGGTGTCTGTGCTCAAATAATTCTTGCCTGTGGGGTTTGTCCTATTTAAAATAGAAAGAGGAAACAACAGGAATATTGAGCATCATTGTAGCTCAGTTCCTTGCAAGTTCTTCTTTACAACACAGACATAAGTGCTTGCCACTGATTTGAGACCAACCTGGTAAAATCCCCTCAGCTGCTGAAATCTGATGAAACCATCACAAGTTCTGAGATGCCAGAATTCTCATAGATCCACGACAGCTCAAATTACTGCCACTTTCAGAGCATTTTTATGACAATTTGTGGTTACACTGTACATACATATCTCTGAATTTTACCTTAAGACCATGTGTTATGTTTAACCCCAGCCAGCCACCAAGTCCCCCACAGCCACTCACTCACTACCCCATCAGCAGGGCCTTGGAGAGAATCAGAAGGGTAAAAGCTGGAAAACTTGCGGGTTGAGATACACACAGTTTAATAGGGGAAGCAAAAGACACACACATAAACAAAGCAAAACAAGGAGTTAATTCACTGCGTCCCACGGGCAGGGGGGTGTTCAGCCACCTCCAGGGCCCCATCACACACAACAGTGACTTGGGAAGACAAGCTCCATCACTCCAAATGTCTCCCCCCCTTCCTCCTTTCTTCTCCCCACTTTATACACTGAGCATGATGTCACATGGTCTGGAATATCCCTTTGGTCAGCTGGGGTCACCTGTCCTGGCTGTGTCTCCTCCTAACCTCCCATGGACTCCCCTCCCCCCTGCCAGTGTGGCGGTATGAAAAGAAGAAAAGGCCTTGGCTCTGTGTGAGCCC
>VXAZ01002917.1:179764-273604 GCA_013399875.1 Gymnorhina tibicen | reverse complement strand
TCAGACCCCTCAGGCTGTCCTGGCTGGCCCAGAAGGAGCCGCTGACCCTCCCAAATGGTGGAGCTGTTGTCCTAAAGCACAGGCCCCCCTCTGACCCCCTTGGCTTTGGGATCACCTCGGGTTCCTTTCCAGCAGGTCACCGCTCACATCCTTCCCTGCCTTTCCCGAGCCTTGCCCTGGTCCCTCGAGCCCTCCTTCTCGGCAGCGCTCTGCTCCAGCCCCCTGCCTGATGATTTCTGTGCTGAGCTCTCCTCTGAGCCGAGGGGATGAGGAGAATTCACGTCCTGGAAGTTTCAGCCTCTTCTTTCGGAATTAATTTTGCAAGCTCCTCCTTGGCCCGAGCTCTCTGCGGGCTCAGGCAGAACAGGGCCAGCGAGAGGGGAAAGTCATGTTGCTGGTTAAATCTCCAAAGCAAAAATAATCCATTTTAATGAAGGTTCACAATCTGCAATGAATGTGAAACAATGTTGTCAGCTAAGCTGTTGCATTATTCACTTTTATTTGTACAAGGTCCTTCCATTAATATTTGACTACAAGAGAATGCAATTAAAAATTTTCTACTTGAATAAACCTCTCACCACGGTGTTGGTTGAGGGATAAAACCCTTTCACGCTGGTGGAGAGGGGAATTTAGCACACTGGCACGTGGGTCACACACCGACTCTCATCCTCCTGCACCCCGGGTTTTGTTCCCCGCTCCCGTTTTCTGCCGTGCCTTCCCTTCACTCCTCGCCCCGCACCGGCTCCTCCGGGCTCCCCCGCTCCCTCCCCCGGCATTTGGAGGATCCCAGCGCGATCATTTCCTTCAGAGCAGAGCCGAGCCAAGCAGGGAGGGGAGGGGGGATGTGCAGGCAGGTGGGAAGCACCCCCGGTCCCCAATCCCCAGAGTTTTCAGGCTGAGGCAGAGCCCCGTTTTCCCGGGAAGGAGAGGGGCTTTGCCGTCGTGTCCAGGGGTGTTCGCTGGCACGGAGAGATGATTTATTATTTAAATTTTGGCATGCATGGCTGGGCACTGAATTAGTTGCAGTCTCCCAGGACGGGAGGAAAAAACCTTCTAGGATCAGGGAAGGGTTCAGACACGAGCTCAGCTCGTCACAAAAGGGAAGATGTTGGGGCCGAGGGACACGGGGATGATATGCAAAGCATGGAGTCACATATAGAAGGATTAGGCACTAATTCCCTTTCCAGAGCATCCAGGAACAAAGAGCCAGTGGTGAAAATAAAGCCACAGAGTTTAGGTGGGCACAGAGGGTTGAAATATGGCCAGGTTTGTTCGGATTGGTGGCAGGGAAGAGCACAATCCGCGAGCTTTGAACTGCTGGGCCCTTGGGAGAGCCCTCCCTGCTCCCAGGCTCTGGGATGTGCCACCAGGGGATGGACCCTCTTCTTCCCTGCTCCGAATTAGCCTGTAGCCGGGAAGGATTTCCATGGAAATATCCCGTTTTCCTTTCTTTCCCCCCGTCAGCTCTGCAAAGAGCTGGGCTGAACGGAGGCTTCGACACCGAGCCCCAGCCAGGCTGCGGATCCTCCGCAGAGCAGGCAAACCCCTCAGGCTGCCAGCCCCAGCTCCCGGGGCTCAGATTCCATCAGGAACGCTCCCTCTGGGAGTCCAGGATGTAGCAGGAAACACGGAAAGACATCTCCAGCCAAGCTGTGCGAGCGAGGTGCCACAAATTTGCCTCCAGGCTCCCCCCTCCAGGCTCCCCGCCCACCTTTGAACCAAAACAGGTCCAGTTGGTGCTGCCCGCGCCAGATTTTGCGTTTGAGGCGTTGTACACGAGAAATGTGACGTGAAATGGCTTTTCCTGACACTCTCCGGGGTATTCCCAGACAGGGAATCCCTCTTACCATCAGGACTTGTGATGATATAAAGAAATCTGAGGAGCGTGTCCAGGGCAGGGAACGGAGCTGGGAAGAGGCTGGAGCCCCAGGAGCGGCTGAGGGAGCTGGGAAAGGGGCTCAGCCTGGAGAAAAGGAGGCTCAGGGGGGCCCTTGTGGCTCTGCACAAGTCCCTGACAGGAGGGGGCAGCCGGGGGGGTCGGGCTCTGCTCCCAGGGAACAGGGACAGGAGGAGAGGGAACGGCCTCAGGCTGGGCCCGGGGAGGCTCAGGCTGGACAGCAGCAGGAATTTCCCCATGGAAAGGGTGCTCAGGCCTTGGCAGGGGCTGCCCAGGGAGGTTTGGAGTGCCCATCCCTGGAAGTGTCCCAGGAAGGGCTGGAGGTGGCACTCAGGGCTCTGGGCTGGGGACAAGGTGGGGATGGGGCACAGCTCAGACTCAATGATCCTGGAGGGCTTTTCCAACCTCAATAATTCTGGAATTCCGTGAAATATTTCCCTTCCATCCAAACCCCTCTCCTCATTACTGAGCCACCCTTTGAGCAGAGACCAACGTGGAGAAACCTCAGGGTCAGAGGAAGAGCCTGGAAAATCCCAGGCAGCTGGAAAAGGCTGGACAGGAGCTGGCAGCTCCTCCCGTGCCGGGCGAGGCCCCCTGTCCCACCCCAGGGCTGCTGGGAAGGCCGAAAGGCGAAAGGCGCTAAAATCTGGTTATTGAAGGATCCGGGAGTGCTGCGCTGCTGCTCGGGAAGATTTATCCCCCATCTGCGCCTGCTTTCATTCCGCCGGCACGCCCGATAAATATCCCTTTTTAAAGCAAAGCACCTCCATTTACAAACCTGTTAGCAGAGCTCTGGCATTTCCCAAGGATTTCGCCTCCAACCCCCCCCCAATCCCCACAACCCGCCGGGATTCCTCAGGCTGGAGGTCCCTCGAGTTTTCCCCTCTGCTAAAAACCAGATTATCCAAGATCTTCCAGATGCCCACGCAGGTGAGAGCCGATAATGCCGGGAATTCGCGGAGAGCAACCACAAACTGAAATTCCCATTTCAGGCGAGCGCGCCAAGGCTCAGAAACCTTCGCTGTGCACGTAGGGAAGGGGGAAGAAAAGAAATTTAAGAAAAAAAAATTAAAAATAACCAAATCCCAAGGCCCCGCGAGGCAGTAAGTAAAGTTTGGCAACTTCCGAATGCATTCCCTGTTGTTCCAAGCTGTTCCCCGCGGCTCCCCAGAGGGCTGGTCCATAAAGGATAACAACCTTTGCCTGCTGGGAGCTATTAGCTGAAATGGGAGCGGGCTGCTGCAGCATTTAAGGCTGATTAGAATGGTGTCATTGGATTTGTATGCACTGGGATCCATGCAGATGGATTTCACAAAAATTCCGAGAAATTACACCCAGGAAAGGGAGTTAAAGGGATGTCTCAGCGCGTGGCAAGCGCTCGGCTGGCTGGAATTGCAAACAGAGGAGCAGGGGGAAAAAAAAGGAAAAGAAAAGCACGAGTTAAAATGAGGCTCAGTGTTGCGGTGGGGAATTTAGGGACAGGATTCCAGGCTCTGGAACCCTCTGGAATGGGCAGATGGATTAGGGGTTGAAATGGCCCCAGATCCTTATTTTTGCGTTAAATTCAGATTATTGTCGTTAGACGTGTGAGCACATCGAATCATCGCCGCGTTACGCTTGGAACCGCATGAAATTCGGGATGCGGGGTTACCCTCCGCGCAGGTGTTCCCCCTGGATTAACGCTCCTCCCTTCCCAGCACTTCCAGGCATTCCCAGGCCACGCTTCCAGCCAGGAAACCTCCTCAGCTCAGGCAGGAAGCCCCAAATTTCCACATCCTGGGAACACGCAGGGAATTTATCGCCGGGTAAAGCCCCTGACCCAGAAAAGCACCGACCTCTTACAGCTCATTTGCCTCTCTTTAACTTGCGAATCTCGGGAATTTTCCACCCCACTCAACCCAGCTCCCCCTGAGAGGGCAGAGCCCTGCAGCATCTTCTGCTCCAGGGTTTTTGGCCTCTCTCAACGCTTTAGTGGCTCCTTTCGGGGGTTTGCTCGCCCATGGAGCTGCTGGAACATTCCAGGGCATGAAGCTGGGCTTCCCCAGCCACCGCGGCGATGCCACAAAGGGTCACTCAGCCAACCCCGGAGCGCCCGGCACGGTGCACTCGGAGCTTCCCAGCAGCTTCTCGGCTTCCAGAGCCACCGATGGGCTTTCACTTCATTGAAATAATCGCTAATAAGCGTGGCTTTCGTCAGGCAGGCTCAGAGTCCGCTCCCCGTGCCCAGAGCCACGGCCTTGGCCTGGTGGGGATGGAGCAGGGGTGTTGGAATGAGGGAAAGGACAAGCAAGAGCCTTGAAAGGGCCTGAAAGAACCCGATGGTTGTGGTCGTTTTCACCCCATCGTGGTCGTTTTCACCCCATCCTTGGGAAGAGCAGGGATGCAGAGGGGCGATGCAAACATCCCACTCATTCCACCCCCACTACCAACATTCCTCGATTTTCCAGCCTCGTCCAGGCCCACTTCGCCAGCTCCAATAGGTTTAACCCTTCCTTACCTCTCCGCACCTTCCCTGCTTGGGTAAACAGCGCCTCAGCCCGCAATAATCCTTTTTTTAACATTTAGCAAAATCTTTCCCTCCTTCTTAAGGCTTAAGGAGAATAAAAAAAAAAAAAAAAAAGCGCTTTCCCTATTTAGCAACATTCTTGTGATGTTTATTGGAACGGGCTGAAAGAGCTGAGGTTTGAAAATTAGGATCTGGCAAGGAAACAGTGTCCTCAGGGGCCAGAGAACAAACCTCTCTGGGAGGAAAGTGATGGGACCAGCCTTTAAAGGCTGGAAAATTGCAAACCAATGTGCTCAGCAGTATTTTCCTTTATGCAGTTCTTTTATTCTTCAGATGAAAATTGCTCGGGACAAAGGCACCGGGCTCGTACCTGGGACAGTGTGCTCCTTCCTCTCCTTTCCCTGTGAAATGTGTGCTGCTTTGAAGAGCAGCAGTGCTCAGCACCGAGCAAATGCCAACGTGACCATTTTTAATGCAAATTCGCTGCCATCTCTCCCCTGCTCCTCTAATGCTGCCTGGGAATGTGTGACAGTGCCTTGGCAGGGCTGTCACTCGGGGAGGCACGGGGGCCTGCGGTGCTGTTCCAGGATGAGTAAGTGCCTTGTCGGGTTTCCAGCCTCTGATCCCACCTGGGCACGACAGCAAAAGCCTTTTCCAGCCCTCCCTGGGACTCGCTGCTCAGCTTTTAATGAGTGGTCAAAGCTGATGCTGGCGGCATCGCTGTGAGGCTGCTCCTGTGGGCAGGGCTGTCACAGTGTCCCTGGCACAGGCAGGGGTGGGAAAAGCTGGCCCCAGTGCCCCTTGCTCAGGGTGGGGATGGGCAGGGGTGTCCCCAGTGCCCCTTGCTCAGGTAGGGGTGGGCAGGGATGTCCCCAGTGCCCCTTGCTCAGGGTGGGGATGGGCAGGGGTGTCCCCAGTGCCCCTTGCTCAGGTAGGGGTGGGCAGGGATGTCCCCAGTGCCCCTTGCTTGGGTGGGGATGGGCAGGGGTGTCCCCAGTGCCCCTTGCTCAGGTAGGGGTGGGCAGGGATGTCCCCAGTGCCCCTTGCTCAGGTAGGGGTGGGCAGGGATGTCCCCAGTGCCCCTTGCTTGGGTGGGGATGGGCAGGGGTGTCCCCAGTGCCCCTTGCTCAGGTAGGGGTGGGCAGGGATGTCCCCAGTGCCCCTTGCTCAGGTAGGGGTGGGCAGGGATGTCCCCAGTGCCCCTTGCTTGGGTGGGGATGGGCAGGGGTGTCCCAAGTGCCCCTCGTTTGGGTCGGGGTGGGCAGGGGTGCCCCCAGTGCCCCTCGTTTGGGTCGGGGCAGGCACCGAGTCACGTCCCGAACCCCCAGTCGCGGCCTCCCCAGCCCGCAAGGGTTAACCCCGCTCTGCCGTTCCCGGGGGTGGGAACTGCGCTGTGCCCCGGGCCCGGCTCCGGGGGGACGCGGCCGTGCCGTTCCCAGCCCTTCTTCCCACACTTTCCCGAGCGCGGCTGCACCGCAGCATCGCGGCCCCGGTGCGGGGCCGGGGCCGGCGCTCCCCGCCCCCGGAGGGGCCCGGGCAGGCCGGAGGTTCCCACAGCCCACGCCGGGAGCAGGGGAAGCGCAGCCCCCCGGGGCCGGCTCTGGGGGCCGCAAGCCCCCGCTGCCACCCGCCCGTGCCCGGCTGGGGATGCCCAGCCCGCTGCCGCGCCCCCGAGCCCGCCCGCGGCTCTCTCGGGGGCTGCGGGGGTGAAAACACGCGGCGGGAGAGGGTCCGTGTGCCTTCTCCACGGGATTCCATCCCCCGGCCTCCCCGAGCAGGCGGGAACTCTGCCCACGCCCTTTGTGACACCGGCAGTGCCCGCGGGGAGCGGCGCCTCTGCCGATCGCTCCTCTGGCACACAGATCGCGGAATCCTGGGGTCACGGAATCATGGAATGCCACGGAAGGGGAATTAAATCTCGTCTCATTTCACCCCTGCCATGGGCGGGGACACCTCCCGCTGTCCCAGGTTGCTCCAAGCCCCGTCCAGCCTGGCCTGGGACACTGCCAGGGATGGAGCAGCCACAGCTGCTCTGGGCACCCTGTGCCAGTGTCACAGCCTGGTCACTGTCCCTGTGCCCATAAAGACACCTGACCCCCAGTCCCGGCCTGCTTGCACCCTCCTGCTACCTGGGGGTGCCCCCTGTGCCCCAGGAATGTCTGTCCTGGCTGCGGCTGTGGAGGGAACACCGCGTGTGAGGGTTCAGCCGGGGATGGGTCACATTCCCAAAGCTTCGGGAGCATGAACTGATTCTTGCTCGTTAATGAGCCCCCTCCGGGCAGCACGCGTGCTACAGCGGGCACGGAGGAAAGGTCATTCCCACCAGGTGCCCTGGCACCCGGTCTTTGCCGTGGGAACAACATTCCCAAAGCTGGGAAGCGGAGGTGGAGAGAAAAGAGCCTGGGAACTGCCCCCACTGGTGCCCCCAACCAGGAGAGAGTCCTGCCTGTGCAAGGAGGTGACCCCACCTCAGACCAGGCCACCCAAGCTGATTTTCCGCCCCCGAGCCGCAGCAGAAGGCGGGAGGAGAGCTCCAGGAACCCCTCCCCACGCCCAGGATGCCCAGGGATGGCGGGAAGGCCGCGGAGCGCGGCTGGGAGAGCGCGGCGGCCGAGCTGTAATCCCGCACCCTGGGCTCTTTAATGCTGCTTATTGCAGCCCTCAATCCTCCCTCTCCCCGCAAGACAGATGGGCTCAGAGCTCCGCGTGCCTCCCCAGCCCGCCCCGGCCCCGCTGCAGCCGGCGGGGAGTTTTGCTGGGGGGCAGGATAAGATTGTGCAGATATAATAACTCCATTCATCACCGGCGAGCGGGGCCGGGCGCGCAGCGCTGCGGAAATGGCTCGGGAAGTTTGGCAGCTCAGATGCCACCAATCTCCCTGACAGGCAATACCAGGGTGCCCCGGAGCCCTGGAGCAGCACAGCCAGGGCAGCCACGGGCACTGTGCCAGCAGTGGGCCTGCCCCATGGGGAGAGGACGGAGAGGAAGGCTCTCCCTGCCTCGAGAATCCCGGGAAAACACTCGGAGCAGTGGGAGAACAAGTCTGGGAGGGCTCATTCCCCAGGAAAATGAGTGATGGTCTGAGGCCAGAGCACCCACAGCTCCCACGGGACCCATCCTCAGCCTCCCACAGACTCTGGGAGCTTTGCACTTAAAATCACAAAAGCACGGAAAACTTGGGTTGGGAGAGACCTTAAATATCCCATCCCAGCCCTGCCATGGGCAGGGACACCTCCCACTGTCCCAGGCTGCTCCCAGCCCCAGTGTCCAGCCTGGCCTTGGGCACTGCCAGGGATCCAGGGGCAGCCACAGCTGCTCTGGGCACCCTGTGCCAGGGCCTGTCCACCCTCCCAGGGAGCAATTCCTTCCCAATATCCCATCCAGCCCTGCCCTCTGGCAGTGGGAAGCCATTCCCTGTGTCCTGTCCCTCCATCCCTTGGAAATCGTCTCTCTCCATGTTTCCTTGTAGTCTCCCTTCCCACCCTTGGACCCTGTGGATGTGTTGCCTATGGAAAACCTGGATATCCAGGGGTTTGGTGCTTTCCCAGCTCCCTGACTCACACACCCAGCACAGAGGCACTCCCAGCCCGGCTCTGGTCAGTGCATCCCTCCTGCTCCCTCCCGACTCAGAGAAATATCCCCCACCAGCCAGAATATAAAAGGGATGATGGATATTTGTAAAAGGTGCTCCAGCTGCATCCCACATTCCTCCTTGCTGCCTCAGCCCCTGGGAAGTGCAATCCTGCTGCTGCCACGTGCCTTGGATTCGGGAGCTGTATCAGCCCCAATTCCCTGTCCTGATTCCCTCTGCGCACCCAGGAGCTGCTGATTTCCTCCAACCTCCTGGGCATCCCACCCTGGAAATGCCAGGGACGCCAGTGAGGGACAGGGCTCTGAAACACCCACGGGCTGGGGACACTGCCCATTCCCAATTTTTTGGCCTACATCCATTTCCTGGGGTTTGGATTTCCCAATTTTTAATTAGGAACATTGAGCCCCGCTAGTTCTGCTCCGATCTGGGTTTTTCCTTAGAAGCCTGGCATCTGTGGAAGAAAATCCAAGAGAGACTTTGTCTTTCCTGACACCAAACAGCCTTCCCAGAGCTTAATAGAAATTTGAGTGAGGCTCTTGCTGCCAAGGATGCAAAAAAAATTGATTTTGTGTGTTCAAATTCACGCCTTATTTTTTTCAGCAAAATATTTTCCGAGGGTGAAATCTCCCGTGCTTGCTTTCATCAGGGTTTGCAGGAATGTGCTGAGCTGCCTCTCCGTAGAACACTGATTACCAATGTTCATTTTCAGGATTAAAATAAAAACAACAAACAAACGATTCTTGTCATTCCACGAAGAATTAGGGAAGTGTTGCAGCTTCCGACACGCACACACAGAGAGCGCGAGGATTTATCCACAAAAATCCTTGGCACACCTCGGCTGGGTTAAAGGCAAAATAAATAAATAAGTGTATGACACAAATAATTATCAAAATGCCTCGGAGCAGCCCATATTTCAGCAGAGTAATGAAGGCAGGAGCTCACTGTGCTCTGTCAAACCAAACAACTCACTTTTAGTATTCCTGCAGTGCTTTCTTCCAGGTGAGCACTAGATTTACTTACACAATGCTATGGAGGCACTACATTTACTTCTATATTCCCCCTGCTTTCCATATTTTAAGGGAATGGAGTCACAGGTGAATTAAATATGGGGATGGAGGAGCATTACTTGGAATATTCAAGGTTCTCCTTGTGCTGGGAGCACAGGGTAAGGGTCTCCTGCCCAAGGGGGGGCCTTCAGTCAGGGCAGTCCAAGGGTTTGGATCGGCTGCCCCACCTGAACGTGTGGGAAGAGCCAGAGGGAGAAGAGAGGAGGGGGTTTCAGGCACAGGAGAGGGAATTGGGCAAGTTCTTACAAACACTGCAAGGTCCCAGAACCCCGGGCTGGGCCAGGCTGGGAGGGCCCCAGGGGCTCACCCGGTGCCACCTCCCTGCTCCAGCGGGGCCATCCCAGAGCACGGGCACAGCAGTGTGCCCACACAGCTCTGCCACATCCCCAGCGAGGGCACTCCACGGCCTCTCTGCACAACCTGCTCGGGGCTGGGCACTGCCCAGGGCACAGGTTCTGCCTCCCGTGCAGGGAATTGCTGGGCTCAGCCCCTGCCCGTCCCTCTGGTGCCACCGCTGGGCCCCGGAGCAGAGCCCGGGCCCTGCCCTGAGCCCTCCCTGCAGCCAGGGACCCCCAGGGCTGAGGGCCCCTCTCGGCCGGGGCTCCTCTCGAGGCCGAGCAGCCCCGGCTCCCTCAGCCCTTCCTGGGCACGGAGATGCTCCAGGCCCTTCCTCAGCCCCGCAGCCCCCGCTGGCCCCGCTCCAGGAGCTCCCTGGCCCCGCTGTGCTGAGGAGCCAGGGCTGGGCACGGCATTCCAGAGGTGCCCCCAGGGCTGGGCACAGGGGCAGGATCCCTCCCTGACCTGCTGGGAATGCCCTTCCCAGTGCACCCAGGATCCCACCGGCCTCCTTGGCCAGAATTTATTATTTCAGTCATTTTTCTTCCCTGGAATGGGAGGGAACCACCCATCCTATGCTCCTTCTGAGCAAAACCTTCCATGCCAGGAAGTGCTGGACATCCTCCTCGATCCCTGAGGGACTGGGAGTGCAAATGGCCTGGACAAAGGTTTGGGGAAGAAATCTCGTGAGATAGAAGGGGAGCAGCTGAAGGGGAGCAGCATAAGGACACAGCCATGCGGATGTGGCTGGTCTGGACTCCAGAGGAAGAGCTCCAGAGCAGGCAGGGCAGGAGCTGAGCTCTGGGAAATCCATATGGGAATGGCCACAGGACCTGTGCAGAGCCACCACGTAACAGCACCTCCATAAACCACGGCCATAAAAACAGAACATGAGCCTAAACCCCCCCCTCCTGTGAGCCCCCCTGGAACCCAGCACTGCACAGCAGGACACGGGGTCATTAGGGCAAAATTCAAGGACTTTTGGCAGAGAAACTTCATTTTTAAGAAAACTGTTATTGCTGCACGGAGTGTCCTGTGTGCAGCTATCGCTGGGAAAATGAGCCCTTTCCGGTGGGAACAGCATTCTCATCCCTGTCCTGGAGCCCTGGAGCAACCCACGAGCGAAGGAGAAGTGAGCTGGGACCACCACGGGGACAAAAGGAAGGGCCCGAGGGTGTTGAGATCCCTCCATCCGTCCTTTGCAATTATTTTTCCTCTCTCCTCTTCCAGCGCAGCTTCACTGGGGGCGCGGATGGGGAGACAGAGCGGGCAAACACCTCGTGTGGAGACCTGGGCCTCCAGTGGGGTCCTGGGCGGCGAGAACAAGCCCTTTCCCTAAAAAACCCAGCCAGGACAGCAGCCATCGAGTGGCAGACAGGCTCTGACGGAGGGCACGCAGGTCTGAGAGGCTGCACTGGCGTTCTCTGCCAGTGACCTAATGAAGCACAAGGAGTGTGTCTGAGTGTGCCTGCGGAGCAGACATTTACATAATGTTTGTCTGCAGCTCGGGCTGCTACGCTGGGATGGCTCTGCAGGAAGGACAGGCTGTCCTCCCGAGAGTGGCACTGAAAAATGGGCTTCCCTCCGAGGCCAGGGGAATTTGTATTCCGTGTTCCCGGGGGAATCAGCAGCACCGGGGAGACGCTGGTGCCTTGGGCCGGCAGGGAGGGGGAGGGAAGCACCCAGCACCTTCCCGGGCACATCCCAGCCTGGAATGAGCTGGGATCGCTGTGCCAGTGGAGAAGTGGGAGCAGTCGGGGGGCACAGGGTGACAGTCAGGAGCTGCCAGCCAGGGATGGCAACGGGGGACAGGTGGCTTGGAGAATGCAATGTGTATTTCCAGACTGTCCCGGGGCAGGGCAGGAAAGTGATTTTCCAGCTGGGTTCTGGGAGCAGGGAGACAGGCAGGAGGTGCCAGGGAATGGCTGGAGCAGCTGGAGAGCGTGCGCGGGTCACCGAGGATGGCCGGCCTTGGGACAACGCCGGGCTTGTAGGAAATGATCTCTTGATGCAGTTTTATTTAATAAAACTGGAGAGAAGCAGCCAGAATGCCTCAGTTTGATTGAGGAGTGTAACAGAGAGAGTTAATTACTTATTGCGACCTGAGGCTCCAAACGCAGCCAGAAGTCAGGGTTTGGAATGCTGCTCTCACCGGCCCGGCTGCTCCAGCAAAGCGTGGGAAAAGCCACGGGAATGCCACCAGCCCCATCCTTGGGAAAGGGGCACGTCCATCCCCGAGCTCCACGGAGCTGGAGCCGTGCCCAGTTCCCACTCCCATCTGCTGGACCTGCAGGGGGGCTCAGATTGACAAAACTCGAGCTTCCCCACGGATCGGAGCAGCAGAGATCCAGGAGCTGCGAGCGGACACCAAAATGGACTCTGATTTTAATTTTTCAAAGACTTCTATACTTAGAAGTCTCTTGTTGGCCCTCAAAGTGGACCTGTTACTCTCTGCTCTTCAGATGATTTATTAATTACAGGCAGAGTTACGGCAGAGCTGCAGCTCCCCCAGTCCTGGTGATCTGTGCGAGACTGGGAAAAAAACTCCGCCCTTTGCAGAAATAAACCCCACACGGCCAGGCAGGGGAAGGGAATGTCATCCTTACAAACTACACACAAACACACATGGATATCTATTCTTATATGGATGTGTATATATAGCTTTTGGTGATGTGTCTCATGCTTTGGGACTAAAGCTATTTTTATGCTTTTCATAAATGACCATGGAAGAGCATTTCAAATGAAGCTCGGAGAATAACATCCTTTTGTTCCCAGGAACAGATACAGCCAGAATGGACTTGGCTGAGACATAAAACCAGGCTTTGAAAGGAGGAGACAGAGCAAAGTTACCTGAATAACTGCAGACTCAGAGCTTCTCATCTCCTTGTGCCTGTGTGAGAGATTTCTCGAGTTTGGAGAAAGCTCTGGGTTCCCATCTCGGGAGGGGTGCAAGGAACGATATAAAGTCTCCTTCAAATTCCCAAAAGAGGCATTTGATGCTGTGTTGGAAGTGGTTAAATGCTGTGAAGGCCTCTAGAGATGTGTTAATTATGGACAACCCAATTCTGGCCTCATGGACGCTCAGCCGTGGAAGATGTTTTAGTTACAGCGAGGCAGACACACCAAAACCCCAATGAACAGGTGAATCCTTTCTTAAACTTAAAGAGAGAGCCAGGACTGGGGAGAAAAGATTATATTGGTTTTTCCTGAATAAAACAAGCAGCAGAGCTCTACTTTATTTCTGCAGGGGAGAAGGTTCAGAGGATCCCAGAATGGTTTGGTTTGGAAGGGACCTCAACGCCCATCCAGTGCCCCCCCTGCCATGGCAGGGACACCTCCCACTGTCCCAGGCAGCTCCAAGCCCCGTCCAGCCTGGCCTTGGGCACTGCCAGGGATCCAGGGGCAGCCACAGCTGCTCTGGGCACCCTGTGCCAGGGCCTGCCCACCCTCCCAGGGAACAATTCCTTCCCAATATCCCATCCAGCCCTGCCCTCTGGCAGTGGGAAGCCATTCCCTGTGTCCTGTCCCTCCATGCCCTGGAAATCGTCTCTCTCCAAGTTTCCTGCAGCTCCTTCAGGCCCTGCAAGGCCACACTGAGGTCACCCCAGAGCTTCTCCTCTCCAGGCTGAACAATCCCAGCTCTCCCAGCCTTTCCTCCCAGCAGAGCTGCTCCATCCCTCTGCTCATCCTGGTGCCTCCTCTGGCCTGGCTCCAGCAGTGGGATCAACACAGGGATTGTGTTCAGGACAAACATTTAGGATGCTCTTGGTGTGAACATGAGCATCAAACAGGCTGGAGAAAGGAAAAAGTCGGGATATGGAATTTTTTGGGGTGGCTGTCCCGCATGATTAACCCCCAGTGGGGTCTGTACCCCCTGACACCCCTTCCCTGCTCCACGTGGGGCTCCTGCAGCCTCAGGGCCCCTCTGCACATCCCCAGGCTCAGGACCTGCTGCTCCAGCTTCATCTGAAGCAAGCACTCCAGATAATGCATCTTTATTTGTTTTGGAGGAATTAAATTCCCCCAGAAATTCAATGAAACTCCTCGGTAATAGACAGCACAAAGCCCACGAGCCCACGCTCCGCGCGCCTTCGGAGCAGAACATCCATCTTTGCAGCACTCAGCTAATTCCAAACTGAGAGGAAGTTTTTGGAAGAGGGATTAGAGCCAGGTCTTGAGCCAACAAGGACACGGCCTGACCTGTGGCTCCTAAATAAGGCTTTAGAAAACACAGGATTTAGAAAATCCTCACCGAGAAAGCTGCGGAATCCGAGAGGTTTCAAGGTGAGACCCGAAGTTAGGATGTGAAATTCCTTTTCGAGAACATCAGCAGGAGGAGGACCAAATAAAAGCTGTCACTGTTGTTTTTCGTGTTGTCATTGGTTCCGAGTGAAAGCAGAGTGGGGCTTTTGCATCAGAGGATATAATACAGTCTGTAGGTGTTGGGGAAGAAAGGGAAAGGAATCAGCACGAGGGGAGGAGGGGAAGACGAGGGGAAAGTTACATAAAACTGCAAAGTCGAAGCCATTTTGGGCGAGAGGGTTCTCAGGAAACCGAAAAGCCACGGAGGGGGGAAGGGTTGAACTGCTGTGCCTGGGGAGATCCGTGTGGGGCTGTCCCGGAGCGGGAACCCTCACGGAGCCACGGGCATCGTGCCCAGTGTGGGCTGAAGGCCTGACTTCCTCCAGGGGATGAGGAGGAGGATGAATTTCTGACTTCCTNTGTGGGGCTGTCCCGGAGCGGGAACCCTCACGGAGCCACGGGCATCGTGCCCAGCGTGGGCTGAAGGTCTGACTTCCTCCAGGGGATGAGGAAGAGGATGAATTTCTGACTTCCTCCAGGGGATGAGGAAGAGGATGAGATCCCCTCAGGTGCCTCCAGGAGCTCTGCAGCCACTGGGTCCAGCACAGGGTTTCCAACACAGCCTCAAAGCCAAAGGGAAAGGGGAGGGCTCCCTTCCCTCCCGGAGGGGAAAATTTCTTGCTGATTCCATCCCCTGTGCCAGCTGGAAGGTGGGACAAATCCTGCCTCCCCTGTGGTGTCCCTCAGCGGGAATTCCTGCTGTGGGGACACCGGGCAAAGGCACAAGTGTCCCCCTCGGGCGGGACAGGGTCGGGGTGCTCACCCATGGCCGGGTGTTAGGGCAGCAGCAGAGATAAAAACCCGAGTAAAACCACAAAAGTGCAGAGCGTGGCTGAGCCGTGGGGCAGAAGGGAAAAGCACCACAGCAGAAATTGATTCCATTAAAAAGTAATCTCAAATTTAATAAAAGTTATGATTTGATTATAGCCGTGGAACCGCAGGGCAGGGGAGGGAGCGCGGGGAGAGCTGGGGGGAGGCGCCGGGGAGGGGAGAGCAGCTCTCAGGGCCGGCTCAGCCTCCAGAAGGGCTCTCCCAGCCTGCCTGGGCATGCTGGCTACTGCCTGGCTACCTCCTGGCTACTCCTGGCTACCTCCTGGCCTGCCCTAAACACTGCTCCCGCCTCCATCCCCTTCCCTCCCTGCTCTGAGCTCCTCTGTCCCCACTCCCCGTGCAGGCTCCGGGGGTCACGGCAGCGGGGGAGGATGGAGAGCATCACGAGGGAGCTCCTCCAAGTAACGCCAGCGGTTATGGAATCAGCGCCTCGGTGCTCCTGCACGGATGCAGGGAAGCCCTGCATCACCCCAGGAAACGCCGCTGCTTTTCCGAGGGCTGCTGGCACGGGCAAAGCCACGGCTCTGCTCCAGCCCGGCTTCTCCAGCAGCCCCACGTGCCCCTGAGGACGAGTCCCACCTCCCCTCTGAGTGCTGACCCCACATTCTCCTAGGGAATGCCAGGGGTTCCCCTCATTTTTCCTGGGGGAGGGACGGGAATGGCCTGGGAGGGACAGGGGGACGAGGGCGGGGAGGTGGTTCTGCCTCTTCGTGACAACATCAGTGCCGAGCCCAGGTGGTGCTCAGGGAGAACCTGCTGGTTCCCAGGAGGGTTTCCTTGCTCAGTCAGAAACCAAAACCCCCCAGTTCTGCTTGCAAAACAGAGAAATAAACACCAATTCTTTATTCTATATTTAATATCTGATTATTCAAAACAGAGAAACAAACACCAATTCTTTGCCTTCCTGGAGTAATGCAAACCCTCTACATTTAAAAAAAAGGCATGAGCTGGTCTGTGAGTCGCCATCCACACTGGAACCGCTGGTTGTCCCCTCCCCAGCTTCCAGTTCCTCTGTCCTTACGGATAAATTTGGCAGCTGCGTGGCTGCCAGAGCCACGATGGTAAATGCACATGAAGGATCTCTGTGTTCATAAAATGTTTTTCTAGGTAAAGATATTCCTTTAAATGCAGGTGAGAGGCAGTGGCTGGGAGTGCAGACACCTCTGGAAAGGAGGGAAGAGAAATTAATTAATCCAGCCCCAATTATCTGGGCTTTACCTTTTAAGCTGAGCTATTTTGTTATTTGAAAGTCTGGTTAGGGAAGTAAAGAACAAAAGAAGAAAACAGGCAAGTGTTAGGACTCAAAGAAATCTGATAAGAGGAATTAAAAGGGATCTAATGCTGGTGTAAAACCCGCTGCAGAGCGGGAATGATAAAATTGATGGGAGCGTTGCTGAAAAGTTAAATATGTTCCAAAAATATTTCTGCTTAGTAATTAAAAGAAGCCAAAGGGACGGCATACTGCAAGTTTACAGAGCCGAGGAGTTATTTTTCATTCTAAACTGTAACTGTGGTAGTTATTAAATTGTATTATCGAGGCAAATGCATTTAAATTGGAGATGCCATGCGCTGGGCTTTGGAGAAACTCCTGGGGAACTTGGGGCTTAATACCACACCCTGTGATCATGTGGAATCCTGGGACAGCTGCAGGGAGAGGGGAACACGGGGCCAGAACAAAGACCAGAACGACATCGCTGAGCTGATTTTGCTCCTCCATAAAATAGCAGGAGAGCTGCCGAAAAGATGGAGCTGATAATTAATTGAGACCGTTATTAGAACAGTTTATTATGGCCACTCAGCAGGATTTTCTGAGCGTTTCTGGTGAATTATTGTGGATTGGCCAGGAGAGCCCTGGCAGGGACCTTCCCGGGTGCCTGCCAGGATCGCACACGGAGCTGGAGGATGGACAACGGCTGCTCTGAAAGAGGAATTAAACCCAAGGCTTCAGAGGAACATCCTGGAGCTTCACAAGCCACAGATAATCCTCCAAGGTACTTTAAAGCTCTTCATTCCAAGTTCAAAATGCCAAAGACTACAAAATCAAAGAGAGAGAGATTGTGGATGTGCTACTGCTGTGGGCTCCTGCAACAGGAGGGTCTTGGCCCAGTAAAAACAGCCAGGGGGCCTTTGAGAGTGCAGTTCCATCTTGGAGAAGAAGGTGGGAAATAGAGAGGCATCCCTATGATCCTTGATTCAGGGAAAATCTCCTCCTTGATCCCAAATCTGGTGATCAGGTCAAGATGCATCTTCCCAAGCCAAATCCGCTTTTACCTGCAGCTGCTTGCTGGTGTTACAGAAGGGAAAAACCAACCCCAAACCCCCAGCTACACATCCAGTGGCAGGAACAGGAATTCCTCCTGATCCCTGAGCCTTCGGGATTATACAGAGCCTACTGTGGAATAATAAATACATGTCCTGGCATCCCCTTTAGACAGACCCCGATGCCCCCTCGTATTCAACCCAGAGGTTCAGAGGAACATCCAGGAGCTTCACAAGCCACAGACAATCCTCCGAGGTGCTTTAAAGCTCTTCATTCCAACTCTGAAATACCAAGTTCTACAAAACCCAGTGAGTCAGAGGAAGAAAAGAGAGCCTGCGAATGTGTCACTGCTCTGCAGGGAGCGGGTAACAGCATCCAGGTGACAATTCCTCACTCTTCCCCGGCTGGAGGAGGAGAAGGGCTGGCGTGGGACGCCCTGAGGTGTCTGGAGCGAGGTGTGATGGGTTTGGGGGCCGCGTGTCGCGGGGAAGGGCCGGGCAGCTCCGCCAGCCCCGCAGAGGGAGCCGGGCCGGCTCAGGCCGTGTCGGGGCTGCTCCGGCCGGGAAAGCAGAGACAGGCGCTCGGAACGCTCCGTGCTCGGTGCCGGGAGAGCAGCAGCTGCTCCGTGCTCCTGCTTCCCTCCCCTCCCTGCTCCGCTGCTCTGGCACTGCTCCGACTCAGCCTGCGAGGGGAAAGCGGAGCTTGCTGTGGGCTGCAGCGCTTCAATCGCAGCGGCACGGGGCATCCCGGGCGGGAAGGGATCCATGGGGATCGTGGGCCAGTCCTGACACCCCAGCAGTCCCATCCCTGAGAGCTCCTGGAGCTCCGGCAGCCTCGGGGCCGTGCCCATTCCCTGGGGAGCCCGGGCAGTGCCCAGCACCCTCTGGGGGAAGAAACTTCTCCCAAAACCCAGCTCCAGGCCGTTCCCTTGGGTGCCGTCCCCGTCCCAGGGAGCAGAGCTCGGAGCCGCCGCTCCTCTTCCCCTCACGAGAAGCTGGAGCTGCCATGTCTGCCCTCAGTCTCCTCCTCTCCTCAGCCGCTCCTCACAAGGCCCCTCTCCACCCTCACGGCCTCCTTTGGACACTTTCCGATGGTTTCGTGTCCTTCTCACGCCGTGGCGCCCGAAGCTGCCCACGCTGTTCCAGGTGAGGCCGCCCCAGCCCTGGGCGGAGCGGGACAGTCCCTCCCTGGCCTGGGCTGGGCCTGCTCCCCCGGAACGCTGAGATTTAACTCCGGGTTTGGCATGTGGGCACGGCCAGAAACCAAACCGGCCTCGGGGGTGAGGGCTGAGGGTCTCCCGAGCCCTCCACAGGCGGAGCCGGCCCCGCTCCAGGCTCCAGAGCCGCCGGGGATTCTGTCAGAGCAGCACAGCTCCTTCCAGCCCTGTGGGACGGGGGGGGGATTCTGGCATCACGGCAACTCTTCTGGAGACGGCTCCCAGCTCTCCCCCTTCTCACCGCGGCTTGCTTTTTTTAAAATGTGTTGTTTTTCTCGGATACGCGAGGCACAGGCGCTCTCAGCTTTGTGCAGCGGGGCCTTGCGAGGCTTTTAAGGAAACCCTCATCCATCCGGGTGGATTTGCACCTTATCCTCCTGCCTGGAGCTGAGTCACTGGAACCGCAGGCTGCGGTCACCGCAGACGTCTGCGTCTGTGATTCTGTTTTTATCTGGGAAGCTGACGCCTGGTTTAGAGTTGGGGATGGCACTCTTTAAGCGACAGCCTGTAATAAATAATTGGGAATTCTGGGATCACCGGAGCCCTGGCAGAGCTCAGAGAGGAGCAGGACACAGAGGCCTCAGCTCGTGGATGTGGCTGGTCCAGGAACTGAGCTCCATGTTCCTAGTGGCCAGAATTAGGTTAGGCCCAAGATTGTCCTCAGAAAATCAAAGGAATTTTCTAGGGAAGGAACAGCCCCTGCAGGATCACTCTGCCTCGATGGCTCCAGAGAGCCACAGGGATGGGGCAGCTCTGCTGGGAGGAAAGGCTGGGAGAGCTGGGATTGTTCAGCCTGGAGAGGAGAAGCTCTGGGGTGAGCTCAGTGTGGCCTTGCAGGGCCTGAGGGAGCTGCAGGAAAGATGGAGAGAGACTGGGGACAAGGAGTGCCAGGACAAGGGGAATGGCTTAAAACTACAAGAGGGGAGATTCAGATGGGATATTGGGAAGGAATTGTTCCCTGGGAGGGTGGGCAGGCCCTGGCACAGGGTGCCCAGAGCAGCTGTGGCTGCCCCTGGATCCCTGGCAGTGCCCAAGGCCAGGCTGGACACTGGGGCTTGGAGCAGCCTGGGACAGTGGGAGGTGTCCCTGCCATGGCAGGGCTGGGATGGGATGGGCTTTGAGGTCCCTTCCAACCCAAACCATTCTGGGACTCCATGATCTCTTCTGATCCCCTAAGCATTTATTTAGAGGTTATCCAGACGCAAACCGGAGCAGTTCCTCCCCACGCCACAACCCTTTCACCCCACGTGTTCCACAGAGGTTTTTGGACTCCTATTTCCCATCGCACCTCTTCTCCTCACCTCTTCCAGGCAATAAACATTCTGGTTGCTGGACTGGGGCCTCTCAGGACGGGCGGAGGAGATGAAATTCCGACGTGCGGGAGCTGCGGGTTGGAAACGCCTTTGGCAAGCGACAACTAAACCTGGGAATGTCCCCAAACTGCAGAGGGGAGCGGGGGCTGCGCGTCAGGAGGGGCTGAGGTGGCGAAGGCCCAGGGTACCAGGACGTCCCATCTCTTCTCCCAGCCCCAAATTCTGCGTGTCGTGAGCAGAAGTGCCACGCTTTGAGCTCGGGCTGCTTCCAGAGGCTGTGGGATTGGGAGGGAACATTCTCCTGGCCTCGCATCCTTATCCCAGCAGCTTCTGTGCCCAGATGGAGCTGCCCTGGCCCTCAGGACACAGAGTTTACCCCACCCACCCCTGTTTGTGCAATGCTCTGTGCAGGAGAAGGCTTTTTATACCAAAATGTGTTGCCAGGCTCTTTGGAGGGGGTGGAATGTGAGTTTTCCTCCCTATTTTCCGCTACCTTTGGAGTCCTGGGGAAATGCGATGTTTTATCAGGCCTCAGTTTTGCTGCTGAAGCAAAATCGTGGCTGCCACTCACTTCTGTGCAGGGCTGTCACAACACTGCTTTGGACCTGACTTTTTTTATTCATTATTGATCATGGGAAATTGTTTCTAGAAGAGGGATGTAATTTATTTATCACCGGGGCTGCCAGCGGAATGTGATTTGCGCTGGAGTCCTGTTCCCTGGATTGTGCTTTGGCAAATATGATAAGGCTGGGGAAGTAGGACAGCTTTGATGCTGAGGAGTCACTCTTAACATCCCAAACGCTGCTGGGAGAGTGCTGCACCCTCCCTTCCGTGCCTCATTCCTGCAGCGCCGGAGGCTCCCCAGCTCCTCCTTCGGAAAGCTCCGCTCCCCCTCTGCCCGTGGTGGCAACAGGGAGGGCCTGGAGCATCCCAGACCCTCTCTTATCACATCCCATCCATATTATCACCCTTGATAAGCTCATGGGAAGTGCTTTAGGCAGAATAAACCTTTCTTTTTATGGAGGGAAGTGAGCGAATGGAATTATCTCTGCGGTAGAGGTTATTTGCTGGCCGATAAACAGATATTTTTAAGGGCAGAGTCTGGTGTTACACCGTCTGTCAGAGCTATCCCTGACTTTAGGGTTTAATATTTTTATATGGCGGTGTGTTTATCCTCGCCGTGAAGCGAGGGTTGAGGGGAAATACGGGATTTGAGTACCCCCAGCTGACCAATATTCACCGGCATCCACTGCTTTGAGGCATCCACAGGAGCCCGTTCCAGCTGCAGACAGATTATGACCTCCACAGGTGATGCGAGGAAGGGGGAAAATCCTAAAACTGCTGTTATAATCTGTAATAATCTCAGCCTGGCACTGATCCTACGCTTTTTTTACCCAGGGCAATGCCACCCTTTCATTTCCTCTGCTCTCCCCCTCGCTTACGATCTACTTGGGTTTTTTTTTTTCCCCTCATAAAAGTCTGGAGTGTCCTCCTGCACTTCTGCTGTCCCCGGGATTTTAGTGGGAACATTTGAAAAATAAATACCAGCCAAGGAGCACATTCCCTTTTATTGCAGCTGTTCTCGCCGCATATGCAATGGTGAATTAACTCCATTTCCACGAGTCTCTTTGACTTTTATGTAGCAGTGGAGAGGAGCTCGGGCCATAAAACTTGCGTGGTCCTGTCCGCATTTGTGTCCTCAAACGTCTCAGGACACCCCAGCGGAGCCCACCCTGCTCCCCTCTCTTTCTGCAGCTCTCTTTCCGTGCATTTCCATCCTGTTTAATTTCCTCTAAAAGCCGGAAAATCTCCCCCGCTCTGTTCCTCTGCCTCTTTCTGAGCCTGCCTGTTATTGTTGGGGAGTTCTAGCATGACGCCGCCTCAATACAGGCAATTTTCTCCTTGCAAGCACGTTATCATCACCGCTCCAATCCATTTATTGCTTCAGAACCTCTGGGGCAGCGCCTGCTCTGCTCCGCTGAGCACCGCAGGCAGACCCGAGCTGCTCCTAAAGCTCTCAGATTGGTGCCCTGCTCCGCCGGCTGGGGCGTTTTGGCCGAACCTGTGGCTGCCAAAGGAACGTTTTCCCCTTGCTGGAGCTTTTGTGACCTGATCCTTCTGTATCCCTGGGTTTATGGTCGTGGGATGCTCGTGGATGTGCAGGCTCGAGCTCAGCGCCTGGTTTATTGAGTTACTTTTATGGCAGCAGCTCCTATCCTTCTGTCTTAATCTCATTTTATGTCTTTTTTTTCCCCTCTCCCAGCCTTCACGGCAGTAACTATCTCTGATATTTAAATGCCCACATACATGATCAGTAGATCTTAAGAGTAATATTTTTATTCGGTAAATGCTGGGCCTGGCTCCCTTTCCTCTCCTCGCATCGCACGAGCTCTTCTGCAGCGGCCACAATAGCAATAAATAGGTTTATTGCTCTTGTCAGAGACATATGTTTCAAGGCCAGCAGGGCCTTTATGATTATTTGGTTGGAGATTATGGATTGCTCAGAGCAGAACTCAAAGCACCGAGTCAAAATTAATAACGTGGAGGGGACTTTGCGTGATCCGCATGCCTCACGCGGGGACGCGCGGCCCTGACGGAGGTGCCGCTGGAGCCCGGCTCCCGGGAGCAGCCAGCTCCCTCCTCCGGGCCCACAGCGCTTTCCCGAAGCTCCCGGAGCGGAGGGGCTGAGCAGTTCCGCCGCGTGCTCACGGTTTTCCTTGCGCCGCGGAAGCGTCGCAGATAATTTGCGGTTTGCGTCCCGGCAGCAGCGGGACCCCGGCGGGATGGGGGCTGCCGGCAAGCTGGCGAAAGCCTCCCCGGCATTCCCCGAATCTCTGCGTCCTTACGGTCCCGCAGACCGGCTGCTCCTGCGGAGGAGCTGCTGTTCCCAGAGACGCCCTCTCCTCACAGGAGCTCCCCAAAAAGCGCCCGGCTCGGGGGCTCTTTAAACCACTCCGCTGCGCTCGGGCCCCGCTGAGCTGTGCCGCTGATTACGGTGCTCTGCAAAGAGTTGTTTCACAACTATGATTTTCCAATTACTTCAATCACCTGGAACTGAGGAATAAACCGGAGCTCCCTGTTATTTGTCTCTTTTTTTTTTTCCTGGTAGTTCCGAGGGGGAGTTTTTGGGCCTGTTTTGCTCCCTGCAGAGAGCGCTGCCTGGATGCAGGAGCGCGTCCCGCCCGCTCTCCCGCTGCGCGTGGGCTGCAGGTGAAATTCAGGACATTCCCGCAGGGATCCAGGTGTCTGGAGGGCTGTTCCAGTGGTTCACAGGGCACAAGGACACACCAGGGAAGCCTCATTTCGGTGCCCTCATCTCCAGCTCAAACAGAGCTGGATTTCTCCTGCGGGGGGAGAGAGGGATGTTCCAGCAGCTGTCAGACCAATTTTTTTGGGAGGTCGCAGCCAGAGGTGTAGAAAAGTGGCCCAAAGGCAAAACAAGTGACCCACAGGGGCACCTCTGCCTGCTCCAGGCTGCTGGGACACAGAGCTTTGAGACGGACCTGCCCAGACCTCCCCCGTACTGAAAAGAGGACCCACCCTAAATATTAGATGGAAAACACACCAAGAGAGAGGGAAAGGGAGCAGATTGGACAGAAGGGAATGTTTCAAAGGGTTATTAACAGCTCTTCCCATGCCCAGAGTGTCCTTGCAGGCAGATCCTTGATTCCAGACTTGGTTTAGGCAAGTGATTAATGGATTTCGGGACTGCAGCCACTTCTCATCCCAGATCTTCCCCCTTTCTCCCAGGCCTGGCTCCTTGATCCCTGTCCCTCGCTGTGGGATCTCACTGTGGGATTTGCAGGTTCCCAGCCCTAGCATTCCAACCCTGATCCCACCCGTCCTGTCCTCTCCAGCTCCTTCTGCCTGGAGCAGTGATTTGCCCTCTCTCCACGGTATCCCACCCGATCCAGGCTTCTTTCAGGAAAGGGAGACAGCTGGGAATGTGTCTTTTCCACACGAGATGCTTCCCACAGGTCCTGGTGACAGCAGGGGGTGGGTGGGTGTGCCGTGGGTAAATTCCCATGACAACTGTAAACTGTCTTCAGCGGATGGGGAGAGAAAACTGGATAAGGATTTAATACAAAGCCACTCAAATCTGCGTGGGAAAGGGAGCCTGGTTATCCAGATTTCATCATTCCCAGCCTGTTTACAGGATACACTCATTAAAGGCAGCTGGAAGTTGGAATTACCTATCCGGAGCAGTTCACCAGATTGTTGCTTCTGTGAGAACAATATGTTATAAAGCACATACCAGGGAAGTTGTTTTAATTAACCAATTATCTATTCCAGGTTTCTTGTAGCTCTCTTTATCTCTGTTCTTTAGCTACAGTACAATATGGAAATGAGAGCAAATGAAAGCACTTTATTAGGCAAAATAGAATTAACCGAGAAAATAAGGAGTTACAGGGAGTGAAACACAGGCCACCCAAACATGCTTGGAACATGTGAAATGGGAACTTCAGCTGTGCCTGGTAAAACACGGACATAAGGAATGAAATGGGCTCCTCCACCTCATCCTGCAGCTCCCCAGGCAGGGTGAGCTGCACCCGCAGTGCTGGAAGGAGCTCTGGGAGGGTTCAGATCCCTCACCATCGCCCCACGGGTTTATTCCTGGCTGCAGGATTCCAGCCCTGTCCCACATCCCCGGCCCTGGCAGCGGGACCAGCGCCGAGGACTCGGGGCTGGCATCCCAGCGCCCTCCAAGCCTCATTCCCAGCGGGAGCAGCCTGCCAGCCCTGCAGAACACACCTCGGGGGAGGCTCCAGCCCAGGCCCCTGGGACTGGAGAATCCCCCCTCTCTTCGCTCCACACTCCCTGGAATATCCCTGAGGACACTTAGGGGGGCACAGGGCACATCCCACCCTCTGCTCCAGGCGGTTCCTCATTCCCTGGGTGAGGTTTTTACCAGCAAGCTCCCAGGCCATGCCCAACAAAGCCATTAGACCCAGGACCGAAGGTTTGCCTCTCTCCAGGGCTTTTTTCCTGGTGTGGGATCCTTGTGGGATAAGCAGGATCTCCTGTCCAGGCCGTGGTGGCTCAGCACCACCTCTGCGTCCCCAGGCTGTGGCTTTTTGTGCCAGCAGGGTTTTGTTATTGGGAACGGGTGTGCTGCACAAGCACGAACAGGGAAATCCAGGAAAACTGAGGATGGGGTCACTTCCAGGGTGTTCTCCACCTCGGAACTGCTCCCACAGCGCAGCAGCTCCTCTCCTTGTAAATCCAGCGCAGTGCTAAACCCCAAAGCCCCTCACAAGCCTTTCACTCAGGTGAAAATCGCTCAGGTGGGAGCTTCCCGAGGAGAATTTGGCCACAAAGAGGCCTCTCGTCACTCGGGTAAACAAGACACAACGATCAGGCTCCGCGCGGGGCTTATCGCCGGGAACCAGCAGGGAAGGGAGAGCTCCAGCTCCGGCTGCACGCGCAGGGACTGCTTTCCCGAGATAAACCAGGAGCGCGTTCGAGTGTTTCCCCTCCGAGCGGCACGAAAGGCGCGCCGCTGGCGCTCCGCATCTCCCGAGGCCGCTCCCCGAGCAGGACGGCGGGGGAAGGCAGCGGGATGCTGGTTCTGGATGCGACCCAGGGCGCTACCAGACGGGCGGGTGGCCGCTCCCGCAGCTCTCCCTGGGACCTTTGGTGCTCCAGGGAGAGGAGAGCAGGACAAGGGACGTGGGGTCAGCCAGCCCCTTCTGGGCGGTGCCCGTGGCTCCTGGCACTCGCCGATCAGAGGGGTGAAAACGAGGAGGTGCCCACCTGGAGCCACCTCCTGCTCCTTCCCAGGCAGGGAATAAAGCCCGTGCTGCGTTTTGGCTGCTCTGGGAATACAAAAGGAGGAGCGTCCTCAGTTTGGGTGAGGCAGATCCCGCTGTCTCTGACCTCTAATTCATTGTGCAGCTGGAAGTTCTGCTGGAATGGCTGCTAATTGAGGCCCTGGCCAGTAATAATTGGTGGGAGGGGCGGCCTCCGTGCCCTCCTGACTGGAGGCCACCCCGGGCTGTCCTCAGCCACCCTCCCCTGCCGTGGTCACACACTGTCCTGGTCTGGATTCTCCATTTCAAAGCCATAACAAGGTCCCTGGGGATTTTCTTTCTCCCTGTTTGCGGGGAGCCAGGAGCTGTGGCTGCCCCTTCCCCCTGCCTGTCAGGCCCAAATCGTTATTAGGGCTGGAATGGGAACGTTTCTGTGGAGCCAGGGATTTACTGTTGGTCTGACTGCAGCCCTAACAGTCTAATCAAGTGTAACAAACTCTTATTAGCCCAGTTACAACAATACCAGGGCCAGGAATTAATATGGAAAAGGATCATCAAGAACAGAGCCATGAAATCCCCGGGATCCGTCTCACCTGTGTGCCGATGCCAGGCCTGGTGGCTCCGCTCCTCCTGGAGCAGGAAACACCTCTGGGTGTCCCCAGGGTCGATGGCAGCTCCAGAACTCCCCCAGGACGAGCTCGGGGGGGCTGCAAGGGGCCCTTCCCTGCGGGGTTTGGTGTCACCTGCACACAGAACCCCCCAGGGTTCAATGACTGGGAAGGGGTGGTTGGGATGGAATTTGATTTGGCGAAGAGCTTGGAGCAACCCGGGACAGTGGAAGGTGTCCCTGCCCCATGGAACCCCACCCAAACCCGTCTGGGATTACCCCTTCCTGAATATCCAGCACTGCTTTGGACGTTCTTCCTTATGCTAATAATAATAATAATCATATCATATTTTATTTCTGCTTAACATTTTATGGCTTCCATTTAATAGGTTATATATTAAAATTAATACCAGCACTTTATTTTCCTGCACTTTTATGGGTTCTCCAGCATCAGAGCCAGCTCCTTTTTAGAAGACTTTTTTTCCCTATCAAAGTGCTATTTTGTCAAAAAATTAAGCTTTAAACTGGAGTAGGGCTCCTCAAACGCTGCAAGGATTTAATCACGGAAGGCCACGATGATAATTTCGCTTTCAAAATAACCTTTCCTCCCGTGACTTTTTTATTCGCGGCCGGCAACGACACAAAGATTTTATTTTTTTTAAATACCGAAATTACACCGGGATGATTTGTTGCAGGTGGTTTAATCCAGTCCTCGTCGCAGCTTTGAAACGTGACGGGTTCTGATGTTTGAAAGGTGCGAGGACACGGTGGGAGCTGCCTTTTGTCTGAAGTTCTTCTGCCTTTGGGCTTCGAGTTCGCCCGTGCTCCGCGGGGACCGAGCGCGAGCGATTTGAGATAATTGTGAAATCTGAAAGGGCTCCCTGATGCCTCTGCTCTTCCCCTCCTGCTCCGAATGGCTGCGAGAGGGATTAACTCCGCTCCGGAATTGTCCCCGGCTCCCTGATTTTAGTGCTGGAAAATTACCGAGCCCGGTGCTCCTCGGAGCCGGGGCTGGGATTACAAAACTCGCCGAAATTGGTGCAGGCAGCCCCGTCTGCAGCCCCCTCGGAGCGGAGGGGGGGAGCTTGTTTCAGTAACACATTGCAAGTGTTCACATTACCCAGGCATCTGCACGCTGCCCTCCATTTTAGGGAGAAATAATGGACTTTTTCCAGGCAGAAGTGCATGTTTATGACTGCAGGCAATAATTAGAGGCTGGTGAGTCAAGGTACTGCAGAAGGAACAGGGAACAAACCAAACCTGTGGGGAAAAGGAGCTGGAAACTGCTCGAGTGCTTGTTCTGGGATAAATTTAACCTTCCTGAAGCTGATCCAGGAGGAGCTTTTCCCACTCTGGAGAGGCACCACAGGGATGGCTTCGGCCAGGGTCTGTTCTTGCCCAGCCCCAGTCCCAGCTGGAGCAGGTGGATGAGGGATCCTGGTGGGCAGCAGCTCCCTTGGGATGGCATTTCCTTGTCTCCTGAAAAAGGGACCCCCCCAGCCCCTCTCAGAGCTCTCAGAAAGGGCTGGGTCGTGTCCCAGTGCCTTTGGAATGTGGGGGGCTCCTGGGATGGAGACCCCGAGACCTTGCTGGGGGGATCCCATCTCCCTGTTTGCTCCCCCGCAGCCGTTCCAGGGGCAAGGCTGCCCTCGGGCTGCTCCAGGCATTCCCGCCCTTCCCTCCTCTCCTCCAGAACGCATTCCCAACTTTCACACCAACTTTTAATAGCTGATCCAAAGGGGCTGGCAGGAGGCTCCGGAAGGAGCAGCCAGGCTTGACCAGCGCTATTAAATAGTGATTTTATCCATGTTCACACAGGTGCAGGAGGAGGGAATGGGGAGTGCATAACGTAAATCGGATTTTTTCTCAAGTTTACAGGAGTTTGAGATTAAAGAAGTTTGTGGAAGCCGGCAGGATAAATGAGATGGGAGCTGCTGAGAGATAACAGGGAGGATTAGTGGGAGCTCGGCAATAATGGAGAGCAGGTCTGGGGTGGGAATTGTCACCTTGGAAGCTGGGGGCACCTTGGCTCCAAGAGGGCAGACGTGACACTGGGGCTGGGGAAAGACCGGCCTAAAAATGATCTCTTTTCTCCAGGAGCAGTGGTGGCCACCGTGGGTTTTGCATATCCGAGTGTGATGGTGACATCCGCTGCTCCACTCCGCCCCTGGAAATTCCCTTTAATTCCTCCCAGAGCTGTGGAGCAACCCAGCCAAACCTTGCGTGGTAAATTCGCGGAGAAATCCAGGCGAGAACATTAATTCTGCATTTCTCCTCTTCATCAGATCACTGCCCTCTAAGCACCCTCATAAACTCATCCTGCTCCTGCATTTCTCTGCAACAGAGAGAGGCACTTACACCAAACTATCTCCTTCCCCCGAGCACCTCCCCGCTGCTCTGCGCTCGTGTGCACATTAAAAAAGGGTTCGTCCCCCTCTCTCTCTGCATTTCACCTTCACACTTTGACGGGATTTCTGCAGTCCTCTCCTCGCTCCGGAACATTCTTGTTTGGGGCCGAGTTCTCGCTAACCCTGCCGAGCTGCAGCCCCTCGGCTGCTCCCGTCCTCCTCCCGCTGCCCCTCCTTGCCCTGCCTGCTCAGACCGCACGGGTCACTCGGGGCTGGCTACTAACAGCCTCAAACTCGTTTGGGGCCGATTCAAACGCGGCTCTGAAGAGCTGCACGACTCTGCTCCAGGAAAACCTTGCCTTTCCCAAGCTCTTTTCCCTCTGCCTGGAACATCTGCGGCAGGCAGAGCCATTTCCTGAGGAACACGAGGAGGTGCCACAGACCCCCCGATGCCTCCGGGCTTGCTCGTGGCCTCGAGCACAGGGACCTACTTATCTGGTGGCGCAAGCTGCTGTAAGAAGCACTAAAACACACCAGGAGAACGCAGAGTGCTTGTGTGGACCATTAATCTGAGCTTTACAGGGCCTAAGAGTTCTCCCGAGTGCCGGCAGAGTGGCTCGGCGCTGGGGCTGGGTGGTGACAGCCCTGTCACTGCCATGAGGACACGGCTCACCGCGGCCAGGCCAGCCTCTGAGCCTGCCCAGGCTTCTCTCCGTGGCAGGCCGGGGTTTTTTAGGTTCAGCGTGTCCAGAGAGCTGGCAGAGCTCAGAGCAAGGCCGGGTCCGGAGCCAGGTCCCGCTGGTCGCTGCGGGTGACCCAGGGGGCTGCGTCCATCCGTGGGCATCGGCGGAGAGGAGGCGACAGTGGCGCTGCTTCTCCGCCCCGCCGGCCTTCCCCAGGAAGCTGCCTGCTCGCAGGTGACCTCCCCGAGGGCCCCAAGGGCTCTTCACCCCGCAATTCCCAGAATTCACCGTCCTGCAAGGGCCCGTCCCCGTGGTTCGGGTTTGGGAATCATCTCCACGAGGATAAAGGCAGCCCTGTGGCCTCACCTCTCAGCGTCCCTGCTGGGGGAGCCTCCAGCTGCCAGCCCTGAGCCTGGGACGGGGTGGCAGAGGTGACAGGACCAGGGCCACAGAGGTGACAGGACCAGGTCCCCGGGCAGGCTCTGAGCACGCAGACTCTCGGCTGGGGCGGTTCCCAGTGCGAGATGGAAAATTGGGATTTATCAAAGGGGCTGCTTTGGGCATCCAAGGCCAGCATGACCAGAGAGCGGGGAGGTCCCTGTCCGGACTCCCCCGTGCCTTTGGCAGAGAATTCCCCCTTCCCGCGGGGTGGGGAAGGCAGAAAGCGCCGGTGACAAACAGCGGTGAGCTTCGCAGGAGCCCCGCACCTCCAGGGCCACGCTGCCTACCAGACCTCGAGCTTCCCACCTCTGCCAGGGTGTGACCTCCACAGGAGACCCCTCAGACCCGCCCGTGGCTGGGAATTAAGTGGGATTCCCAAAACGTCGCCTGCCGGGGCGCGACGGGCGCGGTGCCAGCTCTCCCTGTGCCCGCGTAGGATGCAGGATGCAGGACAGGAGCTGGTCCGGGTGGGAGAGGCTGCCCCGGCACATTCCCGCAGGGAACCTCCCCCAGCACCCCCGGCACCGAGAGCTGTCGGAGAGGAGCTGTTAATTAGCGCAGATCCCGGGAGCAGCGAGGGTGGCTGAGCGCAGCGCTGCTCCCAGCAGTGACAGCTCCAGCTTTGCTCTTCTGTCCTGCCTTGTTTTCATGGAAACTTCCCGGAGCCGCGGAAAACGCACAATTAGAGGCTGTTAGGTGATTGATTCCTGGGCGAAGGGGCCTTTCCTCCTTGCCTGGAAGGTCTGGCAGGTATTATTTAAAGAGCTAATGAATGTTAATGGGCACATTATTTGCAAATCTTGAAGTGGAATATTAGATCAGGGCTCCTGTGTGTCATGGTAATCAGCTTTCCCTCGCTTGCTCTGGCTCGGGGGGGAAACACCCTGCAGTCGCTTTGTTGTGTGCTTTTCAGATTAATATCCCTTTTCCAATCCAGCAGCTTTTCTCGGGGTGTTGGAGTCGAAGCAGCAGATGGTTCACATGCTGCTGTTTGATGCCTGACCAAGGGATTGTCCTGCTCAACACCGCCCTGCTGGGAGCACGGAGCGAGCTCCCTACTGTGGTGTCTCCCGAGAGGGGGGAAAGGTGTTTGGGAGGAGGCAGGGCTGGGCTGGACCCCCCCTCTCCCACCCAGCACATCCCTGGGATGGAGAGCAGCGTCCGAGCTGCTCAGCGCCCACCGGGACCTCCTCGGGATGGGGCTGTGGGGACACCGAGGGGCGGCTCACACCGAGAGCTCCCTGCTGCTGCTGCTGCTCCAAGCTGCCTTTTCTCCAGCGCTTCCCAAATTTCACTTGGCTGCTTCCCCCTGCGCTTCCATCTGTGTCCTCCAGATTCCCACACCCAGGCCAGTCCACACCTCTGGCCAGGTCGGTGGCCGCCAGCCCCCATCCCCCCGGATAACTGGCTGCTCCTGGATGCCAGAGGCGAGGTCGGAGCCGTCCCCGCGGAGTTTCCCACAAGAACACGCTGAAAGGTTCATCCCCCCCACCTTCCCGGCCACATCTGGATCAGGGAGCACAGCCTCTGCCAGCTGGGACCCAAAATGCCTGGCACACCTCTGGCTGTCACACGCCATGTCCCTCAGGGAGCCGAATTAAAGGAAAGGAGAAATCATGGGGGATTTTCCAAAGCTCTTTGCTGGAGCCTTTCCTGAGCATCAGACAAAGACCCGAAGCTGCTGCACAGGGAGCAGCACAGCCCTGCCCTGGCTCGGGACCTGTGCTGCTCTGGGGTCCAAAGTGAGCCACACAAGCCGGGGTTTGGGAGGCTGGGGAACCTCTGGGTGGCAGGAGATTGCGGCTCAGGTGCCACACCTGCCGCGGTTCAGGTGTTCCACCTGCCTGGAACAGCTCCCACACAGAGGATCCCGGTGGGAAGAGCAGCAGGAGCGGTGCTGTGGGAAAAGCTGCTCCCCCGGGTGCAGCACAGGTGAGGGATGGGGGAAGGCTCTTGTTCTGCCACAATAAACCGGCAAATTGATGATGAAAAAACACCCATCATCTACTTCTGTATTTCCAGTCTCCTTCTGGATGAACCCAGCAGGTTTCTGCCTGGGAAGGGGAAGATTCCTGCTCTGTAGCACACCTGCTCTGCAGCCCCAGACTCCTGAGCACCCACCCATCCCTCCTTTGTATTAACAGCGATTCAAATGTTAACAGCTGCTGTCCATGTTCGTCAAAAAGCAGCTCAATACAAATATATGATTATTGTATGAGCATTGTATGAAAGGTACTTGGTTGTGTCTTAAGCTAAAATAACAATACACACTTTTATCCAATCCTGATACGTTTATAAATATATTTAAATGGGTATAAATATTTATAAATAGTTTCTGTAATCTTCTGTAATTAGGCTCTAAGCTCTGTGACAGACAGCATCTGTTTGATCTGCGGGCGCTCTCCGTGCGTGCGTGGCAGCTCTCTCCAATGGAAGCGGCGGAGTCAGGAGATGCCTCTGAAGGGAGCCAGCTCCTTCCCTCGGGAGGAGGCAGCCCAGACCCGGAGCAGGCTCCCCGGAGCAGGAAAAGCCGGGCAGAGCTGGGAGTGTGCAGCCAGAGCGGGGCGGGGTGGAAGGACGAAGAGCCCAGGGCTGGAAATGCTCTGTGAGTTATTGGCAGCTGGAAGCTGGGCCGGGAGGAAGGAGCAGCCAGCGAGGACGTGGTGGGTGGGAAAAGCGATCATAAACCCTTTTTTATTTCTCCTCATAACTCTCTTTATTTCCTCTCAGTTTGACTGTCGCTTTGAGCTGTCCTCCTTCCAGAAGGGAAGGAAGTAACCTGACACAGAGTCAAACAAAACGGGCCCTTTTTGCTCTGCAAGCCTTTTGGGAACGCTCCCGACGCTGAGGAAGTGGGGTGGATTTTCTCAGGGCTACGGGCAGCTGCTTGGGAACGGCTGATGAGCTCGGTGGCAGCAGGACAGGACAAGCCACGGTCCCACAAAGCCACCAGGAGCTCCCACGGGTGGGACTCGGGTCCCAAAGCAGCTGCTGGGACAGCTGGAGGCCTGTCTGGGCTGCTCCACGCTCGCCCTTTCCCAGCTCAGCACCGACCGACGTCGCTCAGGAGGCTCCTGGGTGTCCCTGGATGCCCCACGGCAGCACCAAGTGGCAGAGGGGGGATCCTCAGACCACCCCACACGGGGACCCCACGCTCCGGCAGGACAGAGGGCACCGTCCCTGGTGCCAAGGGCTGGGTGTGTTTGGTGAGAGAAGCGGGAATGGGGCACTGCAGAAGCTTTATGGGGACGGCCTTTTGGGCTGGAGAATGTTTTCTGGGGTGAGGACACCGGCCACACTCTGGGGAGATGCTGCTGAGTGGGCACAAGTGAGGGGGGGAAGAGGAGGAGAGGCAGAGTTTGCCTGATCCAGCGGTGGATCCTGATCCAGCTCAGGTGCTCATGTCCAGGCCGTGTCCCTGGCACCGGGGAGATGTCCTGGCTCCCACGGGCACCGCTCTGTGCCCCCCCTGCCCACACTGGGGGTGCTGGATGTGCCCCCCGCCCTTTGTCCGACCAGCCCCGCTGCCTTCCTGCTGCAGGCGTGTGAGAAGAGCCTGTCCTGCCTGTGGGATGGGGGAAAAATCCTGTTGGAGGAGATGGAGGGATCTCTGCTGTCATCCAGGCTGAGGAAGGGGACGTGGAGAGCGATGGAGAGGTTTGTCTGTGTGGGATGGAGACAATTGCTGGGAACGGCAGGAAAAGAGAAAGTGGAGCAGAGCAGAACAAAGCCAGACTGAAGCAGGAGCCTGGGGCTGTGTAGGAGTGGGAGAACATCCAGCAGAGCTGGACCGGCTGTGCCAAAACCCTGGGATTGTTCTGGCTCCGCTCTGGCTCTCCACGTTGAGCCCTGCTCCCGAGCAGGGGCACGGCGCTGCTCTGTGGCAGATGATTGTCACCCCCAATTTCTGTGTTTAAAAATGCAGGAGGACAGACTGAGAGAAAAATAATCAAATTGCCAAGTGCAAAGTTGCAGAGTGATCTTTGCTTTGCAGCTTTGGCTTGGGCCCTGGCTGTGTATCTTTAATCTTCCAGAAGTCTTTAATCAGAAGAAAATCTGGCTTATCCCTAAAGCCCGGGGTCTGAGCCTGTGCAGTGCAAACAGAATCCTCGGGAGCCTCCAGGAGGGGATGGAGCAGAGACAAGCGGAGATGTGGCTGTGGCTGCCCAGTGGTTCCAGCAGGGCAGTGCCCGCAGCTCCCAGTCCAGCAGCTCTGGAGGCAGGGCAGGGGAAGGGATGCTCGAGGCAAGAACGGGGGGAAAATGAAACCGTGACAGCTGAGAATGGATAAACAGGCTGGGGGCTTGATAGGGAAAAGCGAAATGTTGGGAAATGCTGTCTGCACTCACCTGGAGGGGAGTTTGCTGGGTTTTGTAAGCCTGGATTTATCACAGAATCATCAAAGCTCATCCCGTTCCAGCCCTGCCACGGGCAGGGACACCTCCCGCTGTCCCAGGCTGCTCCAGCCTGGCCTCGGGCACTGCCAGGGATCCGGGGGCAGCCACGGCTGCTCTGGGCAAGCAGAGGCCTCCCCACTGACTTAGGGGTGATGCTGAGGATTTCATTTAGAAATGGGGCCGTGACTTCCCACCAGTTCCCAACAGCTCAGAGAGAACAGAGAGGAAAGAGGAGCAGCCAGCAGAGCCCGTGCTGCTCCTGGGACAGGGGCACAGCCAGCCCTGCCTTTCCGAGAGCTCCGTGCATCTCCCTCAGACCTCGGGACAGAAATTTTGGCACGGACGAGGCTCCTCCCGCCGCCTTCAGGGAGAGCAGGCTCGCTCTGCAAATGTCAGGCAGGCCCAGCCAGGGTCGGTGGCTGCTCCTGGGCTTCCCTTTCCTCCTCTCCTGCCCCGTCGAATGTTCCTGGCAGTTTTCAGCTGTGATGAAAACCTCAGAGGAGATGCTGGGGCTCGGCAGTACCCCTGCTCTCGGCCTAAAACGGGGGAGAGGGGAAGGCGCTTGGATTTTCACAACCTTCCTTTGTCACCCGTTCCTGGCTCCCCTGTGGCAAATGTTGGAGTAACCTCCTTCTTTGGGGAGAGCGGTGAGGTTTTGGGGCATGAGGGAGGTTGGGAGCTCTCTTTTAAACTTCGTCATTACCAGCATAAGCTTCCCGTTGCTAAAATGTGTTATTTGGTGTTGCTGCCTCGTGTAGATTGGTTTGGCACCCCGGATGAACCCAGGTAAAGCTGGATGTGCCCGTTGTTAGCAGCAGCAATCCCAGCTGAAGTGGGAAACTGTCCAGACCTTTGTTTTGGGAAAGGGGTATCCTGGGTGTCCCTTTCGTCCAGTTAAGGAGCTCAGTGTGGGATCTGGTGAGGTCTTACCCTGGCTTGTGGGGTTTCTGTGGAAATCAGAGGGACAAGGTGACCCCAGAGCCCAACCCATGAGAGCCAGGACAGAGAGCAGCAGTGGGGCAAGTGCAGGAGAGGGCTGGGTGTTAATTAGTGCAATTAACGAACAATTAGTGAGCAATTAATACTGGAAAAGAACAGTTGCTCCGTGAGTTTAAATTCAAAACCGAAGCAAAAGGTTGAGGCTTCATCAGCACCCACCTGACCAGGTGCCTCTTAACCATAAAAATCATCAAAACCTGGGCCCAGAACCAGCCCAGAACTGAGGGGGATCCCAAAAACTCCACAGAAAAATGGATAGAGCCAACACAGCAGAGAATTCCTGCTTGGGAGAGCCAGGAGCAGCAGTGCCAGGTTTAATCCCGAGCGGGCCACAGGGCTGATTTTAAATGCTGTTATTGAAGGGTTGCTCTGTAAAAGTGTCTCGGTGTACTTAAACTCGGTAACATTGTGGGAATTCAAAAATAAACCCGCAAAAGTTCATCCCAACTTCATTTCAAAAAGGCTCTCCACATAAAAGGGGAGAGGCTTGTTAAAAAGAAATTAAAAGCAGCCACCAGAAGGGTGACATTTTTCCAGGGGACACAGACATTGTTTAAAGATCTTCTATTAGAGGATGAGAGCAAATCTATACAATTATCAAAAAGAGACCTTAAAAGGGCAAAAAATTAGCAGTTCTCATTAAAGAGCAGACCAAAGGAGCCTGACAGAGGTAAAACTGTATCCTTCAAAAAGTGGGAGTCATGTTCAAAGGAGGAGAAAGAGACAAGGAGCGTGAGAAGACAAAGCTGTGACGGAGCGGGCAAACCCTTTTTTTGAGGAGGCGTAAAAATCTAATAATAAACCCTAATAAATCTAATAATAAACTCTTTTTGCCAACCCCCTCAGCAGCTGTGCCTGGAGGAAGCTGGGGAGGGGGAAACTGAAAGTATTCCAAGGAGCAGCCGGAATCCACCCCGGAGCCCGGAGGATGCGGCGCAGGGAAGAGCCCTTCAGTGAGCAAGGAATTGTTAAAAATGAGGGGATTCCGGAGGAGCTGGAGGTGGGAAAGGCAGGGATGCTTCCAGCAGCAGTCCAGGGATGGCCCAGCCTGGCCCTGAGCTGGGCAAACACCCAGGGAAACGTAACAGAGAGCTGAGGAGGCACGGGAATAACCATGGAATGGGGGGGAAGGGTCGCTGCACCGGGAGCTCTTGGAGCCCGTGAGCTCCCGGAGCCAGGGGCGCACGTGGGAAAAGCTTTGGGAAAGTCCTCAGCAGAGGCTCTTAAACAAAGAGTGCAGCTGATGCCTGAGGTGGCCACCTAAAAACCAGAGAGCGGGCAGGAGTGAGGGAACAAAGGCAGGGATTTATTGAAGGGCCCTCAAAGGTGCACCCTGGGTGGGCCAAAGGCGACACCCACATGGACCCCGGGTCACGAGTCCTGCACACTTTTGTGAGTTTGGTTCATTTGCATAGCAGGGTTATTAAAACTTCGGTTAATGATGTCATTTCCCCGAGCTCTCCCCCCTTGTAAAGGTGTTGGTTTGCACATTTTTGGGCCTAGGACAGTGTGGGTGTCCTTGCAGAGCAGGCTTGGAGAGGCTTTGCTGTGTCAGAGCGGCCTGAGAGAGCAGCAGCCAAAGGCTCCAGGCACTGCAGAGTTACACCCTGAGCACTGCAGCATCTGGGAAACATGGGAGTCACAACCTGAGGCATCTCCAGTGTAAAACTGCAGCGTTCCAGAGAGAGTTCCTCCTCTGTCTCACAACTGCGCAAGAAACACAAATTAGGAATAAATCAGCAGAGTGAAAGTGCCAAGGGAAGCACCCGGGGCCCTGTGGTGGGGCATCACCTCCAGACGAGGAGAAGGAAAGGAAAGCAGGTGAACAATGAAGCTGCTGGTAATTATTCAGCATTCCCAGTTCCTGGTGCAAAGCCACGGCAGGAGCTCACGACAGGACAGGCAAACAGGAGCAAGGTGTGCAAAATCCTTGGGAGGGTGCAACAGTCCTGTAGGAAGAGCTGGGACTGTCCAGCCTGGAGAAGAGAAGGGTGTGTGGAGACCTCAGAGCCCCTTCCAGGGTCTGGGTGGGTCACAGGGAAGCTGGGGAAGGATTTGCATCAGGAACTGAAGTGCCAGGACAAGGGGAATGGGCTAAAACTTAAAGAGGGGAAATTCAGATGGGATATTGGGAAGGAATTGTTCCTGTAAGGGTGGGCAGGCCCTGGCACAGGGTGCCCAGAGCAGCTGTGGCTGCCCCTGGATCCCTGGCAGTGCCCAAGGCCAGGCTGGACAGGCTTGGAGCAGCCTGGGACAGTGGGAGGTGTCCCGGCCATGGCAGGGAGTAAAATAAAATTATAAAATAAAATTATCTTTAAGTTCCCTTCCACCCCAAACCGTCCTGGGATTCTGGGATTTGAACTGAACCAGTCACAAGCCTTCCCCAAGCTGCTCAGGAAATGTGACTTTCTCCTTGCGTGCCCACGTTGCAGGTACAGTTAGGGAAAAAAAAAAAATCGCCTCAGTGATCTGTGAGAGCCTAAAAGCAAATTGAGTGTGGAAATTTTTCGGGGGAAAAGCGTTAAACAAAACAGAAGAGATCAATTTGTCATTGCACGGATCAATATTTCACCGGCTACTTAACAGTACTGCTTGCAGATCTGTTCCCTCCACTGGAGGAGGGGAAAAAAAAGGGAAAAAAACCAAAACCTAGGAAGCAGAAAAGATGGAGAGAGGAGCGGGGAAGAGATAAGGGCTGAGGAATGTCCCTGCAGGCGGAGAGATTGCGTGGATTGAGACTCTTCACTGTGAGCAAGGTGCGAGTGATGGGCAGGGGTGGCACAGGGGGGAGAATTCACAGCTCCCGTGGCTCAGAAACGGGGATCTCGGGGATATGGCCTGGATCAGGAACCGGGGCATCCCACCCGGGCAGGGAGAACCTGCTCGCCACCGGAATTCTTCCCCTCGGGATGCTGCCGGGTCTGGGTGGGCTGCAGGACACCCCGAGAGCTCCGGGGAGATGCAGAGGGGTGGTTTGGGCCCCCCTGGCCTCCCCACACCTGCCCAGGTTTGCTTCCCTTAATTCTCTTCCCGGCTCGGAAGCTTCGTCCGGGAAATCTTCGGGAATCTCCTGGCAGGGGTGGAAACCCTGGGCCAAGCTTTCACTCGAGGATGAGGACGGGGTCTCTCGCCCAGGTTTGTGCTTCTCTAATCCCGACTGGGAGCTGAGAGCCTGCCTCAGCTTGAGGTGGAAACACAGGATTTTCCTTATGGAGGAGAAATCCAGCTGCTTTTCCAAGAGCATTCCCCACCGGACATCAGCTCACCTTCCACCGCTGCGAGGGGAGAATCGAGATCCTGGCTTAAATTCTCGAACAGCCTTGGAGGAAAACGATTTGAAATTCACCTCACGCTCCGGGAGAGCTCCAGGCCCGGGGCAGAGCAGCCCGGGTGGAGCCGTGGGGGAAGGAGGCATCTGTGGGATCGATCGCGCTTCCGCGGGATCCCGTGCGGAGCGGGAGGCTGGCACGGCACCAGGCACAGCCAGGGAAGGAAAACAAAGGGCCCAAAGCTTCAAAGGAAATTTCTAACCCCGAGCAGGACTCGAAGCACGTTCCCACTGCAGCACTGGCGGGGAGGGAATAAATATATTTTGTATTTCGCTTTCGGTCCTGCCGCGTTCAGGCTGAAAGCGCGGAGCAGCGGCGCAGAAAGGCGGCGGCGGAATTTGTCATTCCACCATCCCAAAAACGGTTAAAGCAGCGTTTGTTCAAGGTTAAACAACCCAGCAAAAGTTCCTCTTGTGCTGAGCAGAAATAGGCAGATTTTCTGCATGAAGAGGGAAACACATAAAGCTGTGGATGGAATGGAAATGCTGAGATGCCAGCGAGGGGCTGGGAGTGGGGAATCGGAGCCGGGAGCGGCCCGCGCCCGGAAATAATTTATTTTCTCCATCGGAATTTATTTCATGGGAAGTCATTATTCTAAAATCAGGGTAAGCAAAGCGAGGGGCAGCCGAGAGCAGCGCTGCAGCTCGGGGGTGGGCACGGAGCCCTCGGCGCCAGGGAAGGCTCTGCCCGTGCCCTCCTGGCCTGGGGGACGCTGAAAAACACATTCCCTGATTTCACCCCCTCTCCCGAGCTCCCCGCGACTTCAGCCCTGCTCCAGGCAGGGAGGTCATGGAAAAGCTTGGGATGGAAGGGATCTTAAAGCTCATCCATGGGCAGGGACACATCCCACTGTCCCAGTGTCCAGCCTGGCCTTGGGCACTGCCAGGGATCCAGGGGCAGCCACAGCTGCTCTGGGAAATCCATTCCAGGGCCTCCCTACCCTCCCAGGGAGGAATTCCTTCCCGATATCCCACCTAAATCTCTCCTTTTTCCGCTTAAAGCCATTAAGGATGCGGAGTCTTGCTGCACATCCGCTTCTGCAGGACAACATTAATTCAGATTTGTGGATTTCTAACCACCGTGGATCACGATCGAGGAAACTGGGGGGATTTTGGGGGGCTGAGACCAGGCCAGGGCGCAGAGCAGCTCCTGCCAAGGAGCTCTGCGTGTGCCAGAGCGATCCCCAGGATCAACAATCCCATTTGGATGCAGGAATTGGGCCGAGGCCCAATCTGCTGGGCCGTCCTCACACACGCAGCAACTCCTAAAGCTCTCTCCACTGCTGCGCCGGAGAGCAGAAATTGCTCAGATTCTCCCGAAATAAACGCCTTTTGTTTCCCTTCCTTCTTGACAGGAGTATTTATGGTGATCACAAAGGAAAGATCACAACACATCCAGGCGAGAAAATACAGGGAAGCCAGAGGAAGGAGCCGACCTACGGATAATGAGTAAGGAATCGGGAAAGGGAGGGGGATAATGGCTGTGATTAAAAATGGGACACTGGGAAATAAAGAACAATGGACGGGAGAAGTGAAGGTATCCATTAAAAAAAAAAAAAAATCCATTCCAAATGTGTTATGGACAGCAAGAAAACGTTTTAGATTAGGCTGGAACAAAAGAAATTCCACCAAAATAGCCACGGTATAGATCCGGGTTTGGGTAGGGGCAGGAATGCCATCAATAACGATGCAGATGATGCAGAAGAGCCCAAAAACCTGCTCTGGGAAACAATGAAGGGAACAGATTTCCAGCCCTCATCCGCCAGCATTTTCCACCCCAACGGCAGCAGCTCCCAAATTGTTCCCAGCTTAAAAAATGTGAAGCCGCAAGCTTAATTAAGCGAAATAATTATTAATTTTTAAAAGCTCGCAATTAATTTTTAAACCAGTTTTCACCTGCAAGATCAGCCAAGTTGTTTGGAAATTTGTGGAGGGAAACCACTAAATATTTTAGGAGAATAAAGCTGGAGTCGGGGCGGTGTTAAGAGGGTGAAAAAGGGGGCTGGGGTTTGTCACCAGCCCCCAGCTGGAAGTGCCCCTAAAGCTTCTCCCCCTCCTCCCTGCTCCCCTCTGCCTTAGGCTGGGCCCATCCTACAAACCCCTCTCCTTTGTTTTCCCCTTGGCACCAAATGTATCTTTTCAGAAGCCAGGGAATAGAAAGTGTTTCCAAAAGCATCTCGTGATGCTGGGGTTTCTCTCTGCTGCTGAAGCTGATTGTCCTCGTTATTCCAGGAGAAGTTTGGAGCTGTTCAGTTTGTTGGCTCCCAGCAGGTGGAAGGGGATGCAGAAGGTTTGATGCAGGATTTGTGGGATTAAGGGTGATTTGGGACGTTCAGGGCTTTGCTCGGAGTGAAATCACCACAGCTCCAGCAGAATATCAGCAAAATAAAGTTGCAGGGTCCTTAATTAAAGTACCCTTAATTTTATTATAAATCTTGAGGCCTTACAAGTGAATTGATGTTTAATCAGGGAAATGATGATTCTGCCTCTGCCTGTGAAACCTGAGGGAGCCAAAGGGAAATCCAGGGGATTTGGGTTCAAAATCTCTGTTTTTGAGGAATAACTCCCTCGAGCCTTCACAGAATCCCGGAATGGTTTGGGTTGGAAGGGACCACAAAAGTCATCCAGTGCCACCCCTGCCATGGGCAGGGACACCTCCCACTGTCCCAGGCTGCTCCAAGCCCCATCCAGCCTGGCCTTGGGCACTGCCAGGGATCCAGGGGCAGCCACAGCTGCTCTGGGCACCCTGTGCCAGGGCCTGCCCACCCTCCCAGGGAACAATTCCTTCCCTCATTGCTGCTGCTACTAAAAAGTGCAAAGTGATTTTTTGTTTTTTTCCTATGGGATAAAGCAAAGGCTGGTCCTCCCCATTTTGCTGGAATAAATTTTGGGATGTGCATGAATTTCCCCTCCTTCCCCCGCGGGCGGTGAGGGCGCTGCCGGTGCTCGGGGTGGGAAGGGCGGTGCCGAGCCGTGGTTTGCGGGGCTGGCAGCAGGATCCGGGTCTGTGGCAGCCCTGGAGATGATTCCAGACACATCTTCCACGATCAACCCCTCTTCCAACCTCTCTGTGTCCAGCCTGAGCGTGCTGAACACATCGGGGTTCGAGTCCTCCCGGTGATCTCTGCGGAACACAAAAACCCCACAAGATTTTCTCTCTGTGTGCTACGAGTGAAAATACAGCTCAGCCTCATCCATGTCCCTGTTCCTCCTACAAATGCCTAAATCCCTTGAGAAGTGACTTCCTGGAAGGGTTTTGGTGTGTTTGGCCGTGGTGATTGTTGTAGGCTGCTTTCAGATTTTTGGGAGAAGTGCAGTGCCTGATCCAGCCCGAGCCACCTCCGGCTGCGCTTCCCATTTGCTGGATCCGAATGAGGCAGAGCCCAGGCTGTGGAATTGGGATGGGAAAGTGCAGCTTCTGCCCCGGCTCTGGATACACCCCGTGGTGAGAGGCTCAGGTTTGGGCAGCAGGAGTCCAGCGTGACCCACAGCACCCCACAGCTTGCGGGTTTGGGGTGCAGGCGGAGCCAGGGGGAATCTGCCTGCCTGGAATTGCTGACGGCAGTCCTGGCGGAGAGGCACAAGGAGCTTTATCCCCGCCCCGTTCCCAGGAGCTGGATCTCCCACCCCAAGGCTCCAGGACACTCAGGGGCAGGGTGAGGGATAAATCCCAAAAATCTGGGTAGCACCTTGCCGGGGAAAGGAAAGGCAAAGGGTGAATTTGCTGCAGTCAGGGTTTCACGGAGAAGGGACTCGAGGTAGAGGCAGGTATAAAGAAATACAAGGAATCCATTTTTTAATGGATTTGCCTGTGCTTTAGACTGGTTGCAAAAAGCTCGGAGTAATCCAGGGAACAAAGTAATAAATTGTTGATACATTTGTAGTGCTGAGCAGGGCTGAGGTCTGGTGGAATCCTGGGCTTGGGAGGTGAGGAATTCTGCAGAGAAGCTTCCATTGTTTCTTCCTCCGTGGTTATCATCAAACTCCGATTGTTTTTTTCCCCAAAGGTTTCCCCATTATTTCTAACTCGGTGTTTATTCCCTGGGGTTTCTGCCCTGCTCCGAAGGCGGGGAAGGGGCTTTTCCTGGCGGCTGTTCCCAGAGGGGTTCCAAGATTGAAAACCAACCTGAGGGACAGGACCATCCTTCTGGGAATGATCATTTCTTCCTGTCTCACTCCGGATTTTCTGTAATTGAGGAGGCTCAGGTGCTTTGATAGCCCCAAATCCACAGTTTTGGGCTCTCCCCGTGGGGTTTGCAGTTGGGAACAGGCACAGAAGTGCTGGGAATGAAACATCTCCGGGAGCTCCGGGCTCTGCTGCTCCTCCAGCCCTCCAAGGTAAACGATGGCAGAGCCGATATTGAGCAGGGGCTGTTTGAGATGTGGAGGCTGCAGTTCATCAGAGGGCGGGTTTTATCGGATTTGGGCCGACTGGAAGCTCCCTGTGTTTGCATCTCCCCCTGGAAGTCAATGTTTTCCTGGTTTCTGTGCCCGTGCCTACAGAGGCCGAAGCTTCCCGGGATTTTGGCTGGTTTTGGGGGGATCTTTCCCACCCCTCTGCCCAAGGCTGGAAACGGGAGATCCCAAACCCCCACCCAGGCCTTTTCCAGCCCTTCTGGCTTCCAGGCTGGAGAAACCTGGAGCCAAACCTCAGACAGAGCAAAACTATTTAAAACAAGCAGGAAAGCCCCATTTTGGGGAAGGTCCCCTGCGGGCAGCAGGAATCTCTCCCATCTCTCTTCCGTGGTGCCCAGCTGGTCATGCAGGTGCAACCAGAACTCCCAGGCACCCGGAGGAGGGAATTCTCAGCATCCATGATGGTCTTGCATATTCCCACCGTGTTTCCTGCCCTGGGAAGCGCTGGATTTGCTCCAAACCCTGAACACAACAGGTCTGGGTCCTGCCAGGGAGGTCAGCTCTCTGGGTGACAGGAAAACCCCTCAAGGTGTTTCTCCACGTCCTCGGCAGTGACAGCAGAGCTCACACAGACGGATCAGAAGCCTTTCCAGATGAGGAGTTAGGTTCCCAAGCTTTGGATTTCAGATTTATTTTAAAAATCCCTGTCTGAGGGGAGGCAGGAGTATCCCACGCACAGTTCAGTATTGTCCAAACCAGGAATTCTCCGTTTAAAACAACCACCACAGACCCTCTGGAGCAGCCCCGCCGCGCTCCCTCCTCGCGGGAATTGCCAGGACACCTGGGAATCCAAACACGGGATTGGGGAACCACCTCTCCATCTCCACCGAGGCTCCTTTCCCCGCTCAGGTTCTTGTCAGGCCCTGTTTGCATCCCTTGTTTTCTGCCCACTGATTGCTGCTGTCAGCCTGCTCTTATCCCATTTCTTATATAGGTTGCTTTATTTGGTTTTATTGCCTCTTTCACCTCTTATCTCATCAAGGTGCATTTCTTCATTGCTTTTGTGATCAGCGTGGCTTTCTGGAACACATTTAGGGCATCTTTTAAAAGGGTCTTCAACAACTCCAAATTAATCACCCCGATCATTCCGATAATTTTCCTGCCAGTCCCTAAATGTTTTCAGCGGGGCCTTTCCCCTCAGGTACCCGAGCCCAGCCAGGGATTGTATGAGGGAAGAGCAACAAAATCAGGGCCTGGGGGGGAGGAAAAGGGGTTTTGTTTGGTGATCAGCTCACCCCAGCCCATTGGAAAAGGGGCCGGACCAGCAAAATTCAGAAGGTAAGGAATAGTTTGAGCTGGAAAATAATCAGGGCACGCTTGCGAAGCTTTGAGGATTGTGGTGAGGAGCCAGCCACGATGCCCCGGGAGCTGTGCCTGGAGCCACCACAGCTTGGAGTCTCCTTGTCCCCCTCCAGCTACACAAAACCGGAGTCAATCCCTCTCCGTCTCCTTGGGCGCAGCTTGGGGACGGGGAGGAAAATCCTGCTCCTTTGGAAGGGGCCCCCAAAACCCCCAGCCCGTGGGTGCAGGCGGAGGAGCAGCACCGGGTGTTCCAGGAGATGCTGAGGGCTGGCTCCTGCCTCCTGCCTCTTCCCTAGAGAGCACAGAAACCCTGAATTTCCTTGTTTCCATCCCCAGCGAACCTGCGGGTCGGCAGCTGCCTCGGAGCCACGGACCTGCCACGGCGCCGTGCTCCTGGGAGTGTCTGGAGCCCGGGAATGCTGGCTCTGTGTTCCAGGCTGACCCTGCAGGGCTCTGCTGCCGTTTTCCCACCGCTCCTTCGTGTTCCCAGAGCATCATCACGAAGAGAAACACGAGAGCAGGCGATTCATAAAAATAATTTTAAAAAAGCATAATAATGTAAATTATGCACATCATTAACCCCAGCTGCTGCTCTGAAATGGACATAGGTTCTGCAGGAAACTCGAAAATTGTGCCGTGACAATTTTCCCTGAGGGTGCTGGAGGAGTCCTGTGGCCGCTTTTCCTGAGGTTTGGATCTCTGTTAACACCCTGACGGCAGCGTCCCGTGCCTGTCCCTCCCTGGGGCCGGGGTGGGATGTCCGTGGAGGGGCTGCAGCGTCCCAGGAGTGCTCCTGCCCCACCAGGAGATGTCCAGCAGGTCGGGCAGTGCAGACGGGGTTCCTCGGGCTGTGGTGGACACAAACCTGTGGTGGACATGGATGCGTGGTGGACACAAACCTGTGGTGGACACAAACCTGTGGTGGACGTGGATCTGTGTGGACACAGACCTGTGGTGGACAGGGGCTTGTGGTGGACAGGGATCTGTGGCGGATGTGGACCTGTGGTGGACAAGGACCAATGGTGGGCGTGGACCTTTGGTGAACGTCAACCTGTGGTGGACATCAGCCTGTGGTGGACACAGACCTGCGGTGGACAGGAACCAGTGGTGGAGAGGGACCTGTGGTGGACAGGGGCTTGTGGTGGACAGGGACCAATGGTTGACGTGGATCTGTGGTGGACATCAGCCTGTGGTGGACACAGACCTGTGGTGGACAGGAACCAGTGGTGGACAGGAACCAGTGGTGGAGAGGGACCTGTGGTGGACAGGAACCAATGGTTGACGTGGATCTGTGGTGGACATCAGCCTTTGGTGGACACAGACCTGTGGTGGACAGGGACCTGTGGGGGACATGGACCGGTGGTGGACAGGGGGGCAGAGGAGCTCCACACCGCCCCAGTGTCCCCTGTCCCCTCTGGCCATGGAGGAACGCCACCAGCCCAGCTCAGGTCCCTCACTTTGATGTCCAGCGTTTCCAGGGGGAATCCCAGGCCACGTGGATTTTTTATTCTTGGTTTTCAGGGAATATAAAGGGAGGGAATTGGTGCTGGATGTCTCCTCCCTTCCAATTCCTCCCCTTTTCTCCTGCTCACTCTTTTCCCTCTTCAAAGAAGAAAGAGTCACTTTAAACTCTTTCATCAGCTCACCCTCATCAAAGGCAAGTGGGCTCAGCCTGAGTGGGATTTCCCAGCCCCCTCCCATCTCCCAGATTCCTAAAGCTGCTTTAAAGCGCCTTAAACCCTTCCTGCGTAGAATTTTTCCGTGCAAAAATTAGACCTCATGAAAATAAATAATTCCCAGAGGAAATTTCAATTTGATTACAAATATTGACTTGCTTGAGGAAAGCTTTTTTTAAACAAAAATCCATTTGGAATCAACATTTTCAAATTAAACATGTATGTTCGCTCTGTCAGAGTACTTAACTTGGAAAAATCCCAATTTTCTTTGCAGTGGTTGGGGATTTTAGGAGTTTCTCCCACCCATATTTTTTTTTTTTCCGGCGAGAGCTGAACAAAAGCGAGGCCTTGAAATCGGGCGAAGCCGGGAGAAGATTTGTTTTCATTTTGAGGGATTAAAAAAAATGCAATGTGAAACGTTGTAAATCATTTTCATGCCGCTAAAAAAAAAAACAAAAAACAAAAAACCCCTACAAACGCAGAAACGCGGGGATTAAAGCTCCGGGAGATGCCCGAGCTGCGGAAGCACCGGGCAGAGCTGGCGCGGTGGGTGCTGCACCTCTGATGCCGCCCGGGTGGTCCCCGTGACCCCAGCGCTCCCGGTTCCAGCACTTTGGGAGGGGTTTTGCACGGATTGGGAGCAGGAGACGCGGGAGAGGAGCACAGGGGTGGGAAAAGCTTGGTGCTGGGGCAGCGGAGCGGGGACACCGGGCTGCGCGCGGCCCCTCCGTCGTGCCCGGCCTGGACCCACAGGGTCCCTCAGCATCCAGGCCCACGGAGGTTTGTGCAGAACCAGGGAATCCCAGAAAGGTTTGGGCTGGGAGAAGCCTTAAAAATCATCCCATCCCACCCCTGCCATGGCAGGGACACCTCCCACTATCCCAGGCTGCTCCCAGCCCCAGTGTCCAGCCTGGCCTTGGGCACTGCCAGGGATCCAGGGGCAGCCACAGCTGCTCTGGGCACCCTGTGCCAGGGCCTGCCCCCCCTCCCAGGGAACAATTCCTGCCACGTATCCAACCCAATCTTCCCTTTCAGTTTGAGCCCCAAATGCCCGGTTCCGTGACCAGTATGACCAGTATGACCAGTATGACCAGTATGACCAGTGTGACCAGCATGGGTCACCGGACCCACCTCGAGCTCCACACCCGCTCCAGACGCCCCTTCTGAGGCCCAGCCCCTCTTGACACAGCTACACCCACCTGCTCACAGCGGGGATTCTTGCTGTGCTTTCCCCCGGTCTCTGGGCTCTCCGTGATCCCTCCGCTCCTGGGAACGGTGGGGTTGAGCTGAAACATTCGGGAAACCTCCCCCACCTCGGGACGGGGAGCACTCGGGTGCGGACGTGCTGCTTTCGCCACCTGACGGATCAAAAGAGGTAAGAATAAACGCACTTAATTCGTGCAAGGTAGGAGCTGTGTCAGGGGAGAGGGTAAGAGAAAGAAGAAGCCCGGTGTCCTGCTGGTTTTGGGAGGGGGAGGAAGAGGAAGGAGATGGAGGAAGAGGACGGAGCTGGAGGAAGAAGAAGGAGCTGGAGGAAGAAGAAGGAGATGGAGGAAGAAGAAGGAGCTGGAGGAAGAGGAAGGAGCTGGAGGAAGAAGAAGGAGATGGAGGAAGAAGAAGGAGCTGGAGGAAGAGGAAGGAGCTGGAGGAAGAGGAAGGAGATGGAGGAAGAAGAAGGAGATGGAGGAAGAGGAAGGAGCTGGAGGAAGAGGAAGGAGATGGAGGAAGAGGAAGGAGCTGGAGGAAGAGGAAGGAGCTGGAGGAAGAAGAAGGAGCTGGAGGAAGAAGAAGGAGCTGGAGGAAGAGGAAGGAGATGGAGGAAGAGGAAGGAGCTGGAGGAAGAGGAAGGAGCTGGAGGAAGAAGAAGGAGCTGGAGGAAGAAGAAGGAGCTGGAGGAAGAGGAAGGAGCTGGAGGAAGAGGAAGGAGCTGGAGGAAGAGGACGGAGCTGGAGGAAGAAGAAGGAGCTGGAGGAAGAGGAAGGAGCTGGAGGAAGAGGAAGGAGCTGGAGGATCAGCTCCTTTCTGACGGGACGAGGCTCCCGTGCCCTGAGCCCTGTCCTGGGAGAGGCACTGAGGGGGCCCAGCCTTCAGCCACTGCCTCTGCCAGAGTAAAACACATCTATTCATGGAAATAAATCCGTATCAGCATCGTAAGCGACCCCGGCAGGAGCCGGGGACTCTCCCGGAGCCCGAATCGGGGGGCGAAGGGGCTGAGGGGGTCCCCGGCAGCCGCAGCCCCTCAGGACCCGGCCGAGGCGAGGCAGCTCCCCGGAGGCACCCAGGGCTGAGCCGGGAATGGCTCCGGACACTGGAAGAGCTTTTAAGGAGCGCTTTGTTGATGGATGCACACGAGGAAGGGCTGCTGACAGCCGCGGCGAGCCCCGGGGCGCCGGGCCCGCCGGTGTCCCCGCAGCCACCGGGACGGGAGCAGCGTTCCCGGAGAACAAACCCGCGTTAAAGCGGGGGAACAAACGCTGAGCTGTTTCCCGTGCGATTCCAGCACCTTCCCAGCCCTGTCCCAGCGGTGCCTGCGCCTGGGTTACCCCCCAGCAAAGCCTGGGGAGCCGCTGTGCCCCCCGCGCCGGGTGCCGGCCCCTCTCCGTCGGCTCCGAGGTTCCTCGATCCCTTTCCCGGGTAATCGTGGTTAAACATCCCCTGCGGACATGATGAAGCTGTTCAGGACAACGGATGTTGCCAACTGAGGACAACTTCTCTTAAGGTTAATTAATCATTTGTAAACCGACCTTTGGGGGGATGAATTATTCATCAGCGCTCCTCAACCAGCACAACACAGAATTTTCATCCAGCGTTTTTCGGTCAGAGTTTTCCATTTTTCCCTAACTGAGGGACAGGGAGAGCCGTGCCCCTGGCTGTCACCTCTGAGTGGGATGCTCCTGCTTGCCCAGCATTTAAACCGCAGCCAGGCTTAGGCTGGACCAAAGCCCGACCGCTGCTGCTCTTCCCTACCTGCATTTCTTCCTCAAAGCCCGACTGACCTTAAACTCTCTTGAAGACTCCTCTCCAGGAGCTTGACATTTAAAAGTGCAGTAACAGAAAATAACTTCTTCTAAAAATACGTGTAACTTATTTACCAGCAACCGGGAGAGGGGGAGAGGAATTCAAATGAAGACACACATTTACATCACACCGCCGGCTGTGACTCCTCCCGGGGGCAAAGCCGCTCCCCTGTGGGTTCCAGGCCTTTCCCCCACACCCAAACCTGGGAATGGCTGGGCAGGAATAAGGAGAAAAGGGAGCCCCATTTACCTTTCCCCCACACCCAAACTTGGGAATGGTTGGGCAGGAATAAGGAGAAGAGAGATCCCCAAATGCCTTTCCCCCTCATCCAAACCCGGGACTGGCTGGGCAGGAGTAGGGATAAGGAGAAAAGGGATCCATCCCCAGGTACCTTTCCCCCACATCCAAACCTGGAAGTGGCTGAGCAGGAATAAAGAGAAAAGGGATCCATCCCCAGGTACCTTTCCCCCACATCCAAACCTGGAAGTGCCTGAGCAGGAGCAGGGATGAGGAAAAAAGGGATCCCCGTGCACCTTTCCCCCACACCCAAACCTGGGAATGGCTGAGCAGGAACAGGAATGAGGGGAAAAGGGATCCATCCCCCCACATCCAGACCCGGGACTGGCTGAGCAGGAACAGGAATAAGGAGAAAAAGGATTTCCATGTGCCCTCCCAGGCTGCAGGGAGGGGCAAGACTCCAGTTTTGGGGCAGCCAAGGAGCTGATTTAATATCCTGAAGCCTCCGAAAGCGGGAGGCGGGAAAAGACAAGCCACTGTTTATTGGGAGAACAGCCCGTGCATCATTCTTTGTCAGATCACAGAAATGAAGAAGGAAAAAAGAAATCAAGGACAAGATGCAGCACAAATCCGGGAGCTCAGTACTTGGAAAACTGCACATTTCCATAGGGAAAAGCCTTCTCCACCCTATGTCCCCCCAAGAGAGAGCAGCTCCTGCCCAAACAGGCTCCTCACCCCCTTCCCCACCCAAAACTCCAGCGCAGCCCTGGGGGATTCTCCTGAACGTGAGGCGTTCATGTATCTTTAATTATTGTTTCAGCCACATAAATCCATGCAGAATTAAAATTCATGATGGTTCTAGGGTACAAGTGCAAACAATTTGTTCGGTAAACTTTGCTCTAATTGGCATTCTGAAAATTTCCTGTTAATCAAGCCCCCTGGGCTCGGTTTACCAGTGTAGTTGTGCCTGGGAATGTCGGTGCTTGGAGGGTGCACGCGCCAGCGCCGCTTTCAAGGGTCTTTAGACGATATTAACTCACACACTTTGTCCTCACGTTAATTTGCAAGTAATTTTTTAACAACCTTCCGTGGCCCTGTCTTTTATCTCGCTGCTTCGCTACTCCAGGCGGGCGAGAGCGTTTGTTAAACCTCAGCCTCAGTCGCCGGGAAACAGCCGGGAGCCGAGCGCGGAACATCCCCGAGGGCAGCCGGAGTTCCTCCCTCTGGGAGACGCCTTTCCAGCGGCTCCTGGCTCCGAGTGGCCGCAGGAGACACGGAAAGATGTTTGGGCCAGCATGGGAACCTCGGGAGTGTGGGGCAGGGACCCCAAAACCAGGGTTTTGGAAGTGGGGACACCTCGGTCCTCCTGAGGATACGAAGGTCCTGAGGAGCCAAGGCGTGGGCAGAGCTGCTTTTCCATCCCCCCTCCGTGTGCGTGGAGAACAACAGGAGGTGCCGGAGCCCCGCTTCCCGCACGCCATCCAACACGGGAAAATCGGCCAGTTCTGGATCTCTTTCCCCCAGGGAACTCCTTCTCCGCTCCGGGTCACCACCAGGAGGATTTCGGGAGCTTGCAGCCATCCCCTCCCTTCGGTTTTGCGGCGTTATCAGGCCAGTCCTTAACTCGCATCCCAAGAGATTTGGGAACAGGAGAAGCTTTGGGTCACCTGAGCGTCCCTTCCCAGCGGCACAGCGAGGCGGGCTGACAGAAATGACAGAATAATGAGCGGCCGACAGCGATCGGGGCTGTGCTGGGGGAGCTCTCCTGCATGGGAACGTGCAAGCGGGGAAGGCAGGAGAGCTGGCAGCTCCCAGAAGACGCCAAAGATGGTGCGCAACAACAAACTGCTTCCCAGGAAAGCTGATAAGGAGCATAATTAGATGGCATTACGGCGGCAGCGGGGCCTGGAAGCTGGGAAGAATCGTGTGGAGAGCGGGAACAGGCACGTTCCCGGGGGAAAAAAGAGGGAGAATACAGGTTCACACGGTGGGAGCTGCTCACAAGGTTCTGGAGGCAACCAGAAGGGCCAGCAAATAAATCAGACGCAAAACGAGAACAGGAAGATGTGGAGGGCCCTGAATGTCTGGGGAGGGAGAACGGGCGGAGCGTTCCAAGCAGGGATTTGTCCCATCTCCACTGCTTCAGCCTTTATCCAGAGGTTAATTGTGGATGAAACTGAACGGAACAGCTTTGGAGGGAGCTGTGGGGAAGGCCAGCGGAAGGGAAGGGCTTTGGAGCCATTTGGATGCGTCAAATGTATTCAAAATGAGAGGATCTGATGAAAAGCACCCCGGAACATCGAACCCTTGGTGGTTATCTTCAAAACCGATGAAGGTGCAGAGGTCCCTGGAGATGAGAGAAGCACCTCTCTTTGAAGAGGATACTTAAAATTGAAAAAAAATAGTTAGAAAAAACCCTGAATAATCATCTTAATCTAAATTCCCCGAAAGAGGCTGGAGGAAAGGCTTAAATGAGCAACTTGTAAAAGGATGAATAAAATCAAAGAACATGGGTTTGTCGAGAGCCAGCCGTGTCAACCCAATTTAATTTCCTTCTTTGATAAGGGAGCAGGAGGACCTGCTGATGGGGAGCAGAAAACACACGACTCCCGTGTCGTGGAGGACTTTTGCACTGTCCCACTGAAAAAACACCCTCTGAATCCAACCAGAGCTGGGCTGGCAGAGAAACCACTCCTGAAGAGGAGGGATCAGGGGACAAGGAGGTTTTCCTCACCTTGGCTCTGGAGGAGGGGCTGCCACCCTTCCTGTCCATCCTGCCTTTCTCCAGCCCGGCAGTGCCGGGGAGAACAGAGACTAAACCTTTGCCAGGCCGATTTTCAGCCTCTCGTGCTGGCTTCCCCTTCCTTTCCCCGCAAGGGCAGCATCCCCACGAGCGTTTCAGCAGAGCCACCTTGGCGCAGCGTTATCCCGCATCAGCCCGGGATGCCGGCACGGGGCCGGGAAGGCGCTCTCGGTGGAGCTTCAGTGACTCCGACCCGCTTGGAAAAGGTGCAGATGCCTCCAAACGCAGCCCGGGAAGGCTGAGCGGGAGCGCGGAGGCTCCTGGACGGACAGATGGCCTGAGGGATGGGGACTCCTGCACGCCGCAGCCGGGGGCTCTGGGAGCCGCAGGCACGGCTGCCGCAGGACGGCAGGAGCGGAAGCTTTTGATACAGTTTCAAACAATGCGTAATTATCAGGTAGCTGAAAATTGGCCCATCTGTGCCTCGGGAGGAGACAATGGGAAGTTGTGTGTTACTAATGGCTGAAAAGCGCTGGCAGCACAAGACAGGAAATTCGCAGGCAACTTTTTTCTGCAGGTAATGTAATTACACGGCGTAATCCCCAGATCTCCCGACTTTTCGGTGGGGTTTGATAAAGCTGAGGAGGTCTTCGTCTCCCTCTCTGCTTCCTCTCCCGGCCGCAGCAGCGCAGCTCTGGGGACTGCGGGCCCGCCTGGGCGGCGGCAGATGTGGGCGACATAAAACTGCCTTTAAACACCCAGCTAAAGACAGCCCCAGGTTTTTCTGCAGCAGATTGTAAATCCCCACCTGCCTCTGCCACAGCCTCGCTCTCTGAATGCAAAGCACAGAGCTTGTGACATTATTTTGGGTAAAATTTCCTTGCTGGCGGAGTCGGTGGGGGCCTGATCCAGGTCAGTGCGCGCACAGGCTGCAGCTTGGGTCAGATTTAGAACCCCTTTTGTTTTCTCTGCTTTTGGGCCCTGCTGATGCAAAAAAAAAAAAAAAATCCCCCAAGCTCCCTGACTTCTTTAAATGCCTCGAGGATCCGGTGATGAGGTCTTTGAGGGTCGGTGAAGCAGAGCTGGAATGGCACAAACCTCATGCAAACACTCCGGGCAGGGTAAATAGCCGGTGATTTTTTATATTCATACTTTTGTCTGAGGAATAACTAGGAGCAAATTGCTTTTCCCTTGCCTAGCTGGAATTATTCAGAGCGGGGTTTTTTTTCTGCTGATTTTTGCTATTCTCCCTTCCGAGAGGTTCGCTCCCGAAGATGGCTCAGCCCTGAATGGAAAGCAAACGTCGCCTTCACCTTCAGTGAACTTTGAAGCGATTGATTTTCACCGGGCATGAAAGGAAAGCTGGGAAGCGACAGCTCGTGGACTTTGGGGAGGGCGAGCGTCGCCGTTTCACGCCCGTCGGCGCAGCAGGACCCGGGGCGCCCCGGCACGCGTTCCACAGAGGCTCCTTGGGCTCATCCAGCCCCGGCCTCTCCCACACGGGGGGTCCTGGCTTTGAGCAGCCCAGAACAGGGCAGGAAAACGATTCTCGCTGGCTTTTGTCTGGTAATCTGAGGTCAGGAAAACAAAGTGCTTCCTCTCAGCTCTCCCCAGCGCCGTGGTGGGAAATGCAGCCAAGCTCCAGCGCCGAGAACAAAGCCGGAGCTGGCACAAACACAGCAGCTCCTTAAATGAGTTTGCCATTAGCCGGAAGGGCTGCAAATTGAAGCGAAGATAAGCCCCTTAGCATTTCCCTTCTTTAATCCCGGCCTCATAAAAGCAGAGATGTGTTCCTATTCAGTGGGCTTTATACAGAGGCAGGTATTTCATTTACCCAAAAAACCCCTGGATCGGATAAATTATTAATGTTATTTATAAAGGCAATTCTGCCATTCAGCAACTTCTTTTGGATCCCTCCGCTTAATCTCGCTGCTTAGCATAAGATACACTCCAGTTAAAAGGCGAAATCACATTCCCTTACAAGGCCTGCAAAATAAGGGAGCGCTGAGGTGCCTGGAAAAGGGTTGTAGTTGAAATTCTGCTCGAAAGATTAATGCATTTATCAGTGGCAAACATAAGCCCTGATTTCCACTTGCTCGTCCCCTCCCTGCGTGAGGATGGGGCATCGCTCACACGCAGCAAGAGCTGGTTAAGCTACTCAGCGACACACTGCTGCTTCCAGAGCCTCCGTGAGGCTGCCTGGGGGCTGGGTGGAGCCCTAGGGGGAGAATTTTGGGATCACTGAGGTTGGAAAAGCCCTCACAGCCCCTCGAGTCCCAGCTGTGCCCCATCCCCGCCTTGTCCCCAGCCCAGAGCCCTGAGTGCCACCTCCAGCCCTTCCTTGGACACCTCCAGGGATGGGCACTCCAAACCTCCCTGGGCAGCCCCTGCCAAGGCCTGAGCCCCCTTTCCATGGGGAAATTCCTGCTGCTGTCCAGCCTGAGCCTCCCCTGGTCCAGCCTGAGGCCGTTCCCTCTCCTCCTGTCCCTGTTCCCTGGGAGCAGAGCCCGACCCCCCTGGCTGCCCCCTCCTGTCAGGGACTTGTGCAGAGCCACAAGGGCCCCCCTGAGCCTCCTTTTCTCCAGGCTGAGCCCCTTTCCCAGCTCCCTCAGCCGCTCCTGGGGCTCCAGCCCCTTCCCAGCTCCGTTCCCTGCCCTGGACACGCTCCAGCCCCTCCAGGGCTCGTTGTGAGGTGCCCAGAACTGGGCACAGCCCTCAAGGGGCCTCACCCGTGCCCAGCAATCATTTCCCTTCCGGCCCCTCTGCCCCAGCCTGGGGCACTCCTGGGGTTGTGTGACCCAAGTGCAGGACCCAGCAAAGCACCCCTGTCCCCTCCTGTGGCACATCCTGCAGCACATCCTGCTCTGGGACACCCACGGCCACGACTTCGGCTCTGCAGGCTCGGCCCTACAGCCACCCCACGGGCCAGGGCGTGCCGAGGGCAGAGAGGTGCCAGAAGGAACACCCAGGAGGCGTGGGGAGTCGAGTTGGGATGCTCAGAGCCCCAAAAACAGGTCCTCAGATACTCCAGGAGCGCTGCCACCACGGTGGCGTTGGGGATCTCAGCCCCAGCAGGGCCAGCGTGGCACAGAGCCGTGGGGAACAACGGAATGGACTCGGGAAACTGGGAATTCTGGTCACCACCCCCGTTCCAGCTCCAGCAGTGGCACGTGGTGGAGCAGTTCCCACATCCTCCTCCCGGCAGCAGGGCAGCGATGGCTCTTTCGGGGCTGGACACCCACACCTGGGGAGAGCAGAGCCAGCAGCTCCCACGGGAGATGTGCTCCAGCCTCCGGGAGGGGAGCAGCAGCTCCCTGCTCCCACAGCAGGATTCCACCGGGAATTACCCCCGTCCCACCCCATGGTCCCGGGAACATCCCGGGAGTCGCCGCAAGCCGCCCCCCAAATCTGAGGGCAGCGCACACGGGGATCGCAGGGGGCTTTGGAAAATCCCTCCAAAGGAATGTTTCCTTCTCCGTTTGTTCCCCGGAATCCTTTTCCCAGCATTTCCCTCTCCCGAGGCCGCGCAGCAAGCGGAGGTTTGTGTTCGCCCTGGCTGAGGTTTTGTTGCGGCACAATTTGAACCCGGGCGGGGCATTTCTGCTCGCTAAACTCGCCCAGCCTTTTCACAGGAGGGTTCTGACAGCAAGGTGTGTTTTCCACGTGTTTTCCATGGGTTTTCCACGCTGTTTCCCCAGCCCTGGGGACGTTCAGGGCGTGTTTTTCCTCCTGGGCTTGGCGTGGGGACAAGCAGGGGCTCACGGGTGGCACCTTTGATCACTGCCAGGCAGGGAGGGCTCCTGCAGCTGCACTCAGAGCTGGAGCTGCCTCAGCCCTGGGCACCACAGAGAAGCTCACTTTAATGTCAGAACGCCTCCTAATAAGATTTTAAGTTTGTTCAGGGAGCCGGAATGAAATATTTAACCACGGCATCACAGCAGCGTTTTATTCTCACGGAAATGCTGAGATGCCATTTGCAAATCCGAAATGGTTTCACATTTTCCTTTGAAATCACGGCACCTTTATGCAACCGTTGTGTGCGGGGTTTGGGCTTTTTTTTTTCCCCCTTCCCGGGAAGAAACAAATCGTGGGGGAAAAGAGCCGAGATCTCGGGCATTTCTTCACGAATCGGGTGCCTGCTCTTCAGCCTGTCCCGGCGAGGCTCTCGGAGCCCCCTCGGAGCAGGGAGAAGCAGCCCCTGTTGTTGCATCCAGCGTTCAAATTCCATTATCTTTGCTTCCTGCGCTGACAACGAGACATTTGGGTTGGAGAACTCCACTGGGCATTGGTGCTGCTCTTGAAGGGTTTGCATGATTCGAGATAAATGTCATAAAAGAAACAGCAAGTTCTGCCAGAAAAGCACAGCTGTCCTACTTCTTTTGTTATTATTGGGGCAGTTTTCCCTTTTTTTCCCGTCCGGTTTATTCACTCGCAGTTCCTCATCTCCCTGCGTATAAATTCTGCCTTGTTAGACACAGGAATGCAGCTTGGTTCAATCCCTCCTCAAGACCTGGATACTTCCTTATCCCACTCCTTTCCCCGCTCCAGGCAGGTAGCCCGGAACCTTCCCAAATCTCTGGGTCTGGGTGACGTTCGGCCTGTGAGCGACCGAATTCTGAGCCATGAATTGAACTATTTCCAAAAGGAAAAGTAGCTTTTTAGGCAGCTCTGGCCACACTCAGTATCTGAGGCCCAAATTGTTCTTAAGAAAGGGTTGTTCTGTAACAGTGACCAAAATGTACTTGAACTCAGCATCTCGGGATCAAAAAGCCCCAAATCCCTTAAGATGCCGCCTGACTTTTTAGGTTTTTTTTTTTTGAAGACCTTGTGATTTGTACACAGTTTATTCACGGGGGTTTTTAATACGAAATTCAAAGAACCGCAAGGAGAAATTGTTGGCAAGCAGCATAAAAAAGAAAAAAAAAACTGCTCAAAAGTAACATAGGAAAGTGTCAGAAGGAACGTGGATCGTTCATCCCAAACACCGAGGATCCAAAATAGCTGGGACAGGAGGGGAGCAGGAACCAGGAAAAGCCTTCCCCAAGCACAGGTGGGTCTGAACACAGAGGGGAGACGGGGCTTGTCCCATCTGGGTCATGCACAGCCAGGGTGTGCTGCGAGATTTTAAGGCACAAAAGGCGTGGGAAGGACAGAGCTGGGAATTTTCCGGTTCTGGGAGAAGCTGTGGCGGTCCTGGAGGGTTCTCCTTGGACCGAGCTGCTCCGTGAAGAATCAGCTTTTAGGAAAGCAGCAAATCGTAAGCGCTGCTCTTCCAAATCCTGCCTGAGATCTGGCCCAAACGAGGCATTGGGAAGCCAGGAGATGGAAATCAGGAAATCAGGAAGTCAGGAAATCAGGAAATCAGGAAATCAGCCCCTTTCAGCAGTGCCAGAACCAGGAGCTCGCACTGCCTCCAGCTGATCCTGATTTCCCCCTTTTCACCAGTTCCCTGATCGTTCGGGTTCTGCTTTGCTGCTGAAGCTCCCACATCCCCTTCCAGCACCCAGATCCTGCCCCAGCCTCTCCTGCTGCTTCTCCCAGATCCACCTGCACCCAGGGAAATCAGGGAATGCAAGGGAATTCAGCCTGGAGAAGAGAAGGATTTGGGGAGACCTTGTAGCAGCATTTCAGTCCCTGTAGGGAACTTCCAAGAAAGATGGAGAGGGCTTGGGAGTGCCAGGACAAGGGGGAACGGCTTCCCAGTGCCAGAGGGCAGGGATGGATGGGATATTGGGAAGGAATTCCTGGCTGTGAGGGGGGTGAGGCCCTGGAATGGATTTCCCAGAGCAGCTGTGGCTGCCCCTGGATCCCTGGCAGTGCCCAAAGCCAGGCTGGATGGGGCTTGGAGCAGCCTGGGACAGTGGGAGGTGTTCCTGCCCGTGGCAGGGAATAAATTAATCTTTAAGGTCCCTTCCCACCCAAACCATCCTGCGATTCCGTGAAATCTGGCTGCGATTTCTTCCACCCTAAAAGAGCAGATCCTGGTCAGTGATGTTCCCACCGTCCGGAGGGATCAGCACTTCCAGCGCCTGGAAAGCTGCACTCAGCTGGTGCCTTCCCCACTCCCCTGCTTCCTGCTGCTCCGAACAGGGGGGCAAAGGCCCCGGGAGCACCGTGATTCCCACTGCAGAGGGAATTGCAGTGCTGAGGCTGCAGCTCCTGCCTGGCTCCTGGGAAGCTGCCAGGGAGAGGGAAGTACAGGCAGAAAATGAATAGCAGAAGAGATTGCAGGTAATTATGCTTCTTAAGCTGTTAACAGGATTGGCCATTTGATAAATGAGAGGATTTGGGAATGTTTTGTCACTGACAAGGCATTGTGAGATCCGGGTGGAAACGGGAACGTTTCCCTTCCACGAGCAGGAAATTCTCCCGGGATGCTCACGCACTGTGAAATCCATCTGAAACCTGGACGCCAGCACATGCAGGAGAAAGGACAGATCCAGGACTCAGGCTGAAAAAACCCCACCAGGTCTCTCACATATGGAATTAATTTGGGTTTGGTGCCCCTCCCCTGTCCCTAGAGGCTTCTGCTCTTTCCTGGTGAGCCCCCACGTGCTTCCATATGGATTTTGGTGCCACCGGGGCCCTCCAATCCCTCCATCTGCTTTCCAGTGCTCTGAATCCCTCTGGTTCCCTCTGGTTCCCTCAGCTCTTGGTTTGCTTTTGTGTTCCCCAGATGGAAAGGGAAGAGGAGAGGCAAGAGGGAGAGACAAGAGGGAAACCAGCCCTGCTCTGTTTGTCCTGCTCCAACTGTGCCCCTCGGGAGGGTTTGGATACCCCTGGAGCCCCTCTGTTTCCTTTCCAGTGCCCTCAGAGGCCTTGATGTGATTTTCAGGGTGTCCCAGTGCTCTCAGTGTGATTTTTCCCTGGAAATGTGTGCTCTGGTGTCCCCAGGAGCTCTCCACGTGCTCTGCGGGCCCTCGGGACTCTCAGTCCCACCCCACAGCAGTGAGGCAGGGGCAGGACCCGAAACAGGCACGGTTTGTGTGTGAGAGCAAAGGAAGAGGGGAAGGCTCTCCCAAACCTCCCCCCCAGCTTTTAATTTCTTTGCTTTGGATGGGTTTTAGCAGCCAGATTGCTGCAGGAGCCGTGGGACGGGCTGAGGATGAGGAGCAGGGCAAGGCCTGCTCCAGGGATCTGCTACAAGTAAACAGCACCTCGAATAAACCAAAAATCATCTTGGCTCAGCTGTGGCTGGCTCCGCTTTTTATTTCCAAGAGGAAAACTATCCCGGCACGATGCCAGCACGGCTAATTCCTGCTCAGGCCTCCCTGTGGGGGGACTCCCCAGCAAGGAGCTGCTCACAGGGGCCTTTTCCTCCTGGGGCAGCTCCTTAAGGGGTAAATGAAGGCAAAATCCAGTTCCTGCTCCTTCCAGCAAGGTCTCTGGAAAACAAGGTCACTGACTCTGTGCAGCTCCAGCTGAAGTCTGAAACACTGGCCCCAAGCAGCTCGGAGGGCGGGCAGGAGGTGAAGTAGCAGTTTATTCTTAGCAATAAACACCTCGGAAAAGAGAAATGACAGGAGAGGAACTCCAGGCACTTTTCCCCTACGAACAGCAGGACTGAAAGCTCTGCTTTCACCCAGCCAGGGGCAGATGTGAACACTGGGTTTGTGGGTTTGTGCCCCTCTGCTCCAGCACCCCCAGCCCAGCCCAGCCCAGGCTTCCCTTCCTCAGCAGGGGACGGAGCTCCGGCCCCAGCTGGGCAAGGCAAAATCTGTGCCAAAGCTCAGCCCAAAGCCCGGGGCAGCCACGGCCACACCACGGCCACCTTCGGTGGGCTGCGAGCACAGGGAGGTTTGTTCCTGCCAGCACAGTTAGGAAAGGAAGACGGGTTTCCAACCCACCCCTGTGGAAGGATGAGAAGAACTCACCCCAAGCACTTCCCGAGGGCCTGACCCGCAGGGGCAGCCTCGGCCATCCCTAAACCCTGCCAGCCACGGACAGCAGAACGGTCGGGAAAAGCTTTTCTCTCCAACGAGGAGCCTCTGGCGGGGGAGGCTGAGCTCCCTTTGGGCCCAGGCAGCCCCAGGAGACATTCCCACAGGAAACCCCAGTGCTGTGGACACGATCCCAGGCCAGAAGCCAGCTCCACACAGCCCCAGAGAGCCCCAGCTCAGCCCCCTGCAGCCCTGACCGCCCTGCAAGGGTGGCACCTCCCTCAAACACAGAGCGGGAAACAGCTTCTGACCCCCGTCAGCTTTTCCAATGGGAAAAGCAGGGAACAGCTCCCACACCTGCAGAGCCCTGGGAACAGCCCCCACCACCCCTCAGTCACGGGGGGCTTTGCAGAAGTCCCTGGGATCTGGGATCACCGTGCCTCTGGCGGCAAGGGACCCCCTCCAGGTCCCCCTTCCTGCACCTCCTGGGCACAACTGACCCACCAGGAGTGGGGTACAGGGGCCCCAAAGCCTCCTTGGGGTTCGGCTCTGCTCGCTCCTCACGCTAAAATCCTCCCTTGCTCCCAGGCTGATCCACCTTCCTCTCTTCCACATGTTCCTGCAGCCCAAAAACGCCCACGGAGCCTGAGAGGGGTCCAAGCACCGCGCACACAGGAGCTGAATTCCCCATCTCCCAAGACGAGCTGGGAGCAGCGAAACACCAGGAACCTCTTCACGGCTCCCCAAAACCCTGGCGCAGCCCCCACACTCTATAAATGTGTTGTAGAGCCCGGGCACCTCCACGGCTCCAGCGAAAAACCCCGGGGAAAAAGGTGAGGGGCCAAAAACCCACCCCGTGGAGGAGGGGAGGAGCTGTGCCAAGGCCGAGGGATGTCTGCCCCTGGACACTTCAAATCACTGCAGTTCCCAGAGGCTGAAAGAAGAGGCTCGGCTCAGCTCCCTGGCGCTCCAGAGGAGCAGCGGGAACTCGGGGAAGGCACGGATCGAGGTGAGGAAGGAGCCAGCAAGGCCTCGGAGGTGAGATCGTGCGGCTCTCGGTTCGTCTTCCACAGAGGAGGAAAGGGGCATGAAATCAAACTTCCTTCTTACACAGCTAAAGAGAAATAAATGCAAGGACTTGGAAAGGGCAGGGCAGACCTAGAGACATCTGTGCTCTTTCCCTTCAGGAGACTGCTTTCCAAAATGAAGGAAAACCCCCCTCACCTGTAGCTCTGCCCCAGCACGACCCTAAAAACAAACTGAGGATGTGGCTGCTGCCTGCAGCCCTCAGCTGCTGCCCTTGGCTTCCCCTCAGCCACAGCTCTGCTGGCTCCATCCTGCTGCAAAAATCACATGTTCCCTTTCTCCTCTTTTTTAGGAAAACGGAGGTAGCATTAAAAGAAAGACCTTGAATTACCCCCTTTTCTCCCCTCCACCTCTCCCAGCACCGCCGCCGCTCTGGTTTGGTGCTGGCAGCCTCCAGCCTCCTTTAATCCCCTTGTGGTTCTCCTCAGAGACGTGAGTTCCCGTTCCTGGGAGGTGCTTCCTCCAAGATTGCTGCTGTGCCTTTCCATGGGAAGGTCTGGAAGTAACCCTACTCCAAGATATTTCTAATTTTTTTAAGCTGCTACCCGGGTTAAGCCCCACGTGTTTATCAGGGCTGGGCACTGAGCGTAAGGAGGGACTGTGTTTCTGAACGTTCAAAAAGAGAAAAGGGAGGAATTCAAAGTATTTTTTTTTTTTATTTCAAGTGACTTTTGGTGCCCCCTGAAAGCTTCCGTGCGGCTCCCAGCAGGAACCGGAGCTGTCTGGCTCTCGGTGTCCCCCTCACCCCAAGGCCCCTGTGTGATTATGGGTTTCAAAACTTGTGTGTGAATATTTTTGTGCCCCGTGGAAAATTACAGGATCAAAGAACCCTAGAATGGTTTGGGTTGGAAGGGACCTTAAAGACCATCTCCTCCCAACCCCCTAATTACGTGGCTGTCTTGGGAAATGGGCACCAAGTGGAAGCCTTTAGGAAGATCAGAAGGCAGCTGTGAGTGATGGGCAAAATGAATTGCATGGAATCATGGAATGCTTTGGGTGGGAAGGGACCTTAAATCCCATCCAGCTCCACCCCTGCCATGGGCAGGGACACCTCCCACTGTCCCAGGCTGCTCCAAGCCCCAATGTCCAGCCTGGCCTTGGGCACTGCCAGGGATCCAGGGGCAGCCACAGCTGCTCTGGGCACCCTGTGCCAGGGCCTGTCCACCCTCCCAGGGAACAATTCATTCCCAATATCCCATCCAGCCCTGCCCTCTGGCACTGGGAAGCCATTCCCTGTGTCCTGTCCCTCCATCCCTTGTCCCCAGTCCCTCTGCAGCTCTCCTGGAGCCCCTTTAGGCCCTGGAAGGGGCTCTGAGCTCTCCCTGGAGCCTTCTCCTCTCCAGGTGAGCCCCCCCAGCGCTCCCAGCCTGGCTCCACAGGAAGAGAACTCTCCAAACACCAGCCCCGCTCTCCAGCCAGGGCTGGGAAGGACAGAACAATCCTTGGGCACCACAGCACTTGAGAAAACAACTGAGAATTCCAAGTTAATCTACCGGAAAGAATTTTGGAACAAGAGGAAGGAAGCCACATGAATATGCAGCGAATCCAGTGGGAAGCTGCTGGCTGCTGCAATGGCTCATTAGAGCTGCACAGCCCCAGCCCAGCAGCTCCTGCTGAACATGGCAGGACGGGCTTGCCCGGAGAGGCCGTTCCACAGAACAGTCCTCGTGTTGCCATGGAATTTCCATATTCCCCAGCAGCCACCCGTGTGAGCCAGCAGAACGCCGGGGACTCGCAATTAGAGTGGATTACAGAAGAACAAGTGAAGTCAGGTTTGAGGAGAAGGGCGCCCGAAACGTTCTCGCTGGAGTTGGGTTGGAGCATCCTCACTTCCCACGGGATGTTTTAACCGTGAGCGTCACTCACAAAATAATTTCATGTGCCCGAATAAAATTAATCCAAACCCGTGGAAGAAAAGCAGCGCAAGGTTAAACACCCAGAAAATAAACCCAGAGACCTCTTGGCAGGAAGGACGGGAGGGAAGGGCTGGGACTCGCGCTCCATCTGCTAGTAACGAAAATGAACAGACACGGCGGTGGCAGAACAAGGAAAGGTTCGCCGAGGAAAAGCCCTGCAGGTTGGAAGAGCTGCAGGTGGAGCTGCCGGGGCCTTTCAGGTGTGAAGAACACAAAAATCCTCCTGCTCAGACAAAGCAAAGCACCAGGGGCTCTCCCTGCTCGCCCCTTGTGGCCTGCGGTGAGTGCTGTGGGAAAACCCAACAGAGAGGACAAATAAATACACTTTTCCTGGCTAATTGTCTGGATTATCAGTTCCTGGCCCGTGGCCACCAACATTTCCAGTCCAAAGCAAACACACGTGAAGCGAGGGAGAGGCCACAGGGCTCTGTTAGGGCACGGAGGAGCAGCTGCACACATGGAACTCTCCAGGCAGGAATTCTGCCCACCCACTCCGAGGGAATCAGCCAGGCCAGGCTTGGAGCAACCCGGGCTGGGGAAGGTGTCCCTCCCATGGCAGGGGGTGGGACTGGATGAGCTTTAAGGTCCCTCCAACCCAAACCCCGCTGTGGGTCTGTGATTCCACTGCTGGGAGAAGGAGATAACAGCTCTGATAAAGGAATGAGATTTGATAAAGCACCTCTGACGCCGGGGGATGGAGGGCGAGGCACGGGAGAGCCTGGGGAGCACGGAAGGGTTTGGAAAGGGATTGGCTCCCTGCACCTCAGGGATGATGTCCTGAACGCGCAGCCCTGCTGGGGCTGGATCAGGATGCCAGGGGCAGGAGCACGGGGAGCCCTGGGCTCTTCCCCACACGCTGCTGAGGAGGAAAACAGCCCTGCAGTGTCCTCATCCCCTCCCGTGGCCCGGGACCCACAGGTGACGGGGGTTCTGGGATCAGCGGGTGTTGTCACCCGTGACAAGGACTCCAGTTTGGCCGAGTCTGGAGGCACAGGGCGGTGCTGGGCTCCCTCCCACACTCTCAGCAGGCATCACACTTGGAAAGGCACCCGTTTCCCACCTCTGTGCTGCAGATTTTCCCTGGTCCCACCTGTGCCTCTCCAGCTGTTCTGCTTCTCTTCCCACCTCACATCTGTTTACCTCCAAGTCCTCCCCCTGCCCTGGCTCCGGGCTCTGCTGGCACCTCCCAGCTCCTCTGCCCTGCCCTGCGGGGGAATCCTGGTGTTGCACAAGGTCTCTGTGGATCCACAGCTGAACATCCACAGCCTGACACCGTGAGAGCCTCAGAACACGGCAGATTTCAGAGGAAAAGGGAAAAAACACCACACATTTTTCACTGGGGTTATTCCTTTCCTAAATTTCAAGTCCTTAATGCAAATATTAAGACTCTGGCTTGGCAAAAGTGAATTATTTGGCATTGCTATTGGGGGGGGTTATTTATATAATAAATATAAATAAAGATATTAAACATAGAATCACAAAATCCCAGAATGGTTTGAGTTGGAAGGGAAAACTCAAAGCTCATCCCATTCCCCCTCCCTGCTATGCCAGGGACACCTCCCACTGTCCCAGGCTGCTCCAAGCCCGTCCAGCCTGGCCTGGGACACTGCCAGGGATCCAGGGGCAGCCACAGCTGCTCTGGGCACCCTGTGCCAGGGCCTGCCCACCCTCCCAGGGAACAATTCCTTCCCAATATCCAACCTAAATTTCCCCTCTTTCAGGCTGAACCCTTTCCTATCGCTGCAGTTCCTGCTGGATAACACATAATAACCCATAATACAAGAGATAGATATGTATCAACAACACTGGGAAAATGCTGTCTTTTCCCTAATCCTCTTGCCATTTCACCCGACACTTTAAAAAATATCACAAGAGTCAAACACTCAGCGTGAAACCTTAAAAAAAATTGACTGGCGTGGTCAAAGTCTGGCGGTGACATCAGCAAGGGAAAACAAAGCCCCAAATGTCAAACACGGCCACGACATCGAGCTGGTTGTAAATCAATCGCCAGGAAAAACTCCTGACCTACATGAACAGAAGCAGGAAGCAAAGAAACCTCGGAATAAAATCCATGGCTGACAGAGCTTAGCACGGGGAAGTTGTGTTTGCAGAAGAAATCCTAGCAACGGTACGGGGTCACCGCTCGGTGCAGACAGCAGAATTGGGAAGGATTATGCAGAAAATGCAGAAGGGTTCAAACAGACTTTTAGTCGGCATCTGGAAAGAAGGATGATTTGCTTTCATGGCTCGAAGATGATGAAATACCTCCCAGTCTATCAGGAGCGGAGAGGGATGTTGGGATCTCGCAGCCACGAGCAGCTGGAGAGCAGCAGGCGCGGGGGCTCCGGCCCCGCTGACGCTGAGGGTTCACAGCAGCAGATCTGTGAATGCCCAGCTTATCAAAACCCACTGAACCGCCAGGGAAGCCACGGGAATCAGGGAACCCTCGGAGGAAAGGGCAGCTCTGGGGCACGGCAAGGGAGGGTTTTTTCCAGCCCGTCTGTCGTTAGCAGGTGTGACTCGGAGCCAGGCGGAATCGGGGAATCTCGGAGCGGGGAAGGCTGGGAGGGAGCACAGGAGTCGCCTGATCCCCCGCTCCAGCAGGGCTGGTGCCTTGAGCGGCTACCCAGAAACAGGGACCGGGCAGGAGTGAGGGAACAAAGGCAGGGATTTATTGAAGGGCCCTCAAAGGTGCACCCTGGGCGGGCCAAAGGCGACACCCACATGGACCCCGGGTCACGAGTCCTGCACACTTTTGTGAGTTTGGTTCATTTGCATAGCAGGGTTATTAAAACTTCAGTTAATGATGTCATTTCCCCGAGCTCTCCCCCCTTGTAAAGGTGTTGGTTTGCACATTTTTGGGCCTAGGACAGTGTGGGTGTCCTTGCAGAGCAGGCTTGGAGAGGCTTTGCTGTGTCAGAGCGGCCTGAGAGAGCAGCAGCCAAAGGCTCCAGGCACTGCAGAGTTACACCCTGAGCACTGCAGCATCTGGAAAACATGGGAGTCACAACCTGAGGCCTCAGGGTCATCCCAGAGCAATGGCACAGGGCTGAGTCCTGATGGCTCTGGGGTATCTCCAGGGAGGGTCCAGTTCTCCTGGCAAACTGGAGCCACCCTCTTTCCCAGGCTGGTGGCTCTGAGGCACAGGGGTGGCACCCTGCACTCACTCCCACCCAAGTTTTCTTCCCCATAAGAAAACTTTGACTTCTTGGTGGGCTCAAAACCTTCTGCTGGAGGTAAGAGCCAAAGGAAAAAGGCTCTGGGCTCAAGCCCTGCTCTGCTCTCGCCCACACGCAGGAGCAGGAGCTGCTAACCAGGATTTCTGCGAGGCTGCTCCGTAGCTGTGCCCTGGTCCCAGTGACGGTGCAAAGCTGCTCTGTGGCCATGAAATGTCCCAAAATGGGCACACAGAAAGCCAGGAGTGCTGTGCTGCGGCTCTGAGAGCCAGGAGCTCTCCCTCTGCCAAGTCCACACCTCTGCTGGCTCCGAGTGCCAGCTGCAGATCTGCTCTAAACGGGTTTAACTCCCTGTTTTTCGCAGCAAGAAGTGAATTAAATCTCTGTGCACTTTACACCCCCTGTGTAAGCTCATCCAAAGGGCTGAGGGGGCTGGGAAGCTTTAAGAGGTACCAGAAGCCTTTCCTGCTTCAGGGTAGCACCAAAGACCGCCCCGAAACCGAAAGTTTTGTGCACAGAACTTTCCCTTTGCGACTCCCCGGCGTTTCCAGCCCCCCCAAAAAGCGCCGCCCTAAGCAAGGCTGCGCGGAGTGGAAGTTGTAAAACACTGCTGGATCTCCCATTAACGTAATGAGGCTTCGCCAAAAACAGAGGAGCAGGGAAAAAAGATTAATCAAAATCCTACGTGAATTTATTTATGGATCACAAAAAATGTTTCCAGAATATCCAAGACATGGGCGAGGGATAAAGTTAGATGAAGTTCGGATTTATCTCGATTACCTAACCTGGCATTAAAATCCTTTCCACTGATCAGCAAACAGAGGGATAAAAAGATTTTAGAGACATTATGTAGGTCTGGAATAATTCCCAGTACGAGTTCCTATAAGAAGAGGAATTGTGGGAGGAATACAAATATTAATCAGAAGAAAAGGTTCTAAATTGGGAAACTGCTCTGGCAATGAGACAAAAGTCTAAGTCATTAGTGTAACAACCCCTAATCCCTATCAGAGCAGCCAGTCTCATGACAGAGATGGACGTGAAATGGCTTTCTCCATAAATATTTCAGGTTTGATTAATTCTAACTTTCTATGCCTGGACGTAACAAATATGTTGTGAAACATATCATGAAAAACCAGAGACATTTGGCTGAACAATCCAAAACCGTGTAGAAACCTCATTTTCTAGGAAATGGAGAAACACATTTTAAAGCTGTTTTCCTCTTAACTCCATGCAGAAAATTCCCCAGTGTCCAACTCTTTAAAATAACTTCTCCCCAAAAGCAGCAGCCTATCTAATTAAGTCCAGAACCATGCTACCAGTTTGACCCCGATTTCAATTGGCAACTCCCTGACAGGCACCAAAATACCTTATTAAATTTTTTTCTGGGGATAGCAGTTCTGATTTACAGGGAGGGAAAAAAAAAATAATAATTAAAAAAAAAAAAAAAAAGAAGTAAATATTTTCTAGGTCAGAAAAGGCGAGAAAAGCCAGGAACAGTCCTGCAGCCCCAGGATTCCCAGGGAGCATCCGGCTCTAAGCTCAGAGTCCTGCTTTTTTGGTGACAAGTCCTCATGCAAAGCAGATCATCCCTACCCAGAGAATGAAGCACATCCATATGCATAGCAAAGCTCCGAGATTACTCCCAGCACTCCCTTTCTTCCCTGTAATTACAAATCTTTGCCTTTCAGAGGCTGCAGAAGAAATATTCATCAGCCTAAGGAGCTCCACAACACCCCCACGGTTGTGACGGTTCAGCTGTGTTGGGGCTGCGCCAGATCCGGGTGGGTCCCGCCCGTTTTTTGGGGGAAAGGACTTTTTGGGCAGCTCCATCTGTCCCGGGTTCCTGGGCAGCCTCGTCGTGGTCAGAGGGGGCTGGGGACGGAAGCGAGAACTGCTCAGGTCTCGTCCTGCAGGGGAAGAAATGGGCCCGTAAGGGTGGTCTCTGGCTGAGGTGCTGAATAAAGCAGGGATTTGCGGTGGGACGGGGAAGCTGCGGTGTTTTCCTCCCAGGCTCGTGGGCTTGGGGTGTTCTGGGAGAGGTTGGTGCCTCCTCCAGCAGCACCAGCAACTCCCAGCAGAAGGCACAGCAACTTTAACTTCGTGCTAATGCACGGAATCCCAGAATCCCGGAATATCCCGAGCTAGAAAGGACCCACAAGGATCCTCAAAGTGCAGCTCCTGGCCCTGCATAGCACAACCCCAAGAATCCCACCACGAATAGCTCCTGACTTAACAAAAAAAGATCCTCAAAGTACTAGAGGATTTTGGAAAAACAGAGGGGTAGCTCCAATTTCAGGACCCGCACCCAGGGAATGCCTGGAGCTGGGCCAGGGCAGGCTCAGGCTGGAGATCAGGGAAAGGCTCTTCCCCCAGAGGGTGCTGGGCACTGCCCAGGCTCCCCAGGGAATGGGCACGGCCCTGAGGCTGCCAGAGCTGCCAGGGATGCCCAGGGGGGGTTGTTGGGGTGTCTGTGCAGGGCCAGGGGCTGCACTGGATGCTCCTTGGGGTCCCTTCCAGCTGAGGATATTCCCTGATCCATGATTTTAGCATGTTGCAGCTCGACCTACTTTAGAACAAAGTTGCCATCCAATTTCCCCTCATTTAAAGGTTTCCACTTCTGATGTTGTAATGGGCTTCTTATGTAACGCCGGAGTGCACTTTAAAGGCAGCTGCATTAGATCCCAATTTCGCTTTTAAGTAGTGCTCCCCATCTAATTAAATCATCATTCCCCTCTTTGCACCCTGCAGATGAGGAGTCCTGCTTCCCGGAGCAGCCCGTGTCCTTCCCAGCTCCGTGAGCCAAACCCGCGGCCGCCCGAGCACTGGGCCAATACCTGCAGCCATTCCAGAGCAGGTGGGAACTCCCTGGGGACAGCTGGCTCAGAAACTCCAAACAGGAGCACGTGTTTCTCCAAAGCGTGAAATGAAGGAGGGAAACACAGCGGAACGACACGGGAAACGAAAGCAGGATGGAAAGAGGAAAGGCTGGGATCACCAAACACGGTTTTAGGCTGCACCAAACTGAGCTACGGTGGCAGCCACATCCATAACTCAGTGCTCCCCGATCTCGAGGAGCTGGAGATGTTCTCCACAGCCCCGCACATCTCGTTAGCTGCTCCTCTGAGCCAAGCCATCTAAAATCTCCGTGTTTGGATCATCATGGGTTGTGCTCGGGTTCCCTTCAGGGACAGGAACTTTGGGACAGGCTCCCCAGGAGTCACCGTCCCTGGAAGGGCTCAGAGGAGGAGGAGATGGGGCACTTGGTGATGTGGGCGTGGGGGTGTCCAACCAAAGGTTGGGCTTGATGACCTTGGAGGTCTTTTCTGACCTCAACGACTCTGTGATCCTCTGATAACCACTCGCCAGAGGAACCCAGGGAGTCTGCAGAGAGGGAGATAAACTGGGCTGGACGCGGGTTTGAGCAATTTCAGACTTCAAAGAGCATCTGGCAAAGCCCAGGGTTAGCAGGTGAATTCCAGTGCCCGCATTTCCAGCTCCAGGCAGGAGCTCTGGGAGCAGCTGCACTGCTCAGGGATGGTCTCGGTCCAGTCAGCCCCGAGGTGCTGAAGATCCTGGCTGCAAACACTCCTGATTCCACGTTCTGGACATTCCCTGTGCGAGGAATGTTGGTTTATGGCTGTCATCACCCCTCCTTCATTTTCTAAAGTTTCTGCACAGGGTTTCTCCCTGCTTTTCCCTCTCCTTCCCCACAGTCCGTGCTGGAGCATCCCACACTTCCTGCTCCCGCGATCCCAGCTGTGGCTCTCTCACCCCGGTGTCCCACAGGAAGAGCTGCTGGTGGGATGCTCCCTGGCTCCTCACTCACAGCATCTGTTCTGCCCCAAAAATGGCCTTTATTGTCCTCCTCACCTGCTCCAAGTCCTTCCCAGGCCCCTCTGCCTGCCTTTTGACAGCTGAAGGAGCCTCCCTAATTCCGTGTGGCAGGACAGCGAGTCCCCGTCAGCCTCCCAGGAATTCTTAATTCATTTCTACTTTTGACCTACACACCAGCCCGAGGCAGTACAGTTTAATAATCAGTTATATGAGAACATCTGACTTTCTGATTTAGACCTGGTGCCTCATAATTTTGTGGGGTATCCTGAACTTTTCCTGTTCTTACCTTAACTTTTCCTATTTCCCCTCACTTTTTCCTAGCTAGGAGATCTCAAGGTCTCTGTCCCACGCCTGCCTGTTTCCTGCCCTGTTCCCAAAACCATTCCGTCCTCACCTACTTTCTGTGGGTGGAATTCAGATTAGAAAGCTTTGATTTCCTCTTGGAGTTTCTCTACCTCATAGATTGACACCTCCAGGTAGAAACCTAAATTTAGGAGTCTGAATCTCCGAGCTGAAGAACTCCCACCCATCTTTTTTAGCTCTATTTTATTCTTTATGGAGACAGGAGGAACAGAACTGCAGGTATTAATCAATAGGTGGGTTTGCCAAACATTTATACAGTGACATGATCACATAATCGTGTTTTCCTTCTTTTCCCTTCGCTACATTTTTTTCTTCTGGTTCGGTTGGAATATTTTAGTGCCGGGGCCACTGCTCCAGTGTTTTCACAGAGTTATCCTACAGCAGCTCTATTTCTGAGTGATAATAATGCTCTGCTCAAGCCATAATTAAGGATAATGTATAATTGAATATGGATATTCCCAGACAAACTATTTTGCATTTCTTAGCTCTGACTTTCACCTGCTGCTCCTGTCAGCCACAGGAACCTTCTCCTTCTCCTCCCAGGGCCACACTGGACCGTCCCAGCTGATTTTGTGTCACCCCCAAACCTCGTCAGAGCCACCTTCGCCCCTCTTCCCAAACCACTGGGGAGTTCCTAACCACGGCTGGGGCTCCTTTCTCTGGGAAAGCCCAGCTTTCCTCCCGCTTTCTGTCCCGTTTTGTCTCCGTCTCATTTCCCTCCAGAGGACACCTGGCTGCCTCAGCCTAGCCACTCCAAGAGCCTTTAGAGCAAGACTTATTGGCATTTGTTTGGGAGTCCATGTGCACTTCATCAGCTGCATCAGCCTCACCTACGAGCCTGCTGACAACTCCAAAGAGCTCCAAGAGATTTATGAGACGCGGCCTCCTTCTGCAAGAACCGTAATGACTTCTTCCAAATAAATCACGTTTATGAAATTGCCTCCCGGTTCTCTTCTTTATTATTGTAGTTTTTACCCACTTATTCAGGCTGAAGGGAGATTTAGTGATCCCTGCTTTTCCCCATTTGTCCTGGGGACCTTTTCCTCAAGGCTGAAGACACATTTGCCACTGTCCATCCCTCCCGCAGCGTGGTCAACTCGAGTGACACTTCTCATGCTACATTTAGCTTTCTCTTAATCTACTGTTTGAGGTCTTTCAGAGCTCCTGATCGAGTATCATCTTATCTTGTTGCTTTCTGACTGCTCCTTTTATTGATTTGTTCCCAAATGTCCTCTGCTGGAACTTCATTTAGGGACAATTCCTCATGCCCTCCGCTGCTTCGCCACTAATGCACCCCTTCCCAGCCTTCCTCTGTAATTTGTTCCCTCTTATTACAGTTTCCTACCCTTGTGCCAAGTTTCTGAGGCATTTATTATGTCAATAATTTCCTTTAAAATCAGTCTCGTTCACCTCTTTGGGGCTGCAGAGTTACAGCATTTGTATAGATATATTTTTACATTTTTTATTGATCTCACTGCCCATTTTTCATGGGACCTGCTTAGCTGGGACTTTAATTGCTGAGCCCATTCTTTGCTATTTCCTTCCTCGACGTTATTGATTTCAGCTCCTTCCATTTTTCTAAATTACGTGAATTTTCCTACTCCCCCCGAAGAGGAGCTGTGCTCTGGAGCCATGTGCAGTTGTTTATCTGGTGACTTTCCACAACTGCCTGCTATAAAAATCCCTCCTCGCTTTGGAATGTTAAACCCTAGTTTGCAATGTTGATTTATGGAGCTTATCTCCCCTGTAAAAACCACCTCACCAACAGCTCAGAACCTGCTTGTCTGCTGCTGTGACAATTTATAACTCAGTGATTTCACTTCCAAGTCTCTTTCCTACTCACTGCTGACGTGGGTACCCACATCACTCACACCACCAGCTCCCTCTAGCACCAAGTGTGGACACAAAAGTCCAGCAGAGCTCCAAGCACTGCAGAAAATGAAGCTTTTCCCCCCACGTTTCAATGATACATTTCATTAACACCTCCTGGTTTGAGGCTTCGGTGATTGCTCACTCTTGTTAAATTTTTTATTTTCTCTAATTCCCATGTCTGTTCCTGGCACGCTGCAGGCAGGCAGTTGGAGCTTTTTTTATATCTTTTGGTATCTGTTTCCTCTTCCATAAATGCGGCACAAAGCACTCGTTCCTATTTATCTGTTGATTTTCTGATCACTTCCTCCAGGTCGGAAAATCCGATCCTGACCTTCAAAGCGCGTCCTGGTTTCACCACAGAATTGGAGCGAGCTCTCTGTTAAATCACATCGATGATTAATTAAACCACGGAGCAGAACACCGGGACACACCAGCGGGATCCCAGCCCGGCCTCCGGCCTGACAGGGCACCCACCCCACAGCAAAAACCTCTGGACGAGGAACTGCCAGCTCCGAGCTGCCAGGACGAGGAATTTGGCCGCGCTCCCCTCGTCCTGGATCCAGGGCTGCCAGAGGGGCTGCTCCGGGCAAGCGCAGCCCAGCCGTGCTGGGAGCCCACCCGGTGCCTCTGCCCACGGACCTGCCCTCACCAAAGCAATAAATCTCTGCCCCAGGCCAGCTTCCGTGCCTGCACAAGGCACTGGCATCCATCAGAGCAGGGGCTGCAGCAGATGGGCTCTGCCTCACACAGAAACAAGGTAAGAGCCTGGCCCAGCCAGAAATACTGGGCACACTGATACAGACCATATTTCTTTAGTCTGCTTCTCAGAGAATCATGTGGAACAGTTTCAAAAGCTTTCCTAAAGCAAAATATGTCCCATCTGCTGCCTCCTCTTCATCTCCTAGACATTATTTTCTCAAGGAAAGAAATTACAGTGAGCTCGCATGATTAATTCCTGCTCCATCCATGTCTTTTCCTTTCTATCTCCTATTTGCTTTCAATTGACCACGTAAATTTTGGGTTTTTTCAGACTTATTTCTGGGACGAGTGGTCTCTCAGTTTCTCTTTTTCTCAGGGGTAAACTGTGTTTGGACAGAGCTCAGTGGTCTCACCTGCCTTGCAGGAGCTTCCAGGGCAGCCACTAACGCTTCAGTAATTGCTCGGCTCCCGCCCGCGCTGCCCACATGGCTCTGCCAGCACAGCCCCGCAGCAGTCTGAGGCCAGAGCTGCTGATCTGGGAAGACAAAGAGAGAACAAATGTGAAGCACAAACCCGGCGCAAAAGGACGTGAGGGACGAGGCCTCGCTCACCCTCTGCTCTCCTCCCACCGTAAACAGTCCGGCCCAGTGCGGGATCACGGAGTGGGTTGGGTTGGAAGGACCTCAGAGTTCATCTTGTTCCGCTCCCTGCCACGGTTCCGACCCTTCCAGGCTGCTCCAAGGCCTGTCCAGGCTGGCCTTGGGCGCTCCCAGGGACGGGGCAGCCACGGCACGCGGTGTTAAATCAGCAGGAAGCTGCCTTCCAGCTGGGGAGAAGCGGGCTGCCAGCTCCAGGCAGGCTCTGCCTGCAAATCCATTTCAAATCGAGAGTTTTTGGTCGGCTGTGCTGCTGGGGATTCAAACACCAGGAGCACAGAGCAGCTGCACAAGTGCTGACAGATTTGCTGACTTACAGGGAGAGCACAAAGGGGCCTCTCCCGAGACACCTGGGTGGAAGATGCCGGGGAGGAGCGCGAGGTCCTGCTGCATGTCACAGATCCTAAAGGGAACTGCAAGTGAAGGATCCTGGAAGGCAAAGTCAGGCTGCTGGCTGAAGATTTAGCCCCAGGGTGCTGTTGGCAGCTTCTCTGAAATCCTCCCAGTCACACACGCAGCTCCAATTAGGCACAGGGGGAGGAGGTGCTCTCCGGAGCTGATGGGCTCCATCAGAACTCCACAGAAATCAGACTTTGGAAAATCAGGCTCAGGAAAACGTATAGGATGTGTTTAATTAAGTGGGAGCTGGGGGAAATCTGTCATGAGCTAAGGGTAAACAGATTGCTGAGGGCTGGGACGACACAAATACTCCGTGCACTGAGCCAGCGCAGAGGAAGAGCTCAGTGCAGGGGCAGGAACAGATAATAGGTGAAATTTTATTTATCAAAATGGACTAGGAAGCTAAACAAAGCTGCTCCCTTAATTAAGAACTATAAATACATGTATAGAAAAATGGGAGGGTGTTGTATTAAAAGGGAAAAAAAAAAGCTAGATGAAATAAAACACGGGAAATAAAACCAGCAGCAAACAGCAAATCCCAGTGACAGACCCAACAGCGTACTAAAATATATGGCCATAAACTACAGAAAAGAGAGTATAAGTCATGGAAGTGAAAGGTTCTTTTCTTATATCAAAGAGAATGTTTTAAGGAATGTAGTCAGACCAAAACTCTTACTGGAAAAGACCATACACCGAAAGTGTCTGGCAGTGAGAATGTAAATATATGAGCAGAGTTACCCCATCCGTCACCAGAGAAAGGAGACTGAGTGCTTAATGCTGAGAGGAGAAATACCAAACATGGGCCCCGCCACTATTCAGAAAATGAACGGATATAATGGCACAAAGGGAAAAAAAAAGGTTAGAGAAGCCATTTCTGGGAGCTGTGCAGAGCTCACAGACCCCGAGCAGCCACCAAGAGGCTGCTCCTGCTTCATCTCCTGCGAGCTGCAAGAGGAGGGAGTTCCAGAAGAGGCAGGGGGTGAACCAGCAGAGAGCTCGGGCTGCTCCTGGAGCACAGAACTCCTCTCGGAGCGCAGCTCTCCGAGGTCTCGGCGGGCGCGGAGCTGCCCCCGGTTCACAGTGAAGTGAGATGGAATGGGAGGAGTGACCCGAAATAAGGAACCCACTCCCCCCCAGCAGCACTGGGGAAGAGACAGAACCACAGAGAATGCGAGAGTTCGCTGGGCTGGAAAAGACCTTTGAGACCGTGGAGCGCAGCAGTGAAACCCCCGGTACACCCAATTCTGCTGTTCCCATTGAACACTGCTGGAAGATTGGACTGGGGGCAGAAAAGAGCCATAAAAAGTATATGAGGAGAGGAGAATGTGTAGCTGGGAAGCTTAAACAGCTCAATTGTGGGGCGATTCCATAAGAACTTTCACAAGGGGGAAATATCAGCCGAGGCTTTTTAATCTCGCCGAGACAGAAGAAAGACTGAGGACTGAAAAATGAAAGCGATTCAAAGCAGAAATGAAACCCACATTTTTTAACAGCAGTGATGATTAAATTTGGGAACAAACCACCACCTGAAGTGATGGATTTTGCAACTCTTGACATCTGGAACGTATGTTCCTGTGAAAAGTTCAAGTTTTGATAAATAAGGATTTTTTTTCTCCCCTGAAAAATAATTTTGTCAGAAAATTCTGCGCCACTATTCGGGTTCCTTGTCTACTCGAAAAAGATAAAAGATGAGACGGAGAAACAGCTTTGTACGTTGAAAGTTGGTCAAAATGATAATAAAAGCAGAATAATGGAGTTCCTAGATAAGGAGCGTGATACGGCAGGAGTTAATTATCACAGTGACTGTAATGAAAATTTTGCATCACTAATATCCCAGAACTATTTGAACATTTCTTTATAATAATGATCAAAAGGGAACCGCTTGACATAATCTACTCGAGCACTCGAGAGCCTTCTGGTAGCGTTTTGCAGGCGGGGCTGATCCCGAGGAATCCCGCACGGCCAGAAATGGCTGGATCGGGGCTGCTCCCAGAGCACGGGCAGGAACCTCCCGCCAGCCCGGGGCTCCTCCGCGAAGGTGCCGAGCGGCGGCGTGGTTCCAAGCACCATTCTTAATTGCAATCAAGGCACCAAGAACTCTTGCACGAGCGCTTTTAAGACACGGCGGGAATGAAGAACGGCACGCAGGGCGCTGACAAGTTGTGGAGCATCATTAACCACACCACGGCCATTAACAACTGTGCCGAGGCAGGCTGGCACAGCTGCGTGGGATCCGGGCGGAGGAGCTGGGCTCCACACCGTCGGATTTTTTTCTTAGCTGAACACTTCAGAGAAGGGTGAAGCTCATCCTGAATCAATAGGATGAGAAGCATCACTGAGAAAAAAAATAAAACAAAAAAAACCCCCGCATCCTCTCGGGATTTTTGATTGGCCTGAGAATTGTGGCACTCCTCAGTAAATGTCAGGCTTATCAGGGTTGTGAGTAAGCATCAGTTCGCTCTCAAACGAGCTGACTCTGTTCATTTTTCTCAGAACTGTGTGTAATATTCTCCTGGCAAGGAACAGCTCTTTTAGTAGACTGCAGCACAAATTTGTAAAAGGAGCTTGTCTCAGCTCTGATCCAAAAACCAAAAGAGATCCAGATTAGATGCCTGTGGAAAGAGCTGCCTTTTGACTACAAAGCCCAGATCATTTGGAGTTAAAGCGATGCAAGGAGTACAAATTTCTCCTTTTCAGATCACAACAGATGCACCAATTGCAGGGAAACTTTCTTCCCTAGACTTGTTTACCTACTTCAAATTACACCGGTAGCTTCAAGTGTATTTTTGACCCGTGAGTGGTTAATGACATCAATCTCCCCAATACATATTCATCCCTTTCTAAAGACCCTCTCGCTATTTCTCCCATGTAGCTTTCCTCTTTCTAGTGCTCGCTGAGCCCCAGCAGCCTCGTGGTGAGATCTTCATTAGCATTTGAATAAAAATTCATTGTTTGCCTGTGTAGTGGGGAGAGGAGCCATCACAAGTGTTTACATTCGGAGCCGCGTTTCATTTGCTCCTGACAGAACATAACAAAGCACAGCAGAGGCTGCGCTGGGTCAGGTGAAGGTTCCCCTGCTCCAGCAGCAGCTTCCCAATCCAGATGCCCAGGGAAGGGGTTTAAGAACGCGCCGGGAATGCAGCACTGTTTTCCTGGAGTGATATTCCGTTTCCCAGCAATGTGCGTCTTGGGACTTCCCGAGTCACAATCCCTGGTTTTACTGTTGAACAGGTTCTGCTTTAACTTCCCTCCATTAACTTCTCCCGCTACCCCCGGAGCACAAGTAAACTTTGAGCATCCATAATATCCCGTGGCAAAACATTTTACAGCTCCATTACAAGGTTTGTCAAGAACCATCAACCACATTATGCTGATTTTCGGCTGTTGCTTTGGAAGAGACACTGAAGGGGCTCCTCAGTTTGGAGAGAGGAAGGAGGATGTGAGTGACATTTATAAAATTATGGCGAGGCCACAGCTCCTGTCCTGTGTCCAGGTCTGGGCCCTCCTGGCCAGAGAGCCCTGGAGGGGCTGGAGCGTGTCCAGGGCAGGGAACGGAGCTGGGAAGGGGCTGGAGCCCCAGGAGAGGCTGAGGGAGCTGGGAAAGGGGCTCAGCCTGGAGAAAAGGAGGCTCAGGGGGGCCCTTGTGGCTCTGCACAAGTCCCTGACAGGAGGGGGCAGCCGGGGGGGTCGGGCTCTGCTCCCAGGGAACAGGGACAGGAGGAGAGGGAACGGCCTCAGGCTGGGCCAGGGGAGGCTCAGGCTGGACACCAGCAGGAATTTCCCCATGGAAAGGGTGCTCAGGCCTTGGCAGGGGCTGCCCAGGGAGGTTTGGAGTGCCCATCCCTGGAGGTGTCCCAGGAAGGGCTGGAGGTGGCACTCAGGGCTCTGGGCTGGGGACAAGGTGGGGATGGGGCACAGCTGGGACTCGAGGGGCTGGGAGGGATTTTCCAACCTCAGAGATCCTGGGATTCTGGGACTCTGTGGTCATACCTAGGACAGGTGGGCAGTGCAGACAGAGGAACCGTGGTCTCACCCATGAGATCATTTCCTGTGTTGTTCTGAGTAGGTCCTTTAGTGCCCTTTCAGGACCCCTTCACGAGCTCCAACAAATCTGTGAACTGTGGTTTCTCACTGGAAGAAATCTCCCAAATACGTTGAGGTTTATCCACTTACTCCTTTTTTTCCTTATCATTTCTCCTCCCTTGCTCAGCACAGCCTCCACCGTGCCCGTGTGCAGTTCTCCCCTTCACTCCTGGGGACCTTCTCCAGGATTGTTGTCACGGCTCCCAGCTTCCATCCCTCCTGCAGGGAAAGTGATTTAAGTGACAGGTTACACACTATTGTAGCTCCATAATTGCATATTTGTTTTCCTCCAGAGCTCTTGAGTGATTACCAGATGGTCTTGGTAATTTCTGACTCTTCGTCTTATCAATTAGTCCTAAAATGAATTTTATTGTCATTTAATTTGAGACGGTTCCTTACACTTGTCCCCACAAGTTTGGCTCTCGTGGGAGAACAACCTGCCTCAACTACAGACAGCACCAACACAAACTTCACTTCACTCTCCTCTCTTACAGGAAATCCTGTTAGAGACTGGTCAGCTGTTTACCAAACCTCTGGAAAAATACGATTCTGGCGATTTTGAATATATTTTTACAATATCCTTATGATTCCTTTAGCGAGTTTGCACCTGAAAATTTTCCCTTGCCTGCCCTACAGGTTTAGCCTCACAGTTCATGGGTTTTTAATTTTTTTTTTCCCATAGTTTCTTTATTTGCTCAGAAACCCCAGATTTCAAATACTCTCTTCCACTCTGCTGTTAGAATATTGCCTTTTTGGTCCCTTGTAGAATTATTTCACTTAGTGCTATATTGCTCTGAGCTTCGGATAGGGTGGGTTTATCTGGTTTCTCATCTTCTGCATCCTTAGAGCAGCTGCTTTTAATTTCCTTTTAGGAAGCTCCTGCACTTTTGAATAGGTCTCGTTTTTAAGTTAGGTGTTTCTGTGAGGGAGTTGGGGGGAAATCAAATATTCCTCGGATAATGTCATGAATCCCTCTGGAAAAAGAGAGGGGTGTCCACCGAGGTTTCCAAAGCAGGGAGGCTGTGGAGGAAAGAGGATGTGCAGCACCTCCAGCTGGAAAGGGAAGGGTGGGGAGGACTCTGCCCTTGGCACTGCAGCGAGCAGGGCCCTGGGTGCCGGGAGAGTCGGGCAGAGGAATTTCTAGCACCAAGCATCCTGGTAAAAGACAGGGAGGGAATTCAGAGAAGCAATTCCCAAAGGAAAACTCCTACCCGAAAGCAGGAATGCGCCCGTGCCAGCAGAAGGATGGGAGCTCAGCGTTCGGAGAGCGGGGCTGGAGGGACCCCCTGTAATTCCAGGCTCCCCAGACGCAGGGGGCTGGGGCAGAGCTGCCACACGCGGCCTCTCCTCAGCATCCCAGGTCCGGCTTTAACTGCAGGCGCTGGAAAAGCGCCCCTGGATCTTTTCTGGGTGGTTGGCACCCAGCTGCCCTGGGAAAAAGCAATCTCACACCAGCGAAAGGGGAGATGCAGAGCGGGCCGTGCCCCGCTCTCCACCGGGCAGCACCGGCTCTCCCTGCCTGGCTGTGACAGCAGCTGCTCACTCTCAGGGTACGCGGGCTCCTGGCAGCTTCTGGAGGCTTTGGCACGGCGTGGGTAGGACGTGCGCGTGTATTTCAATGAAACCAAACGAAAAGACGTGGCCAGGCAGCTTTTGCCCAGAGCTGCAGGTGCCCGGCCGTGGGGACAGGCTCCCTGCCGCCGCAGAAGGGGTTCCGAGCTGCGGTGGGCACGGAACGCCGAGCAGGCAGCTGGCAGAGCCCGGGCACAGCCACAGACCAGGCTGCCAGATGCTGCGGCCCCACGAGGCAGCCGCACGCCCGTCCTGCCGCAGGGACCGTGCTCTGCCTCCCGGGGGGCTGGCTGCCCGCAAAGAGCGCTGCGAAACACGGCTGGGCTTGACAGCTCCTTCAAATCCGTGCTACCACAGGTTTGTGGAGCGAGGGAACAGCAACAAGAAATAAATCAGAGCTGGGAGAAGGGCTGCTCTCCCCTCTGCCTCCAGCGTGGCTTGTTTACACTCTGCACTGCAATCTGAAAAATGCCATCTCTAATGAATACTAAATAGTGGGAGGCTTCTCCTCGGCAGCCCGGTGCTGACTGCCGTGCAGGAGAATGTGCCGGCAGAGAGCGGGGCCCTGGCTCTGCCTCTGTTTCGTGCAGTCATAGAAACTGTCAAGCTCAGGTGCCTCTGTGATCTGCAGGCAGCCTCTCTCCCCGCACCCTTTCCTGGCTACCCATTCATTTTTAAAACGTTCCATTGTTACTGTCGCTCGGGTCTTGCAGCCAATTTTCATGTCATTATTATTTCTGTCGCTTTAAAATTTATCTACTTATGCAATTTTAATCCTTTTCTTTTTTTTTTTCCTTCCCCTAAACCAATTCACTGTAATGTGTTAACAGCTGCCGTGTAGTGGAAGTCACTGGGAGTTAATACTCCCAAGCCCTCTCTGCTAAGAACCGACTCACCTCAGTGTTATAAATCTGTTCTACACTGCCTTGTACCCCTCTCCTCAGAACACTCCCATGGATCTGCTTCGTCACCAGGAACATTCCCGACCCTGCCTGTGCAGGGGACACGAGAAAAGAATGATACCAGCAAGCAGGAACACTTCTGCACACACAAATGACATCTAAAATTCTTCTGCAGCTCCTTAAGCTGTAAGGACGAGGAAGCAGGAGGGGATCTCTCTTGCAGAAGAGGGGGGATAAAAAGAAGGAAGAGTCGTAACAGAGCCCCAGTCACATTTCAGTATTCCTGCCTGGAATACAGCTGCCTCTGTTTGGGGAGTTTGATGACACTTTTGGTGTTTCTCCTCCACCAGCAGTTCATCCTCCCTGTGAGGGTGGGCAGGCCCTGGCACAGGGTGCCCAGAGCAGCTGTGGCTGCCCCTGGATCCCTGGCAGTGCCCAAGGCCAGGCTGGATGGGGCTTGGAGCAGCCTGGGACAGTGGGAGGTGTGCACTGGATGAGGTCCCTTCCACCCCGAACCAGTCTGGGATCCTGTGGTTATTCCCAACAATTCCCGTGACGAGAATCCTGCACAACAGAAGCGCAGAGCAGAAAAGGCCCTGACCCAAAGGCTCGTTAATGCACACAGAGCTGAGAGTTTGCTGGGTGGTATTCTTCTGTGAAATACTGAATTCAGGCCAAATCAGTGCTCCTGAATAACAGCAAATCGTTCATCCCAACTGCAGTGGTTATTCTTTCTTCCTCCACTCATCCACCAGAGTGCTCACATAAATATGCATGCACTTCCCACCCACGCAGTATCAAACACTCCACAAGTGCTACAGAGCACAGGATAAGCCGTTGTTTTGGAGGGATCAAACCTGCGGCCACGTGTGCGCGGCGAGCAGGAGATTCTAAAGCCCAGCACAGGGGCACTTCTCACTGAGCTGTGCAAAGGTCACCCTGTGCTGTGATTAAGCTCCTGTCAACACTGAGCCTGTAGGAGAGCTCAGAAAACACTCTGCAAACAAGAGCCAGGCTCTCTGGGTTAAAAGGTTATGAAATTTAGTCTAATCTCTAGTTCTATTTTCTTAGATGTTCACTACCAATCTATTATAGGCAAGGAAGTCAGTGCACCCCAAAATCAGGTTTCCCAACTTCTTCTTTCACAGCTTCTTCTTTCACATGATCCTGGCCATATTTATTGTAGAATCACAGACTGGTTTGGGCTGAAGGGACCTTAAAAATCACCTCATTCCCCCCGCTGCCATGGGCAGGGACACCTCCCACTGTCCCAGGCTGCTCCAAGCCCCAGTGTCCAGCCTGGCCTTGGGCACTGCCAGGGATCCAGGGGCAGCCACAGCTGCTCTGGGCACCCTGTGCCAGGGCCTCCCCACCCTCACAGGGAAGGATTTCTTCTCAATTTGCAATCTACCAGACAATTTCTACAAGGCTGCTCAGACTTGCAGTTCAAACTGTTCAGAATTCTCTCAAGACTCCCTGAAATCTCTTTTTTAAGTCGTGCTGATTTGCATCATCATTTCTCAGACTGAAACGAAATAATTTCTTTTTGTCAAAACATTCCCTCCACCACTCTCTTGAAAACCACTTGTGACTCTGTGAATTATCACAGGAATTTCACATTTGGCACAGCATTTCTCCCAGTGAGAGGTTTGGATCTGTTGCCTTCCCAACTGCCCACAAAGTTCTGACACTTTCAAACACTGGGAGTTGTCCACAACTCGAACAGAATAAGTTAAGATATCAAAAGATTTAACACCCAGGAAAAGTAAAACAGCAGGATAATCAGAATGTTTTCTAAGTGTATAGAAACTAACAGGGAGATGAGTCCTTGTCTGCATGAATCCCTCAGGAACAAAACAAGCTGACCCAATCCAATTTTGCTCTCCAATGGATGAGACGTTGTGGATAAGGAAGAAGCAGCAGATCCCACACACCTGAGGCTCCTGGCATCGTCCCACGTGACATCCACAAGTGAAGAGTGCCTTGGCTGAAGTCCTGACACAAATCTGGTTGGAATCTGCAGTCTGAGAGCAGTTTCCAATAGCTCACTGTGAAATGCAAAGGACAAATTGAATGGTTACTCAGCTGCTCATAAGATCCAGTCAATATTTTATTGATAGCCTGGGTGAGGGAATGGACTGTGTGTTTATTAAATCTGCCAAGATTAAATCTGTGAAGAGTGGCTGCAAATACATGGGGGAGAGCAGCATTAAAAACTTTTGACAACTTGGACAAGTCCATAAATCCAGGAGCCATCTCACTGGTGAAGAGCAGAGTGGTTTCACTCGGGCAGGAGGGAAGTGCACAAACACGGGCCAGACACCAGCTGGCAGGAAGCAGCCCGGAAAAACCAACAGCCTGAAGGTTCTGCTGGATCACAGGCTGCACAGGGGTTGTCATCCCGAGCAGAGAGAGAGGTTATTATCCCGAGCAGCTCTATCAGCAGCAGAATTACCTGCCAGACATCTTGCAGGTCCTCTGAAACACCCGAGCGCAGAGGCACGTCCAGGTTTGGGTGCTGCTCCTCGGGAAAGGCTGACAGGCAAAGCAGCAAGACAATGCAAACCACGACCCGAATCAAGAGGCTGAGAACAGGAGGTGCCAACAGAGAGCAAAGCACGGAGAGGAGCAGGAACAGCCCTGGCGGGGCAGGGGCGGCGCAGGAAGAGCCCTGTGCCAGATCAGAGTCTGCTGCAAAATGCCAGAGAAACAACGGCTCTGCACACGCCAGGAATGTCACAGGCACTCCTGGTGCTGCTGTGGGAGGAGGAGACGGACTGAGTGATCAGCTGGGAGTTCATCCAGCTTCACTCCTCAAGGATTCTGCGCCCAGCTGAGGCTGATTAGAGCTTGTCTGTCCCCAGTTTGCCCCGATGCACCACAGTGGCTTCACACAGCAACTGCTCCTGCACATTTGTATCATTTCTGCATTAACATCATCATTAAGGTTAGTGGTTTGTGTTCCTCTTACCATCTTCGGACTCTCTGTCTCACAAACACCTCATCAAAATGCTCTTTGCTAGACCAACATGACTCACAGCTCGTTCATCAAAAGCCATTTTAAAGATTAGTCCTCAAATACTAATTCAATAAAATCTTTGTATCTCGATTTTCCTCCCCAGCCGGTGCGATGGGCAGAAGGGCTCGCAATCCTCTGGCACCGCTCCTCTCAGGCTCACGGGATCTGGATCAGAGCTGCTGGTGCCAGTCTCCCACCGCCCTGACAGAATTTTAGGAACTACTACACCATTTTAGAAAACCTTGGAGGCAACTTGGGCCTCTCAGCTGCAGATTCTCCCAGAGACACCAGGTCACTGCTGCTGGCACCAGCACCCAGTCCGATCCCTGGCACAAAGGCAGGACCAGCTCTCCCCGTGTCCATTCTGACGTCAGAGAAAAAAGCTTAAAATGCGTTAATCTTCCCCAGATTACCCATCTCAGTGATTCTGCATCCTACATCAGCCATGTATTCCTGACCTTAGTGCGGCTCAGCCTGTTTTCCCCAGCCATTTTCCCAAGGAAAGCAATTTAAGCTGCAGTGGCCAGGCTGACTAACATGACACCTTCTGAGCCAGATGATTTCTCAGGGTGTCAGGGAAAGCAGTCCTGCTTTATCAAACAATTATAATCAATTACCAATATCGATCAGAAGCAGCTACAGCCGAGCTTCCTGCAGGATCCATTCAATTAAATGGCTGTGCTGGAAGAAGAGCAAAGATCCCTGTGAAACTGTGCGGGCTCTGAGATTTATGAAAGCACAGCTCGATTTCATTGGCATTCCATCAGTTAAATCAACATTATATAAACCCTTATATATAGGGGTTCTTATATAAAAGAAATCATGCAAGTCACAGACCTCGTTAGCTCTGTGTACCCTTCCACCACTGCTAAATTGAGTTGATATGTCGGAGACTAGAAACCCAAAAGATTCCTGATTTATCATCTTAATTCTTTACATCTCCTCTCAAGAATTCACAGTGCTGTCATTCTCTCCTCCATTCCCATTACCTTCTTTGTAACATATTGGCCTTCTTACTTTTACTGAATAATTCCTGGTCTATTATATCTATAATTATACTAATAATTAAGCATGCCTTTTCATCAGCTAGCAGCTAATTACTTCTGTTCCTACCCAGCTTGCTCAGAAAACAGTCAATTCATCTGTATCCCCATCACTCTCCCTGTTGCTAAGCGCTCGGTGCCACTCAGCAGTGGCACTGTCACGGCGTGGGGTGGCTCAAGGTGCTCTGCAGTGCCCGAGCGCCGCTGCCTTTCACCCCCACTGGGGTTGCTCACCCCAGAGAAGGCTTTTACTCACCTGCCCGGCACCACTGCCGATCCCAAACAGCTCGGGAGCTGTCCACGAGCAGCTCCTGCTTCCTGCAAGGAGCAGATGGAGAGACCTGAAAAGAATCAGAAGCCAGAGGAGGCTGTGCCGGCTCGTGGGGCAGAGCCCACCCGAGGCTGTGTTAGATGGGAACTGAACTCATGAGGTCTTAAACTCTTGATTATTTGGACTTCTGTAAAGCTTTTGACACAGTCCCCCACAATGAGATGATCAGAGGGATGGAGCAGCTCTGCCATGAGGAAAGGCTGAGGGAATTGGGATTGTTCAGCCTGGAGAAGAGAAGCTTTGGGGTGACCAAAGCTTTGTGGCCTCCCAGCGCCTGAAGGGAGCCCACAGGAAAGATGGAGAGAGACTTTTCAAGAGATGGAGGGGCAGGACACAGGGAATGGCTTCCCACTGCCAGAGGGCAGGGATGGATGGGATATTGGGAAGGAATTGTTCCCTGGGAGGGTGGGCAGGCCCTGGGACAGGGTGCCCAGAGCAGCTGTGGCTGCCCCTGGATCCCTGGCAGTGCCCAAGACCAGGCTGGACACTGGGGCTGGGAGCAGCCTGGGACAGTGGGAGGTGTCCCTGCCCATGGCAGGGGTGGGATGGGATGAGCTTTAAGATCCCTTCCAGTCCAAACCCTTCCATGATTCCACAGTTCTGTGACTCTCTGGTGTGAAGAACCATCTCCTCTCACACCTCGTCCGTCACACCCCGATCACTCCTGATCTGCTGATGGGACAACTGGACATTGTCACTGTGACCCTGCTCCTCCCCCTCACCAACAGCCTGCCCCAAGTCACTCACACTAATTCGTATCAAACTTCAGTGATGTGGTGATAAATCAGCTCAGATTGACTTTTTTTTCCCCCCAATTATCTGTCATTTGTTCCGTTGTGGGCTGCAGACAGAAGTGGATGTTCCGGGGCAGGAATTCCCACCATGGCCAGCTTTGGCAAGCCGCTTCCTTGCCTGTTCCTCAGGTAACTAAATCAGGGGAATTGCCATTAGTGAAATGTTAATGGCTGGTATTTCCAGCCTTCCCAGAGACTGGGTTAGGCCAAACCCTTAATCCTTTTATCTGACTCATGACTGCATCCTCTGAAATGAAGCGATGCTGGCAAATGAAGTGGTTGTGCCTGATTCCAGCGAGAGGAAAATTGGAAAATGAGGGAATTTGTTACAGAAAAACGCTCAGAGTGGCAGCCAGAAAGGTAAAATGTTTTCAGATGGCAGGTAGACTATTTTAGGATTTTATATTGGAGGCTCAAAGCAAATGCATATAACCTGTCAAAAAAAAAGATTTGAGAGGAAAACAAAAAGCTTGCATCATAAAACAGCAGGATCAGGGAGGCTCTTGGAAGTTAAAAGGTATCCTGCAAAAAGCTGAAGATGTGTCTGAAAAAGGAAATCTAAAAAGAACATAAAATCTGGCAGACTAAATGTAAAAGCACAATAACACAGACGGAAGAAAGAGTTTAGAAGCAGTTTGCTAAAGAAATAGAAAAGAATGTTATAAATCCTTCTTGAACACATCAAGAGCAAGGAGCTTGCAAGAGCCACCCAGGTGGGGAAGGAGCACTCAGAAAACACGACGCAATCACAAAAAAATCCCAGATTCTTGGGGGGTTTTTTTCAAACCTCTGCTCACCTGGAGAAGCTTGGAAACTCTAGAGCCAGTCTCTTGTTTACAAGGCCTTCACAGAAGGCTTGTCTTAATTTCAGGGTGTTAAGTGGAGATGACAGAGCAGATGAAATGAATAACAGCGTTTCACCGGGTGGAATTCACACAAGGTTTTTATAGAACGTTAAATATGAATCATCTGAGCTAATACCCTCAGTACGTAACCTTTTCCTGAAAATTGCTGTGATTATCAAAGGACTGGAAGGTAACTAATGAGAAATCAGGCTTTTAAAATAAATCCAGTGGCGATTCGAGAAGCCTCAGACCACTAAGCCCAATGTCCATATGGGTCACGTTGGCTGAAGCTCCAGTGAAGAACAGAATTAGGGAATACATGAATAAAAGTAACATGTTAAGGAAAAGTAAACATGACTTTTGTAAAAGGAATCCAAGCCTTCTAAATCTGCTGGAATTCTTTGAAGGAGTCAAAAGCATGTAAATAGCAGAGCTCCAGCTGAGAATTTTTCCCTGCATTTCCAACTCACCCCAAGCTTCCAGAAACCTCATGCATAGAAGGTCTCATCAAAGGCTTTTAAATAAACCAAACCAGCCAGGGACTACAGGTAAGGACCTCACAGAGTTACGATTTAGCATTGGAACAAGAAGATTATCCTAAAGGATGAGTTTTCACAGTGGAAGATGATCAGCAGTGGAGTCCCACGGGGATTAAGGTCCGCGGCGTTCAATGTGCTCAGAAATGATTTGAAAAGTTGGGGGAACAGCGAGGAAGTTTTCTGATAGAAACTAAATTAATTGGGATAACATTTACTGCAAAAAAGTGCGAGATGCCACGACGCTGAGCAAGCCTCCTGGTGAAGTGGAAGATAAATTTCAGCCCTGACAGCCATAATCTGGTTATCCACAAAAAGCAACACTTTACCCGCAGAGTGATGGGCTCTGAGCTAGTTTGCACAATTTATGAACTGCATCTCAACATTGTAACAGCTTGTTCTATGAATACATGACCCCGTTGCTCGAGAGCAGGCAAAAACAGCCCAAAGTTTAGAACTCTTAGGAGAGAAAAGTACGGCCCTGCCCCTGCCCACGTTAACAGAGAGCTCTGCTTCTCCAGCGCCCAGCGCGGCTCTGGTACCCTCACCTGAGACACAAAGAAACCGTAACAGCAAAGAGAAAAGCTGCATGGCAGGATGACAAACATGGCGAGTACAAACCTGCTTTCAAGTGAGAAACAGAGTTAGCATGAATGAGAGGTGGAACAGGGAGGGATCGCTTGGCATTTGTCGCTGCCGATTGTGCCGAGCGGGGCCAGGTGCCAGCAAGGGGAGACGGACACCGAACACGAGCTCTGTCGTGTGCCTCTTTGTTCGGCTGCTGAAGCCTTCATATCCTGTCAGGCAGCAGTTCCGAGGGCTCCGGGAGGGCTGTGACAGCTCCGTTTCCCACATAATCCCAGCGTGCTTTCAGGGAGATACAAGGGGGACAGGAGGAATCAAAGACTCGCGGTGCTTTTCGTGCCCATTACCTCAAAATCGTCGCTCATTTCCCAGCTGTCCTCCCCCACCGCAATTTCAGAATTGGAATACATAAAAGCGATAACCCCACGCACACACTTGGGCTGTATTTACTAACATCTGCCTACGGTGACCCAGCTGTTTCTTGCCAGCCCCTTCAGGGACGTGTTTTAACACGGCTCCTCTCACCTTTTCTCACTTCTCCCATCTCCCAGCTCCTCTGAGCGCCGTGGGTTTCAGGCTGTTAGCTCAGCTCCTTCAGGGACAGCGCTGCCTTTCAGTCACTTGTGCGCCGACTTGTACCAGTCGGTCCCAAACCTGGCAACAGCCTCCAACTCCTGGCGAGCCATTAATAACACACCAGCAATCATTTTAATTGCAGCCGGGTGTCTGGAATTTCGGAGCTGCACGCAGAGCTCCCTCTCCCCACAATATTATTGTCCCGTTGTGCATTTTGGAGTTTAGCTCTCATTAAAAGTAATAGAGGGAAATAGTCTGTGGCAAACTGAATGTGTTTGTTTTCACAGTTCACCTCCTGCTCCTCTGCACTCAGACATTCTCTCGCTCGGTGACAAGACCACAGCTGCTGCCATCGTTTACTTACCTGAGGAGTGCAATATTTAGCTGGAGGGACACTGGAGTTTTCTGTTTGTTAGTTATCAGGTCAACAACTCTCACCTTATCACTTCAGTTTCCATTCTGTTGATAAAACCTGTCAGCCTTCCTTGAGTGGTTCCAGGCCCTCAGAAGAAATCACATTAAATTGGCACAACCAAGTAAATCTGTAAGGGATGTGCTCCTGCCTAACCAAAGGGAAGGAGGGGGGGCTTGAATTTCTTTCCCTCTTCCTCCTTGCACAGTTCCAATGTCCGAGCGCTCGGAGCTGCGTTGAAATCCTCCCTAAGGATTCAGCAGTTCAAGTCAGATCAGGTCTTTGACTGTGGCCCAGAGGAGATGTCTGCGGAGCCGAAATTGATATGTTTAAGTGCAAGAGACAATAATCATTTCTTCAAGTAGAAGCTAAAAATACCCACAAAGAAAGTGGAATTCATAATGGAGATTTTAAAGATCTGTGACACACCAGAGCCTGCACTGGGGTTTTAATGAGAGAGAGAGGCCAATTTAATTGGTCAGTGCCAGCAGACGCTTCGCTGGGTGAGGGGCTCCGAGGTCTCACACTCCCGGTGAGCGCCCGGAGCGCCACTGGGCGAGCCGGTGTCACAGCACGGCCGTGTCACCGCCAGGGACAACCTCCGTCACCAACAGCACACGGCCCCGCCACGCTCCAGGAGAAGGCACTGAAAAGAGGAGGTGAAAGCTACGGAGGAGCGTTCCTAAAGGTAACTGCAGGGCTGGCCATCTCCACGTGCCGTTTGTTTCCTTCCAGCTCTGGGCACGGAGCTAAACCAGCCCGTTAAGTTTTAAAGTCTGCTAGGGCTGAGTTACCACGGACTTGCCGAGCACCTCAGCCTGAATTCACACCCCTCCCCTGTGAAAACTCTCCTGGAGCGCTCGTGGAAACCCAGAAATAACTTCTGCGGACCATTCAATTACAGACAATCACCACCCAGAGCTCCCTGTCCTCGTGGCACGGCTCATCAATCAGGTTTGCTGTCACCGTGTCTCTTCTCATAGCAGTCACCAGAAGGCTCTGAGCTCCCTCCGAATCCATGTGACATTTACTGTCAGGGGCTGTCAACACCAAGAGATTCTCCCAGGGCCTCCGAGTTCATCACAAAGCAACGAGATCTATCCCCAAAGCCCGCTCCAGCTGCAGCTCTGGATTACAGCGACTGACTGAGGGGCTTTGCAGCACTCAGGGAAGAGGGGAGCAGCAGCACGAGCTACAGCTTATGCCCAAATACCTTTGTTTGCTTATTCTCTTCTCTTTTCTTATCCTACAGCTGCTCTAAGAGAGGTTTCAGGCACACGATTAATTAGCCTTCCTCAGAAATATCCCTTATAACTTATTAAAATATCCCTATAAACTTATTAAGGGAATGCTGAGATTGTTTACTCGGAAATTTAGCCTTCCCTTCTTTAGCATTGATCCTGCCTTCACTCTCTGTTTAACAGCATAGTGACCTAGTGGAAAAAATTTATAAAACTTAATAAATTGCAGCTGGCAGTATTGACAGAGTGTGTATATGCACATTTGGGTTTGTATGAACGTATTATAAGAAATCTAATAAAGTAAAACAAACACATTTGCTTTGTCTGTGAGCTGTGAAACGAGATATCCCCTGTAATTACACTGTTTGAAGTATATTTGGTCCAAGGGGGATGGCGAGAATTTTGGCCATAAATTTCTGGGTTTAGATTAAAAAAACAACTATTATCTATCAAAGCTTACATGGCCCACTAAGTTACTTTGCTCAAGATGCAGAAAAATAAAAATGCAGATGAAAACTTAAGTTAGAAGGAGGCCACCATAAGACAAGAGGAACCAGGTCCAGGGAATAAAGTTCCCGTGCCAAACGTGCCTCAAAAAAATCATCAAAAACTTGGAAATGCATTCATTTTGCCTGCACTTTGAGGGGCAAGGGGCATTAATGAGTGTTTAAACCAGTGACTGAAAAAGTGATTTCAACTGGAAGGCTTTTAAAAGACCTCACAATGTGTATAACCTTCTAGAACTTCCATGTCTATTTTTAACTTGCTTTCCACAACCAGCCTGGTTCCCTCTTCCAACCAAAATAAACACATTTCTTAAGGAGCACGGTATTTATTTCCCTCAGGAGCAGAGTATTTATTTTCCTAAAATTATCATGATTACAAGCAGAGTTTTCTCAGCCCCTTCTGGTACACCCTGTGTGCTGCTAACCCACTGCTGACCGGCATCCGAGCCCAGCAATCCAGGCTGTTTCCCATCCAATTTACAGCCCATTTACCCATTCCATACCTCGCCCACCGGGCCAGTAGAGTCCAGTAAACACCTCCCACTGCTCTCCCCTTGTGCTCTGAGCCAGTCTCATCACAGAGGCACGCAGGTTCCTTTGGCGTAATTGTCCTTAAATCCATCCTGGCTGTTCCCAATCACCATCTTGCATAGAACAGTTTCCAGGAGAAGGCTCCCCATCACCTTCCTGAGAGTCGGGTTAAATCAAATGTTTTAGAACTGTACAGTCCTTCTTCTTACCCTTCTTCTAAAATCCTGGAATGGTTTGGGTTGGAAGGGAAAACTCAAAGCTCCTCAGTCCCACCCCCTGCCACGGGCAGGGACACCTCCCACTGTCCCAGGCTGCTCCAAGCCCCATCCAGCCTGGCCTTGGGCACTGCCAGGGATCCAGGGGCAGCCACAGCTGCTCTGGGCACCCTGTGCCAGGGCCTCCCCACCCTCCCAGGGAAGAATTCTTCACTGCGTGTTTGATGTTTGCCCTTTCTCAGTCAGAATCCTCTCCTGATTGCTGTGACCTTGCAAAGGGGCCCTGCAGTGACATTGGCCACTTCCTCCACCACCCCTGGGTGCAGGGAACACAATCCCAGCACCAGCAGGCAGAAAAGCTGTAGCAAGACACTGCACCTGCAGCAGCTCCTCAGGGCTGATCCCCTCCTCCTTCTCAATGCCCTTTCCGCTCTGCCTTCAAGCTGCAAGGACACGAACTGGCTGAGCTGGACAACCCCAGCAGCAGAACCTCACGTGGAACATTCTGAACATCCTCCTGCCTCCACCTGAGCCATTCTCTCTTCAGCATTTCCTCCGCAGCAGCCCCCAACTCCGAGCTTTGCCAGCTCAGCTCTGCCTTGCTCTGCACAGTTCCCTTCCCAGAACCCCGGGCTGGGCCAGGCTGGGAGGGCCCCAGGGGCTCTCCTGGTGCCACCTCCCTGCTCCAGCGGGGCCATCCCAGAGCACGGGCACAGCAGTGTGCCCACACAGCTCTGCCATATCCCCAGCGAGGGCACTCCACGGCCTCTCTGCACAACCTGCNGCCGGGGCTCCTCTCGAGGCCAAGCAGCCCCAGCTCCCTCAGCCCTTCCTGGGCACGGAGATGCTCCAGGCCCTTCCTCAGCCCCGCAGCCCCCGCTGGCCCCGCTCCAGGAGCTCCCTGGCCCCGCTGTGCTGAGGAGCCAGAGCCGGGCACGGCAGCCCAGAGGTGCCCCCAGGGCTGGGCACAGGGGCAGGATCCCTCCCTGACCTGCTGGAAAAGCAGCCCAGGATCCCACTGGCCTCCTTGGCCACTTGGTCCTTCCCCCCAGAGCTGCCTCCTCATCGCTCAGCATCCCCTCGGCTTCATCCAGGGATTTTCCTTCTCCGGTGCCAGAGACACAAACACACAACGTGGACACTGCAGCTCCTGGGGAGCCCTCACAACAGCAATCCAAACACACCAGCTCTGCTCTCGCCTTGCCAGGCACAGAAAAGACAGAGAGTACCACTCACCACCTGGCTGGGGACTTGAAAGGAAACCAGGACCAAAGCATTAAAAATTCAGTGATCAGCTGAGAAGATCTTGGATGAACCGCTACCAACAAATGCAGGTTCAGTTTTTGAAGCATTAATTAGTGGTATCAACCTGATGAGCAAGAAAATTAAGGCAAGATTATAGAGTGGAGATGCTGATATTTCTATTTTGCATGTAATTTTCATGCCCAAACAAACTGTAGTAGCTTAGCAAACACCAGTCTACTAACATGAGACAATTACAGACACATTTAGTGAAACAGGCAACTAAATGACTTTGTAATTACACTATTAAGCCAAATCTGGGGTGAAAAGGATAAAGGATTTGTGTCCCATATGACACTACAAAAAAGAAAACAGTAAAAGCTGCGGAACACCGAGAGAAATTTGGTAGTTTAAAGCAAGTGTTTAGGCTGATGAAGGAGAGTGATTATGGATCTCGTGGAAAGCCATACCTGGAATTAAACTAGCAGCCATTCAAGCATAAACCACAGCTAATACTGAACAAGAATTCCGAGCTCATAACAGGAATTACCAGCACAGAAAACACCAGATTCCAGAAGGAGAGACAATTGCTGCAACGGCCAAGAATTTCTGCACCTATGGAGCAAAGAAACAAACAAGAGAGTGTTCAGCTGGAACGAGCAGGGCAATATTCCTGCTCCTGATGGAAACCCGGGGTGAGGAGGACACGAAGATGATTTTTCCTCACACTGGCACGGCACGGTCACTGTTGGGTGCTGCTCTAGGTGAGGAAAAGCACTTCATTCAGTTCGCAATGCAGTCACAGGAATCCTTCAGCACTCCCCGCTAGTAACGTGGCTCCTACATTTTGCCACCCCCAGGGCTCAGGGAGCCCTCACGGACACCCCAAAGCTGCAGGAACAACCTGGGTATGACCAGTCTGGGGTGTGTCCACACCCACGTTTCCCAAAGAGGAGTTATCCCCCCACCCCAAACAACACCAGACCCCCAGGGACTCTCCCTGTTATCCCAAAACAGGTTCTTTCCCCGGGGTGCAAGAGGCTGATCCACGCAGAGTGGAGGTATTTGATTTTTTGGCAGTTCTGTGCAGAAAAGGGGGCTGGTGGCAAACCCCCAAAGCCAGCACAGCCACCACCAAAACTTGTCACTGTTTATACATTTTTAGCAAACAAAGGCATCAGCGCTCACTGGCTACATGCCACCTAGTTTTCTTGTGAATTAGTATTCTATCTTCCATTGGTTAATGAGTCTCTCGCTTCTCATGCTAATTAGCCCCACGCTCAGCCCTTCTCTTTTGGGTCAGTGGTTTCCTGGGCCGTGGGTCAGTGGCTGTGACCTGCCCGTGCTGGAATTACCCAATCGGAGCTGATTTCAGCCCAGTTGCTGAGTTGGCTTTATCAGTTTCTTCCTTATCGTGTGGGTCCTGCCAAGTGTCCTTGTGGCCTGTAAATTCTGTCCACAGAATTACAGAATTACAGAAATCCTGTAAACTCTGTCAGTGGTACATCCTTCTGCCCAAGCTTTTCCAGCCTCCCTGGGGTCTGAGATCACTGAAACACGTCCGGCCCTAAACCTTAGCCAGGCAGTTCCAAGGAATCTGTCCTTCTAACGCTTGGCCATCACTTAGAGCTTGTTAGGTGCTGTTTGTTCCAGGGATTAAATCTCCCTTCTTCTGGATGTGGCTCGAAAGCACACAAAGATCAAGCACCAAAGAACGCCCTTCCTTAATTTTAATTCATTTTGCATTTTGCAACAATAAGGCAGCACCCTGCTTCATAATCCCCTTCTCCTTCCCTGCTACACTCTGGACAAATTGTTAACTATTTCCGACTCTTGAAATGTCAGCGTCATTAGCAAGGTGATTCCACCAACAAGTAATTGGTCTCTCGAACACCTGGGCATCGCGCAGAGCTTGCGAGCTGCTGCCTCACGGAGAAAATCTCCCTTCTCGCTGATTAGGCTGGAAAGCATACAAAGATCAACAAAACGCCAGCGAACACCCGTTCTTAAGGAACGTTTCACACATTCCACATTTTGCAAACCACGCCCCCCCCCCTCCCCCCGCGCCCCTCAGCGCCGGCCGTGCCCGCGCGGGACCTCCCGGGGCGGGCGGCGCTCTCTGCGCGCGCCATGGCGGCGGGGCCGCTCTAGCCGCGCTCTATGGTGCCGCTGCCGCTCTACCCGCGCTCCATGGCGGCCGT